>JAGFBZ010000831.1:0-539812 GCA_018398805.1 Hirundichthys speculiger | reverse complement strand
TCCACAACTTAAAATAACTGATTTAGATATACAAATCCACTTTATAATCTGGACTTTCCAGTGACTGATTTGTTGATTTCATATGATGAGGTTTCCCCAGATGTTGAATTCTTTATTCACACTTCTTCAATGCACTGAGAACAGGTAAAGTAAAATTATATTATATATTATATTATATAAAATATAATTCATCCCAGACTGATCTAATCCATCTATAACATGGACTTTCCAGTGACTGATTTGTTGAGTAAAATCCTGGATTGACTTTTCAGTGTTCTTGCATTTTCTTCTGCCTTTACTGAGACGTGATGTGGAGATGTCCTTTGTAAATCTGCTTCAGAGTAAAAGACACATTCATGTGCAATGGAGAGTCTCCCCGCAGCTCCTACACAGACTGAGGCTACTGTGTCATGTTTGATAGCTTTACCTTGTGGTCGGAATGAGCATCTCATTGCACTCTCCTTAAACTTCTGTCCAGTCGCCTTTGAAGTAGATGGCGTGGACCAGAACACCCTGCTCATGGGTCACCACACCATGGGCCAGAACTCCTTATTACCTGGTGAGCACGACGACAAAATGTGGCATAGTACTGAAAACGTGTCACAGAGAAATATATAAAGACGCAGGAAAAACAGAGGCCTACACATCAGCACATTTACACAACGGGATGCACCAGGTCATGAGAATTGATCACCGGTCGTTGATCTTAAGGATTTGGATTAGGGCAGAGATGTTAACATTTTTTTAAGTGTGTGTGCACTCTACTTGTCTGTTTCTCCACCGCTGTTGATGTTGAGTCGGCTGCGTCATAGCTCTTTATGAAGTCCACACACTCAGCTCTGACAGAGTGCTTCCTGGTCTGTGATAGGAAAGCCTGGACAACGACAACAAAATCTAACAGCTTGACCATCCAAAAAAAAATAAAAGAGAAAACAACAAACAAACAAAGGCCTCTTTGTTTCCTTTTGCAGCCTGAAGTAAGCCTGTATGTTGGGTTGCTGCCCATTTTCACATACATCATTCATCTCGCAGATCTTAACGATTCCTCTGTGTTCCTTTATGCACTCAAGCCTGACATCATATTCAAAGACACACCCACTTATGATAATCCTCCAAACGCACCTCAACAAACTGGTAGGACTGCTCTCCGTACAGCCTGTTGGCCACACTCAGGACATATTGAGCACCAGACTTGTTGAGCTCATTCAGCAGTTGGGAGAAGCTGGCATGCAGATCATCCTGACAATCCTGGGTTTTCAGGCTCTGTAGAAAAAGTACACAACTTTTACACAAAGGAACCAAGCCTGCTTTTCTTGTGAATTATTTGAACATGAAAAACATGGATATTCAAATGGGATAGGCATCCTGCATTGCCATATAATGATAGCGTAGAGTTTGGTCAGTAAAGATCCAAAGAGGAAATGAACCAGTATGTTGGGTTTTTCTCATTACCAAGTTAACCCACAGCAGGACAAAGACAATGTTTTTGGAGTACTTCAGACATCACTTACACTGAAGAACCCACAGTCCAACCGTTCACCTTTCACCAAACACCACCGCTACACCATCTGTTAGTAAAGCAGCCTCAGGTTAGTGAACAGTCCCTCTACCACTTGATGGTACCACTTAGCAGTTATGTCAGTTTGAATGGGCTCTGTTGTCTGACTCTGCGTCCTCCTGCTGCTGCATGATCGCCTCAGCGAAGCGAGAACTGGGGGGCAATTGTAGCGGTCGTTGTCTAGTTAGAAATATTACGTCATATGACTTTGATGTGTGAGTTGATTACATCAGAGCCCTGAATACTAATCAACCCCTTACTTACCGTTAAAACATTTTTAAGACATATTTTTAAAGTCCTTCCTCATATCAAGCTCAAAATAATTCCCTCTACACTTAATGAGCACAGCCTCTCTCTGTCGTACGTTTCACTGTCGAGTAAAGGGTGCTGAAGACCAGTAATCGCCAAACGTGTCAACGTGTAATCAGAGTTTATTTTGCGGTGCAGCGGTCGTTTTAGCCACAGGAAAGCCTCCTCTTTAAACTGACTCACAGCTGCTGTGTAGAGCAATGAGTGAAAAAGAAAAATGATAAAAACTGGGCCCAAAGTATAACGTTATGTTTTTTTGACCAGTAAAAAAGGAATACTACTTGACCCTGTGTTGTAGAGTCATTTAATGTACACATGCAGTTGCTTATCCTGTCCTTAATACTGTTTAGCAAAGGATGTTAAGGCAGCCAGAGTCTGCGGGAGATGGGAATAATAATAAGACAAAGTAATAAGCAGTGATTCCCAAAATGTGCCGCAACCCCTTAGTGGGCTCTCGTGGTACTGCAGGTGGGCGTGAGAGGTCATTAAAAAAAAAATATGTTTTAAATTCACGACTTAAAAAATGTTTTTAATTACTGTAAAATATTTATGAAATAATTTTTAAAAAATAGTTAGAAGTAATAAAACAAACCAACTGAGTGCTATTTTACTGTCATCTTAACTTAATATAACAACTGTCCCCTTATTTGTTGACATTAATATTGGAATGTACATTATATGGCCAAAAGTATTTGCTCACCCATCCAGATAATCAGAATCAGGTGTTCCAATCACTTCCATGGCCACAGGTGTATAAAATTAATCATCTAGACATGTAGACTGTTTCTAGAAACATCTGTGAAAGAATGGGTCTCTCTCAGGAGCTCAGTGAATTCCAGGTGGAACTGTGACAGGATGACACCTGTGAAACAAATCCAGCAGTGACATTTCCTCTCTCCTAAATATTCCACAGTCAACTGTCAGCTGTATTATAAGGAAATGGAAGTGTTTGGGAACGACAGCAACTCAGCCATGAAGTGGTAGGACAGGTAAACTGAGGGGGCGGGGTCAGAGGATGATGAAGAACTTTCTGCAGAGTCAATCACTACAGACCTCCAAACTTCATGTGTCCTTCAGATCAGCTCAACAACAGTGCAGAGAGCTTCATGAATGGGTTTCCATGGTGACGCAGCTGCATCCATCCAGACATCACCAAGAACAATGGAAAGAGTCAGATGCAGTGGAGTAAAGCAGCCACCACTGGACTCTAGAGCAGTGGAGTAACGTTCTCTGGAGAGATGAATCACACTTCTCCATCTGGTGATCTGATGGAAGAGTCTGGGTTTGGTGGTTTCCAGGAGAACGGTACTGGTCTGACTGCATTGATCCAAGTGTAAAGTTTGGTGGAGGGCGTATTATGGTGTGGGTTTGTTTTTCAGGAGCTGGGCTTGGCCCCTTAGTTCCACTTAAAGGAACCGGTTTGGAGCTGGTCCCTTCCTCTTGGATGGAAGAGTCTGGTGGATGAACTGGACTGGGCTGCACAGAGTCCTGACCTCAACCTGATAGAAGACCTTTGGGATGAATTAGAGCAGAGACTGAGAACCAGACCTTCTGGTCCAACATCAGAGTTTGACCTCACAAATGTCCTTCCGGTCAAAAATCCTCATAAACACACTCCTAAACCTGGTGGACAGCCTTCCCAGAAGAGCTGAAGCTGTAAAGGGTGGAGCCACGTCACACTGATTAGGAATGTGACGTCACAGGTGAGACAATACCTTCGGCAATATAGTGTAGCTTCTAGTATTTTATGTTGATCACAGATGTGATTAAAGGTTTGGGTGGGCCACAGAGATTTTTCACATTTTAAATTGGGCCATAGTATTCTCAAGTTTGGGATTGGCTGTAATAAAGAATACAAGTTGATTACAAAAAAAAAAAAAAACTTGAGCAGCCCCTAATGAGTCGTCTGTGTGAGGTCAATACTAATCTGAGATGAGCTGAAGAGCCTGTATAAAAAAATGAAAACAACTTAAAGTCCCTGTTGGGATGCAAATAGTAAATAATTTTTGGCCAAATCTTTACATGGTGGTAATAGTAATAAGAAAGCAGAAGCACTGTTATAAACCCACTGAAGAAGAGAAATGCATTCATTAATTGATTTTAATTTTCGATGATCCACACATTTCCTACTCCCATCATGAGGCGATGGGATTCCTACATCAAATGTTGGTGAACTGGCTGGTGAAGAAGAAACAGGTCTGACCTGTTCAACCCTCTAACAGCTGGCATCTCAGGAAAAAAGAAAAAAAACTTTCTCCCTGCTGGTCCATGTTTAATTTCCCTTTTACACTGTCACTCCTCCTGTTTACTCACAATTTTGCCTGTCAACATGCAAGCCTAGTCAAAGTTTGAGCAGGACAGAGCATGTCCGCTGATACTGGAAAACTAAACCGGTGATTCAGACCAAACAGGGGCTTTCACATACTCAGGAATCAATATGGCGTCATTTCCCATCAAACTGAAAGCAGCCTCTTCATGGAGCTTTAATGTTCAGCGTTGCTTGACGGCGTCACAGAGAGATGTTTAGTAAAACTTGTTTTAATTTGAGTAACCGCAGTTTTTCTGTTTGACAGAACATTTTGTCCGTAACACAAGCCATGATGGGAAAATTAAAATGTAAGAAAACAGGTTTTAAAGAACCAAACAAACAAGCAACAATTTTTTATCTCCATTAGTGTTCACGTGTTAGTTGACATGTTGAAATCAGGACAGTTGATGTTCATGTGTGAGAAGGAAAACAACATTGTTTAAAACTGGAGAAAAGTATAGCTCTAATAATTATAGACCAATCTATGCTTTCACAATTTTACAAAGTACTTGAGAAATTGTAAAAAAAACTCAATTCCTTTTTTTTGAAAAATATCTTGCTTAGTGAGAGTCAATGTAGATTTCTCACAGGTGGATCCCCAATTCTAGCACTGATTACATTAACACAGGGGTTCTTAACCTGGGTTCGATCGAACCCTAGGGGTTCAGGGGGTGAGTCAGTCTCAGGGGTTCGGCGGAGGTCAAGACACGCACCTGACTCATATGATTCATGATGAATCGCCCTGCTTGGCCATCACAGGCTACACAGTGATGTTAAAGCACGGTTCATTTTGTGCACTAGTAAAACATATGTCTTACATATATGTAAGAGTTCAGTGAATGTGCATATGAAACTGGTGGGGTTCAGTACCTCCAACAAGGTTAAGAACCAACAGAAGATTATGAAAACAATATTAGTACTTTCACATGAAAAAGGACTTAATACAGTAAGTCCCTCACCTTCCTGAAAGGTGAGGGATTTTAATGCCTGAAGAACTATTCACAAACACAAAGTAGATCCTTAGGAGCACACCAACACTGTTTATTTTGACAGGATTGTAGTAACTTAAAGATTTACTGAAGTTACAGACATCACTGAGGTAAAGTATATGGGTCTAAAAGTAGAATTTTATCTAAAAATATGCAAACTTTCCTTGTTTTTAGTTCACACAGTAAAGACTGTAGAAGACCATTTTACTTTACGCATCAGTGTGCTCAAAATCAGTCACTACTAAAGTAGTTGTCACTCAAACTACTTTGAAGCAGAAGACTATTTTGTTGTTGGAGTCAGATTCTGAAATTCCCTTCACATTGACCTAAGGAGTCTTTCAAATATCTCTCAGTTTAAAGGGATGTAAAAAGACAAAAAATGTTTATATTGTAGCAGTAATAGCTGGGCTATTGTGCCGTTATTGATCTTTTTCTTTCTTCTCCTTTTTCTTAGGTTGTAATCCAATGATGTTGTGGAATTAGAGCGAACACATCAGCTGTTTTTGATGAATTAGCATAAGGACAGCAAAAACAAAAGATTTTCTTCTTCCCATTCATGGTATATGGATGTCTCAAAGGCATATTGTTGTTTATTTATTTTGTTATTTTTCCTTCTGAAATTGTGCACCACCAAGGGTTGAATAGATACATATGAAAGCAGATCAGAAACTGTACCTCTGACATCTGTGTGGCTGTGTTGCCTCTGGCTCCCAGCATCACCATAGCCAGGGCTGAAGAGATGCTGAAAGGAGAGTAGAAGACATTTGCTGTCTTGTCATTATCACCCAGCGTTTTGAACAGATCCAGAGAGAAGCTGGTGTTGGCCTTGGAGAGAGGGGTTGGTGATGCCATTATTCCTGTAGAAACAAAAGCAGGGCATGAATCACTGTGTTACAAGTTTTTAAAGCTAATCAAGTGTTTTGTTCTGTTGGACCAAACTCTGATTAGATGTTTAAATTGCAAGTCTGTCGATCCTGCATTGAAAGTAATCTTAGGTTGGATATTTGACTGACATTCACTTCCTGCACCCTTCCTGATGCCATTATAGTGATTCCAAACCATGTGACCCAATGACTACAACAACAACTTGTAGTACTACATGAAACATTTACATAGCTGTTGTGGAACAAATAAAATACATACCTCTACTAATTTTTAGCCACCTGGTGACTTAAACATCGGAGTAAGACTGAGGATAAACTTAAACAACAAGACTTGGCTCTGACTGTAATTCAGTAAATTTAATAACCATTTACATGCAAAAGGGTCACAGATACATCTCAGTAGATCAATGAGGAATCACCCCAAACACCAGTAGTACAACTGCTTTAATATGACACACCAGAATACATTAGACAAGTTATATGAGGCAACTTCTTGGTTTGTAAGGTGTGTGGGAACCAAAAGAAATCAGGCACAATAGATGTCCTATAGCTGGAACTTGGTATCTCACCTTCAGATTCATTAGACAATAACAAAGTCAGGAAAATAATGTTTACATTCCAGCACAATAGCTTTTTATTTTTATTTTAATTTAAGAGCTCCTCTTTTTGTCACTATTTTCACTGTTTGTTTTTTTTTAATCCACTGACTCCAAACCTATATTTCAAATGAAAGAAGAAGGCTTCAGTAATAAAAAAGAAAGAAACCCATGTAATGTAATAAAAGTTGTGTTCATTCGTGTCATGTACCACAGTTTAGTTTAGGTTTGGAGCCACTGGGTTACATGGTTCTGGGACTGTTGGGAGCATGCCCTCAGGTACAATAAAAATCTGCATCATGGAAGATATAGCAGGGATTGAAGTGAATCCCTGTTGAATATCCTGAAACTGAATTCCCCGTTTTTCAACTGATTATGTGGGAATATTTATACTGTATAGGTCATAGATGTTAATATTTTGTATCATGGTAAACTGACTTACATTAAAAACACCAAACGGGGTAATTCCATATGAAAGGTTATTACTTATTATTATTACTTTTTATCAACGCTAAATTATCAATAATAAATTATCACTGATCACTGTTAAAACGTCCCCTTTAGTGGAAAAAGTGTATACATCACATCAAAAATCTGATTTACATGCGGAAATAGTTAAATGACTCCAACAGCGACTTTTCATAATATAGTGGCTGTCCTGCTAAACTGGTATGAGAATGGTTTTAGCTCTAGTTTTATTACAGTTACACCACCTGTGAACAACCTAACTATCTAAAAAACATCCCTAACACACTAAATATGACACATTTCATACTCACTGTCAGCTGCTTTTAGTGTCTTGTTCCGTCAACGTGAAGGTTCCAGTTAACCGGCGGCAACGCCCAGAAAAGATGACGCAGCGAGCTTCCTCGTTGTTACGACCTAGCGGCCACGCCCAGAAAAGATGACGCAGCGAGCTTCCTCGTTGTTACGACCTAGCGGCCACGCCCAGAAAAGATGACGCAGCGAGCTTCCTCGTTGTTACGACCTGGAAACAGACGCTTTCACACTCGTGTGGCGCTATTTAGGTCGGCTAAAGGAGCATTGGTCATTACTGCGGTCCACTTCGGTCAGCGCGACCGCAACGACCGCAGTCTGGTGCACACAAAAACGGAGAACTCTGGGGCGGTTCGGGGTCAACCCAACACAACACAACACATGTTTGAGCTAAAGAGGCTTCCGTCGTCCACTGGACAGTACATTATCGCCTGTGGATTGGCAAAACAAAGTAAAACTAGCAGTCATCGACTTCTAACCGGTTCTTTATAAGCTGTTTCGCTTTCTAGTGGAGTGCAAATAATAATATTGACAAAAATGGCCAACTCTGAGTCAACATCTCGTCGTTGTGGAATCTCCATGCCATTCAGCTCTTCGCTTCTGGCCGGTTGTCATGGAAACATGACGCTGTACCAAGACTGGTGTTGACCGATATCAGGGCTGACGTTGACAGGTGACCTGATGTGATGCGTTTGAGTTGGAATGAAACTAACAACTGTGTCCGACCGGAACCTCCCCTAGTTTCTATCTAGTCCACTAGTACATAGATATAATACATACAGATTCCCACACTACATGGAGATCCTGAGTGAGTTCAGTTGGTACCTGAACTGTGATAAAGTTAAAAAGATTTCATTTAAGATAATTCATCGCTTCTATCACGTTAAATCTTTTTTTTAACTTAAATTTAGAAAAGACATTGATATCACATGCACTTTCTGTAACATGCACTAACAATGTTTTGTTTAGCCTCACTGTTTATGACAAGGAGCTGAAGGATCTTTTTTTTTTTTGCAACCTTATAATTCTAATGGAAAATTTTCATACACAAATGTAATAAAAACTTTTCAATCTTTCCTCACTTTTTATGAAGAATTGAATTTTTTATATTAAAACTATTTCTATCTCAAGTAACTAGAAAGCTTCAAAAAACGTTGGACTTTGTGCTCCAAATTTCAAATATTCCTGTGATTTTCACTATATTTGCTTCTTTGCAGTTACTTATTTTTTCTTCAGTTTTATTATTAGTAGTATTTTTTTCCTTGGTTTTATTTTATTTTCTAAATAAATGTACACATATATAACCCCTGGAGCAATTTCTAATGTGTCTTCTCTTCAGAAATATTGTACTACATTATTTAAATTCATTAATTTAAAAAAACTGGTAACAGTGGGATAAACTATTTTTTAATCAAATACAATTAAGAGACTCTGTTTTTTTTATTTTATTTTATTTATTTATTTTTTTTTTTATTGTACACTGCCAGTTTTAATTGAGCGGTATTTTCGTTTTCCAGCTCATAAACCTGTCATGTAGCAACACTTAAAGCAGTTAAATCGCCATCAAACACTTCAGCGTTTCCCGGGACAGACGCTTTCCAACTATTTAGAAATGCCATCCAACATAAAACTTTACGTTTTCATTCTGAAAACAATTCCGATTATTCTGATTCAAAGAAGACGACGAGTTACGAGGAAAGGACGATTATAGGGAGGTTATATTAAGAGGAGAAATAAGCTGTACTTGATTCATTAATTCAGTCTGAGTACTGTAACTGCCAGACTACACCCCCTACTGGGGAAACTTCGTAACGACATATTTTGGTTTTCTAATCACAACATGAAACATCAGTGTGTAATTGTATTGTCATAAAGCTGCCAGACAAATCATTCACTTGACGAGAAGCGTTTCATCAACTGTATTTATATCTGGGTGCTCTCGGGGTGCACTGTGTGTGTGGGTGTGAATATGCAGAGTGAAGTATATGTAGTATGTAGTGTAGTATATACTATAGTATATATTATAGTATGTACTGTAGTGTGAACGTGTGTGTATCGGTATGTATGTAGTTAAATGTCTATGTCTATCTGGATATGAAATTACAACTAAAATTTAGTACTACGCCTCAAAAACCAGATACATTTTAAGGGTAATCATGGAACATTGGTGAAGGGGTTGGAATTAAATAAGTTTTACTTCTTCCTACCCCTTTACAGACATGTTAAACCAGATAAGTGTTTTGCATATTGATATGTATGTATGTATATAGATCGGTGTGTATACATTGGGTATAAATTTTGTTTGTTTTTTTTTTGTTTTTTTTTTGGGGGGGGGGGGATATGTCCATTTAATATTTAGATTTATTTACAAGAGGTTCTATATGTTTCTAAATTATGGTTATGCACATGTGTCAGTGTATATTGAATTATGCATTATTATATATTTTATAAATATATTATATTTATTTTCAGATACGTAGATTCATGATAGTGTTAAAATTGTCTATGCTTTAAAAGATTGTTTTGACAGGTCTGGAATGAATCAATAAAATGAAATGAAATCATAGCTAATTAAATAAAATAATCCAAGGTATTTTGTGTAAAATACGGACATACAATGGGTGATATTTATGATAAAAATAAGATGATGTAGTCCCTGATATAATTATGTAATCTTTTATGTAAATGAAATTTCTCCTTATTTATCAATTTATTTGTTTGTTTAACCTTTATCATTATCATTTCGACATTTTTCGTATCATCATCAGAAGGTACAAACAGCACAAATAATCTTACAGACATGTCTCAGAGTGCTGAGGTAGCTCCAGAAACATAAATTAACATAAAATAACTGGTCAATAAACAGAGAGGCTGCAGTCCTCAAAGATAAATAAGAAGAAAGCTTCCCAATATTCTGAATAGTTAATGGATTTTTGCGCATATTTATAGTCAATTCTTCCATTGCTTTTTGCATATTTACACTAATGTATGAAACATTTGGCCGAGAGATTCAAATTTTTCAACAGAAACTCGTCTCTCAGTTCGTCTCTCTCTTTACATGAACATGTCTCCTCCAACTTTCACATTCATGTCACGTGACACGGTCCCACAAGCGTGACCAGGTCAGAGCCAGAACAAAGGATGACAAAAAAAAGAGTACATTTTATATCCAGTCTCCTTATTTATTTGTTCAGAACATGAGGAAATAAATAATAATTCACGGCTCGGTGGGGGCGGGGCCGACAGAGTGATTAACAACATCGATCATATCCAGTGCTTTAAGTGGAAAAAAATAAGTGCCGGTACTCCCCTTATTCAACTGATGTCAGGTAAATTAGGCGGTGGGTAACAGCAGATGATTAAGTGATATATTTTAAATACTAGGACATGATACTGATTTTTTAAAAAGAAAACTGTTTTATTGAATTTTCCAAACAAATTATGTGTACACAAGGGAGGTCTTCAGGGGGGTGGCCCTCAGGTAGCATAGAGGCTGATGCACAACCGAACTAACTGGCACCTAGAGTTCCCTGTGGACAGAAACATGAGAGACATACATAGATAAAATATGGAGACAAGGCATAGAGAAAATTGGGGAAGTGAGACCTACATAATGTTTCACATAATGGTTATGTGAACGTGAACCTACAGAGTTGGCAGTTTGATTTACCGATGACGCACCCGGTAAATCAAACTGCCAACTCTGTTTACAATCAACGCCCGCGAGATCTCTTCTTCTTCTCCGCGTTCTTTCTATTGCTTTCTGGCACACTCGACTCGCGAGACCTCACGAGTGAACGTCTCCCGAGGGGCAGTGGTGTTGTCATGGCGACACCACTGTATAACCAAATCGCAAGGAGAGAAACAGAGTACTATGAGCTCATGAGAAGTCCCGGTACGCCGTGAAAAGTCCCGGTACACCAGAGACTAATATTGAGAAGTGCGGGTACTCCGTACCGGTGCGTACCGGCCCACTTACAGCACTGATCATATCTGACGTCACACGTCATCGGAGGGAACCGAAATTTGATCACGTGGGAATTTTATGTCATTGTCTGAGCGGTGGATCTGCGCGTGCGTGCGCAGCGTTCGGTTTGTGGTGGTGACGTCACCGATCTTTATGACGTCACAACCATACTTATACACAGTTTGCAGGTTGAAGTCATATCAGACACATCAACTCCACTGACTACCAGACTGTTTTTCACCAGGATTAAGAGAAATCTAAATATTTTCTACATGGGCTGCAGATCATCAAAAGTTGAAGACTGTGAAAAGACTGAAACAGAAAAGCCAAGCATGATCAGTGAACCATCACAGGACTGTTTGGTATGTGGGCCGAATCACCTGAAGACTGACCACAGGTGCCAACAGCTCACTGATTCACAAAACACACAGGAAAGAATTCAGAGGGACATTTGTCTTGCAGAAATGAGGACTGTCACAGAGGACGCTGTTACAAAGCTGAGACAGAGAGTTCAGCTGAAAAATAACAAAGATCCAACAGAAGAAGATATTCATCTCAAACAGATCTGTAGAACAATGGAGCATACGCTCGATCTGTTAAAAAACAAGATGCATGCACAAGAACCAGTGTCCCAACCTCTGACTACTGATAAAGGCATCAAAAAAGAAAATATTAAGGACGAAGAACCAGAGTACATTGATAGTACATCATCTAAATTTGTGACTCTGTCCAAGAAGTTCTCCACAGCTGCTTTACTGCTGAGGTTTCTGTCAAAAACTTCAAAAAGAAAAAACCCAATTTATCTAGAAAGAAAATACTCAGGACATATGGAGACGTCTGTCACACTTGGTGCTGGCCAAAGTGGTGACTGGTGACCGTGATTTCATGATCATTGAAGACAACATCAATGATATCACCAAGGCCATGATCAGAGACCTCCTCAGAATATTTGTTACACCAGAAAATCTGCTGCGGGCAGCAATGGCAGCAGATGACCCAATTTTTGATCAGGCCGTCATTAATTTTCTTACACGGGAGATTGATGCCAGAAAAAACCGAAGAAGGGAAGACTGGCCAGGTGTTTTGGGGCGATAGGAAGAGTCTTTTGTTGTTTGTAATTTAATATACCTTTGACAGGTTGATTTAGCGTCCTTACAGGTTTTCTCCGGGTGCTCCGAGTTAACCACAAAAAAATCTAAACAAATCATGACAACTTCACTCTGATTACAGATATCAGGGCTGCCCTCCACCTACACCAAAATCCCCCTTAAAACATTCAAACACAAAGACAATCCATTACAACAGCCCAAAATATTAAAACATTAAATCTTTTATTATCTAACAGACAGCTCCCCCTCCTTG
Source organism: Hirundichthys speculiger (assembly GCA_018398805.1). Taxonomy (NCBI): domain Eukaryota; kingdom Metazoa; phylum Chordata; class Actinopteri; order Beloniformes; family Exocoetidae; genus Hirundichthys; species Hirundichthys speculiger. Next base: position 527,062 of record JAGFBZ010000831.1, on the reverse strand, counting down.
AATCGCTACCTTATCGTGGTGGAGGGGTTTACGTGCCTGAATGATCCCAGTAGATCCAGTATGTTGTTGGGAGCTGCTGCTTCTGATCGGGTCTCCCAAAGAAACTGTTTTGGGGGACCGGCCCGACTAAGAGCCATTCATGAGGATACAAATGGAGAGGAAAAATTAAGGAACTTCATCTCCCTGACCCCGACACAGGTTACCAGAGCTAAACACTAATTTATATTAAATAAAGCTAGTCTTTAGTAAGTCTACTTAAATGTGTTATTTTGAGACACCATGAATATGGACTCAAACGGGCTTTTGGCACACGATCTCTGAAACCTGCAAATAATTTAAGTCCATTTAATATAATACTTGAACACTCCTTTGAGGCACCTTTTAGTGCATCTTTAATAGTTAGAAAATATAATTACAAGCTATTTGAAGTATGATAGAAATACATAAACCATATATTTGGAACATAATTCTGTCAGTTGTTCTCTTACCAAGATTTAAATCTTAAATCTAGAAATATAAGATTCTTTATTTTGTTTTAAATGTAATTTACTTATTGGGTCCATATATACTCTTAAATTTATTATGAACATGTCTCTTTCAAGCATTAATACCCAGACTTCCAGCTTTTAACTTTCTCTTTAACTATAAAAATCTTGATTCAAATAACCACAAAAATAAACTCTCCTAAAATTAATATCGACTTTAATATATGACTTTACTTTCTTGTTCTTGGGTCTTCTTTTTATTTCAGGAACTTGAACTATGGGAACACTGTCTTCAGTCATGTGATATGACTGAGAATTGATCCACTGATCTGCTGGTTGCTGTGTTAAATCCCCAGAAAGTCACATGACCTTTGAAGCTTGTTGCACTGCTGTTAGCACCTGAGGTTTAACCTGCAGCTGAGGGTTGACTTGATCTCAATTGCTGTAATCCCCAGAAAAGTTCACATGAACCACTAGATGTCCCACAAAGACAACATGATCCTGAAGTTGACAGATGACACTGCAGTGATGGACACGTCCCTGGAGATGAATCAGCCTACAGGAGGGAGGTGGCAGATCTAGTGGCTTGGTGGGAGGACAACAACCTCTCCCTCAACACCAACAAGACAAAGGAGATGCTAGTGGACATGAGGAAGGAGAGGAGAACTCATCAACTGCTGTTTATCCAGGAGTTTGAAGTGGAGAGGATGAGCAGCTTTAAGTACCTTGGTGTCCACATCACTGAGGACTTCACCTGGACACTGAACAGCACACATCTGGTCAAGAAGGCCCAACAATGGCTGTATTTCCTGAGGAGGCTGAGGAAGTTTGGCAAGAGCCAAAGGTCCTCAGCAACTTCTACAGCTGCGTCGTTGAGAGCATCTTAACCAGCTGCATCACAGAGCTGTACAGCAGCACTACTGCTACGGAGCGTAGTCGCCTGCAGAGACTGGTTAGGACTGCTGAGAGGATCACAAGGACTCCATTACATAGTTCCAGAAACATAAATTCACTGAAAAGGGTCAATAAACAGAGAGGCTGCAGTCCTCAAACATAAATAAGAACAAAGCTTCACTGACTACCAGACTGTTTTTCACCAGGATTAAGAGAAATCTAAATATTTTCTACATGGGCTGCAGATCATCAAAAGTTGAAGACTGTGAAAAGACTGAAACAGAAAAGCCAAGCATGATCAGTGAACCATCACAGGACTGTTTGGTATGTGGGCCGAATCACCTGAAGACTGACCACAGGTGCCAACAGCTCACTGATTCACAAAACACACAGGAAAGAATTCAGAGGGACATTTGTCTTGCAGAAATTAGGACTGTCACAGAGGACGCTGTTACAAAGCTGAGACAGAGAGTCCAGCTGAAAAATAACAAAGATCCAACAGAAGTAGATCTTCATCTCAAACAGATCTGTAGAACAATGGAGCATACGCTCGATCTGTTAAAAAACAAGATGCATGCACAAGAACCAGTGTCCCAACCTCTGACTACTGATGAAGGCATCAAAAAAAAAGAAAATAATAAGGACGAAGAACCAGAGTACATTGATAGTACATCATCTAAATTTGTGACTCTGTCCAAGAAGTTCTCCACAGCTTTACTGCTGAGGTTTCTGTCAAAAACTTCAAAAAGAAAAAACCCAATTTATCTAGAAAATACTCAGGACATATGGAGACGTCTGTCACACTTGGTGCTGGCCAAAGTGGTGACTGGTGACCGTGATTTCATGATCATTGAAGACAACATCAATGATATCACCAAGGCCATGATCAGAGACCTCCTCAGAATATTTGTTACACCAGAAAATCTGCTGCTGCGGGCAGCAATGGCAGCAGATGACCCAATTTTTGATCAGGCCGTCATTAATTTTCTTAGACGGGAGATTGATGCCAGAAAACCAAAGAAGGGAAGACTGGCCAGGTGTTTTGGGGCGATAGGAAGAGTCTGTTGTTGTTTGTAAGTTAATACACCTTTGACAGGTTGATTTAGTGACTTTACGGAGGTTTTCTCCGGGTGCTCTGGGTTCTCCACACAGTAAAAATAGATGAATAAATAAATCAAAATAAATCATGACAACTTACAACAGCCCAAAATATTAAAACATTAAATCTTTTATTATCTAACAGACAGCTCCCCCTCCTTGAATCGCTACCTTATCGTGGTGGAGGGGTTTACGTGCCTGAATGATCCCAGTAGATCCAGTATGTTGTTGGGAGCTGCTGCTTCTGGTTGGGTCTCCCAAAGAAACTGTTCTGGGGGACCGGCCCGACTAAGAGCCATTCGTGAGGATACAAATGGAGAGGAAAAATGAAGGAACTTCAAAAATGAGGGATCACTGTATTTCCTGAGGAGGATGAGGAAGTTTGGCAAGAGCCAAAGATCCTCAGCAGGTTCTACAGCTGCGTCGTTGAGAGCATCTTAGCCAGCTGCATCACAGAGCTGTTCACAGGGCTTAAAGTAAAAAAAAATCCTGAGCCTGAACGCTTTTTCCGGGGATGCAGTGGATCCAACGCATACACATATTAGGCAATTTGGCAAACAACTTTTTGGCACTGTGCTTAGTAATGTACAAGATGACCTTCAATTTAAATTAATTTTAGAAAGTAAAGGTTATATAGTTATAAGTGAAGACATGTGAAACTCAGTCAAGCCAATTAATCTGATTCATTGAACAACCATTTAATTCAATAAAGGGCAATTTGTAAAAAAAAAAAAAAAATTGTAACTTTTCTATCATTTTTGTTCAAAACAATGATAAATTAAGTTATAGGAAACACATTCCATTTGGTCTTGACTCCTCTACTCTTTAACATATTTGCAGAGGCAGTTCTGTTACTCTTCTGGATGCATCATCATCATCAAAAAAGTGAACCATTACATTCAGTATTTTTTCCATGTTTCGGGTGGTTGCTTCATTAACATTCAAAGAAAACATCCATCCTTTGAGCTGATCAGACAAGGCAAGTTTAGTTGTATAGCACATTTCGTGTACAAGACAATTCAAGGTGCTTTACATTAAACACAGATGTTTCTAGAACCCTGGTGCTGTGTCATGTGTGTTCATATAGCTGGCATGCTAACTGGAAATGGGCAGTTTTTTAAAGCGTTTTTATCAACGGCTCCTTTTTTTTAACAGATGTACGAGCGGCTGAGCGATCGTAAATGATAAATCATGTTCCGTAATAAACGAGCACAAACGTATTTTCAAGTCACAAATAGATGAGTCATCGCGCTCGCTATGTCCGCTAAGTCCCGGTTAACGGCTTGTGTGTTGGAGCGCGCGGACAGCTGCTTTATACCCGGCGTCTCCTTTGTGACGATTAAAAAAAATTTTTTTCCGCTAGATGCATAGACTAACTTCTTGGAGCACAACACACAAAAACAGGTACCAGGCTCCCTTAGCTTCTGGTACCCAAACGGCTAACGGTCTCCGCCCTTGTCCTCTATCCTGCAGGCATGAAAATCCCTCACCTTTCGGTGAAATTCGCCGTTTTGAAGTCAAAAAGGGTGACCTACGTGTAGATCCGAGGAGTTTTCTTTTTTGAGGGGGAGGGGGGGTGTCGGAGTCAGGAGATTTTTTTTTTTTTTTATTATCATACAATTGCCCTAATAAGCAAACTGAGCACTTCAGAAATCAGCCCTTTAAATGACACTTGGACGGTCAGTGAATCCTGTCCAGAACCAATCAGGCCAGATTGTTTCATTATTCCAGTCATAAGAACATTCTTTATTCATGTGTACTTGGAGTACTCAGGGGATACATTGCTAAGCGGGACTAGAAGCAGGAGCTAGTGATGTCCACGCCGGGGACGAGGCAGACGAGCGTACGTTCACATTTCCTACCTGCATTTACCAGTGGATTGAATTTGGTGAGTTATGGTTTCAGTCGTTTTCATACTTTGCGGTAAAACAAAGTTACTGCTGTTCGCTACAGCTAACGTTGAATAGGGCCCTATGGAATCCGTGATCACGGAATCGCGGAATTGAAGATTAAAAACGGAATTCACTCTAAATCCGCAATATGACAGAACCGAAAGGCAATTTGCGTAAACCCGCACACTTTTCTTCAAACGCAACCTGCATCTCGGCGTGTACAAGAGCGCGTCCAAATAGCATCGATGTGCGTCCACCTGATCACATGTGGACGTGCACAAACGTCTCTACCTCTGGAATTAACTCTTGTATAAAAAGCGTGATTTGGCCTCAGTTGAACCCCTGAGAAAATAGCAGAGATCATCTTAAACGGCTTGCTCGCCAGTTAAACCATAGACGACCAGAGTGTTTACTGGGAGAACACCGACTATCTGGGACTTTCAGGTAGCCACAGTGTTGGGAAAGTTCACTTTCTACACAAGCTAGTTCAGTTCATCATAAAAAAAATTAACTAAATAGTTCTTTTTTAATTCTTTTTTCTTATTCTTTTTCAATGTTGCTGCGAGCAATAATTTGTCAAAATGATTACCACTGCCCATATACTACCCCACCACAAACAGCAATTATTTTATCCATTTTATCTGTCAAAAACTATGTGTCCAATTCAGAATCTTTATCCAACCAGGGTTCACATTAGCATTGAAGGAACAGCCTGTGTAAAACTGTAATTTCCCTTTCAGTTTCTCTGAGTTTCTCAGCAGCTGTTCACAAACTTCAGAATACCATGGGTAGTATACGTGGTCCACCCAAACCTTTCATCACAACTATGATCACCAGACAGGACTAGAAGCTATTTTCTGATATTAATGTGAGGGATCAACAAATTATGAAGAACATATTTAAACAAGATCGAGGATTTAAAACGTATTTGTTTAACTTTAATGACCTCTCACGGCCCACCTGCAGTACCAACTCGGACCGAATCTTGGATGGTTCCTTTTCCTGCTTGTTTACTTAGTTTATATAGGTTAACTTTAACCATAGACTGTTTAAGAAGAACTGAACAAACCCTCTGTGATGTCACCTATAGCTTATCTGAAGGGGGTTTCTGAAGCTCCTTTTTTCTTGTACCACACAGCACCATGTTGTAAAAGGACAGAATGAGCAGGACTGAGACACCGGCTGGAACATGGCCACCTTATGTTTTATCACAGTTAGCTATTTTAGCTGAGCTGGATTAGTTTATGCAAACCTATAGTTCTAATTAATGTTATATTATGTTCACGTTGATTTAAATCTCTCCAAACATCCTCATTTCAAGTGTCGTTACTGAAACAACATCCAAACTGAGTGCTGCGAGGAGCTCTGCTGGGACCAGCTGTTGGTTGCCTTGCCGCTCACTGGGATAGGCCACTTGTAGTCACCTCCAGGTCAGGTAAGCCTATCGGCATAGACCCCCAAGTTGTGAGACAGAAGCCACGTCACTGAGGCTATCAGCATCCTTCTGTCTTGTCTCAGTGATAACAGCACTTGTTTCAGTTGTTGTTAGTAAATTAGATGTACTTTACTTTAGTAGTCTGGTTAGTCAAATTAGAAGGGTCTTCAAATTATCCAGGGCAAAAATTCCTCAAATGGACGACCCAGCTGTTACAAGAGATTAAGGCCAATCCAGAGTCCCCTGATTAGCTGTAGCCAGCAGCCTTCAAACGGGAGTGGAGATAGCTGCTTCAGACTGCTTTTCTTTGCCTCTGAACCCTTACAGGTCAACCCAAAACTGGTGGCAGTGATCTCTTAGTACAGTTAACAGCACAAGTCATATTATCTTTCAACTAAGTCCCTAATTATACATACCATTGCTGCTTGACACAATTTTACCTTATGAGGTGTAAAAAATTCACTCCTTTGAACAATTGTCATAGATGTTGCAACTCCAGCTCAGCTGGTCCATGTGAGAGGTAACATAAAAGATGATAGAGTGAGTTTACGAGCTTTAATATACAGCATTCCCAAAAAAACAAGAAACAAGGGTCACACAAGCCTTAATCAACATAGTACTACTAAAGGCTAAACTACAACCAATTTACAAACAAGTCCCAAGACAAGACAGCGAGCCCAAAATCAAAGCATACAACAGCTGGGGTGAGCTAACCTCAATCACACAGCTCCCCACCGAACGCTGGATTCTGTCCCTGTTTAAACAGTCAGCTCCAGGTGTCAGGGATTTCCAATGATGATGGGGGGGGGGGGGGGGGGGGGGGGGGCTCGCCCAATCCACGACACCCCCCACATGGTTCCCCACCACAGAGAGCGCCTCCAATCCTACCATGTAACCTAGTGTGTGACCCTTGTGTCTTGTCTCCTGATCTAGCGATGTGCATTAAGAGACGTGGCATGAACATGTACTGGGGACCAAATACTTATTTTCCACCAGAATTTACAAGTAAATTCTTTTAAGTCCCACAATGTGATTTCCTATTTTTTTCTATTTTTTTCTCTCATAGTTGAAATGTACCTATGATGAAAATTACAGACCTCTCATCTCTCTAAGTAGGAGAACTTGTACAATCAGTGCCTGACTAAATACTTTTTTTGCCCACTGTATACCTTGAATAGTTAGAAGATATAATTACAAGCTATTTTGTCATGGCCTGGGTCTGCCATGGCAGTCCTGTGTGTGTCTGTATCTGTCAAGTTGGCGTCTCTCCCTGTCTTTAGTGGTTCCTGTTTTACTTTGAAAGGTCTGTCTTGTCTCTATTGTTTTCTACTTTGCTTCCTTCCCCTCATTACCCTGATTCCCTGCACCTGCCTCTCGTTTGTTCCTCTGTGTATTTAAGTCCTGTCATTTTCCCCTGTTCTCTGTGGCTCCATTGTTGTGATGTGTTAGCAGTCCTGCATGTTTCCCTCTTGTCTCCTGTAGTAAGTTAAGTTATGTTTTTAAGTTATGCATTTTGACATTTTTGGTGTATTGGACTTTTTGTGTTTTTGATTATTTGGACTTGGTGTTTGGTTAATAAACCTTTTGCTTTTTTGAGATCTCCTGCTCTTTGGTCCTCCTTCAGACACAGCAAACATGACATATTTGAAGTATGATAGAAATACAAAATAGATAGAAATACATCAATAACCCAACCTAGTTGGGTTAATTCTACCCAATTATTGGGTTTATTTTTTAACCCAGCATTGATGTTAATTTCACCCTCATTGCTGGGTTATATTAACCCAATCTATGTGTTGTTTTATATATTATCTTTTCCACTATTAAATAATGATTATTATAATAAATGTTTGCAAATTATGAAGTGTATTTAAAATCCATTTTACATCTATACATCTATTCTGGACAAAATATCCTAATCAATAAAGAAGTTAACAACTGCACAGATTTTAAGTCATTTAATAGCCATCTAACAATAGACTTTCTTCACATTATAAATAAAGAACAAATATAACAAAATTAAAAACATGAACATTCAACATTTGAATTGTCTTGAATGCATGACAAATCTTTTTTTTTTTTTGTAGATGTGCTTTATCTAGAGTGCATGGACACAAATATTTTTTAGCACAAGTTGCACTTCTACAGTCACTTTTAATATTTTTACATGTGAGCGAGCGAGTATGCAGACATGTTGGCTTTCAGCTTTATGCAGGTACACAAATACATATTTGTGTTTTACTATCTGAGAGGTCTCCTGGTGCCTGGACCTTCTTCTCTGACAGCCAGTCCAATGATTTGGTCCAGATACTGAAGCCACTGGAGAAACATGTCACCGTTGCCAAGGTAACAGACACTGAAGTCCTGTACAATCTGTGAATAATAATTAAAAATAATCATAAGTGTTGTGTCAGTGTTGTGGCACAACTTTGTGGAAATTTCAACTGTGAGGTGGACGTACCATTCCTGGTGTGATGAGGTGCAGAAACTCCTTTAAAACATCTGTGATGTTTTCGCGGATCCATTCCTGTATTGGGCCGTAACTCTCAGGTATTCATCCACCTGGCTGGCTGTGAATTGTATTTTAACCGCTCCGTCCTATTTTTGGCATCTTCAGGAGGAATGGATGACTCTGAAAACACAGTGGAACGTCATCATTAAACTGGCTGTTGATCATGGGAAGTCTACCTGTGTACCTGTATGAAGATGTTTCTACTTTAGCCCTCATGCTACCTGGTGAACTTTGGCTACACCTGCTTCGTGGTTAACGTTAGCTTAGCCAGCTATACAGACTGTTCACCATGACACCTGGACAACTACGCAATGCAGTGGATTATGAATCGTTTATGGATTATAAACATTATTACCACAATTAACAAGTAAAACAATTTTAGTAAGGATAAAAATGAGGAGAAACAAACCCTGCTCGTTGTCTTCTGGATCCAGCCCCTTTTTCAGTTGTGAAATGGCTGCTTAAAGGAAGTTGATGGTTTTTGAATCTTTAATAACTCAGCAGATGGGGTTAAATTGACCCAGGGGTTGGGTTACTGTAGCCTGGTATGATCAAAAAAACTGACCCAACTAATAACCCAACAGTGGTTAAATTAACCCAATGAAAATACCCAACCGCTTTAACCCAGTGGTTGGGTTGAGAAAATAACCCAGCATTTTTTAGTGTGTACTAAACAGACTACAACCTGCTTATATTTTATAATGTGACTGATCCATCAGCCTACGATGCATTTGTCATTTGGAAGGAGATCTTTCTAGAGTGGAACACATCAAAGCTCTGGAGCACATCTTCTGTCTAAGATCATAGTCTCCAGCAGACCTCCATGACCCTGCACAGGAATAAGTGGGTTAGATAATGGATGGATGGATGGATTTCTGGTTGCGTAATATTTATTGTCACAATGAGATGACGTGTCACTTGGGTGTCTGTGGAGGCTCACAGACACACACATATATACACACTCCATGTTCATATTGTTTCTTATTTTTGTTCATTTCTGGTTCAAAAACAATTCTTAAGTTTTCTTTCATTTAAAATCCAGTAGATTTTGATTTACTGCTGGTCAATTTGACTCTAAAGATGAGGTTTTCCTGAGTTAATTTATCACCATCACCCCAAAAAGAAAAGTTGAAAATATTGGATAATTACAAAAAAAGTCATTGTCAGATTGAACTATTGTATGTTATAGATAGGTCTTTCCAATGCACATTTAAAAATGTTTTAACATTCATCAAAAAAAAAAACCAAGTGAATTATTTTCATTGAACCATGATCTGTGAGAGATAAAGAGTAACACTGCACTAAATGTTGATTGAAATAGTTTGTGATGGAGTTAATAATGAGATATAAAGGGTGTTTATTGGGAGTGTTTAGTTTTCAGACACTTTTGGATTAAGCCTGCCCCGGGCCAAGCTGACCCGGGAACATAATGGTTCCATAATAAAGGTGTCTGGTAGCAGAAGGCCCGTCCTCCAAACCTACTTTTAGATATTCTAGGAACAACGAGTAATCCTGCACTCTGAGAGCAGAGAGCTCTATTAGGAGCATAACGTGCTATCAGGTCTGGTAGATAACAAGGAGCTAGGACATTAAGAGCATTGTATGTGAGAAGCAGAATTTTAAACTCAATTCCAAATTTCACGGGGAGCCAATGGAGGGAGGCTAACACGGGAGAGATGTGATCTCGCTTACGGATTCCTGTCAGCACCCTCGCTGCTGCGTTCTGGATCAGTTGGAGGCTATTCAGCAAGCTTTTCGGACATCCTGCTAACGAATCATTACAATAATCCAGTCTAGAACTGACAAACTAATAAACGGGTGGATTAATTTTTCATCATCACCGTGGGAGAGGATGGTCCTAATTTTGATTATATTTTAGAGATGAAAAAAGGCTGTTGTAGTGCCTATATCATTCATATGTATGTGTACACAATTCACCTGCATACAGATGTTAGTCACAGCATTACCATACAGTGTTTGTTCAGGTTATCAAGCACTTTAGGTTGTTACTAGTGTCTTAATCTGTGTATTTAATGTGTTATGGTCCCTTTAATTACTGTGACATTTTTGGACACACTGTTCTGTGATGGATAGCGCCATCTTATTCATGTTCAGTTGACTGGTGGATTTAATAAAGTGACACACGCTTCTGTGTCTGCACCGTGAGAAGTTGTCGACTCTTATCTTCACGACTTCCACACTGTCTTACAAACCTGATTAATATGCTGCTCAAATGACATATCCTGATCAAAAACGACAAAAAAAAAAAAATACAAAAGACAAAAAGTATTTAACTGTTGGAGAGGAAATGAAGTTAAAACTAGAGATGTGTATTCCAGTTTAGATCATCTGTCCTGTAAATAATTTTCTCAGACATGTAAAAACATAAAAATATATGTATACAGGATGTATGTTGAGAAGTTTGTTTCATTTTTACATGAAGCTTAAAATCAAGTAGTTATTAAACCAATCCAACCAATCCAAATCCTGACTTCTACTTTACTGTATTTCTGCACCATGTGACCTCCAGGATGGGGGGGGGGGGGGGGGGGGGGGGGGGGGGGGGGTCATTTCAGAGCTCCTTGATCAGGACATCAGTGAACTCTGAGGGTTGTGTCATCACAGCAAAACACATAGAAAACAATACAGACTTTCAAATGGCTCAAATCTAACATTTTCCATGTTGGAAGTTTGACTTTTCACTTTTGTCAGTCTCTGGGAGTGTTTAGCAGTTGTGACTAAGTAAAATGTCTTCAGTAGAAGTGAGAATTTTAATGAAATCACCGAGTGAAGAGCAGAGAAATAAACTTCTCGAGCACCAGAAGTTTGTGTTTAAATGATGTGATGCACGTGACAACAAAAATTAGTGACGATGGAATTCTTCAGACCTACAAACAATTTACCAACTGATGGTTGTTGGTGGTGAAACGATTAGACGAATTTGAGAATAAGCATGAGAACATGTGATGTTTATGTGGATAGAATATCTGCACAAGTAACATCTCACCTATAAGATCGGGAGTTTTATCAAGTCCGTCTGAAAAGATCACGTTCATATCTGTATTCATGAAGAAATCAGCAGTTATCATTTTGGCCTCTAGACTTAGACCTTTCTGGTTAAATTTAACCCAAACACAGCTCATGTTGAATCCGAAAAAGAACAAATGCACTGACTGATTGAGCCCAATACTGGACAGTGAATGTGTAAAAGACAATCAGCAATGCTTTTATTGGTTTTAACACACATTTATTTTCTGCATCTGGGTTTCTGCATAAACGTCACCTCTGATAACAATATTACATATTGTGTTAGTAATCTGACAATGTCTAGATGTTTTTCTTCTGCTGTGAGTTTTATACAGACCTACAGTCCTTACAGGAGCTGAACTGTATCCAAATGCAAAGATTTGGTTTGTGCACTTACTCACATGCAGACATTTATTGACCATATTAAATTATGACAAAAATAATAGAGGATTTTGGTACACACTGCCCTGTGATGGACCGGTGACCTGTCCAGGGTGGACCCCTGCCTTTCACCCAAAGAGAGCTGGGATAGACTTGTGGGAATTATAATTGTGCTTGCATATTTGGACACATATATTAAGAGTAAAATTAAGTTGTTAAAAGGTCTGCCTTTGCAGGTCTGAAGGTCACGAGCTGAGCTAGAGTTATAAAGTTGCAGGCAATAAAAGGACAACTGGGCTGTGTCGGGGTGATGTGTTCTTGTCGGGGGAAGGAACTGTTCCGGGGGACAATGGGGGAGTTTGCCTTTAACTAACAGAATGTTTAATGCCCCAAGGGGTCAATAAAACCAGCCTGTGAGCTGCAGAGTCAGAAATCAGCCAGATGAGCAAGGGGACGGACCGGGGTCTGTCAGCTGATTTCTCCCTTTGCAAAGACACACGTGCCCTCCAACCCAGACTGGACTTGTCCTCGGCGGGGTTCGCTCTCCGTGCGCGTCTCTGATTCTGGACCATCACGCGAGGCGCAATTCAACATGACAGCCTTACAGAGAGGATTGGTGCTGACCAACCGTGAGTGTAACTCAATCTCATCCTCACCTGTCACAACGGTAACTAGCGGTAAACGCCCCAACTCAACAGCCAAAATGAAGTCTCTGAACCCAGCGATAAAGAAACAACGCAAAATTGACTTTTTTCAGACTCTTAATAAGAGTGAGAGGGGAGTGGCATGATGATGCAGATGTAGACAAGTCTGGAGCAAGACAGTACTCTGATAACACACTGAATCTCAGAGACCTGACGACAGGGGAAAGACACACCCCTGAGGCAGTGGAGGAAGATGAAGGCAGTTAGAAAAGACATTAATAGTAATCCTGATATCCCCGGTGCAGACACCAGTAAAATGGGAAGTGCATTTTTCTGACCACAGCAAATGAGGAACTAAGAAAAGAGGAAGGAGCTCTTAAAGAGCTGCAGAAAATGCAGATAGAAAATCATGTATGAGGGGGCAGCTGGAGGCCCTCCTATAGAAGGAGAAGCCCAGTGTGAGGGGAACACAGGGCACATGCAGAGGGGTCCTTACGGAGGCCGTGAGAGCTCGGGGGCCGGAGTTATTCAGGGGGACCTCTAAGAAAGAAAGGGGGTGCTGATTACCGCTTCTACTGTGAAGAGCCAGGACACTGAGTTTGGGACTGCCCATACGAAAAGAGACTATATGCAGGCAACGGCTGGCATGTACCAGGGCCCAGAGGAGTACCCAGGGGGGTCAAACAACAACTATCTGCCCATTCCACTTCTGCTGTTGGATTTTTGGGGGAAAACAGACTCTGCCATTTACCAAACCCTTGATCGCCCTGATAGGGCCACAGGCCTTCACTCACAGCTTTTTGTATTCACCAGCTGTATCTGCTAACCTGTTGGGAAGAGACTTGCTGATCAAACTTGGCGCCTCCATCCTTTGTGGACCTGAAGGCCTCAGGGTTTGCCTCCCTGATGCCACCACACTGAACTGTCAAAACGCAGCCCCTGGTGAAAACACCAGTATCTCCTGCAACCACTCCAGGAGCCTTTAATGGACCTATACTGGGCTCTGATTGACCCAGAAACACCAAAGCACTGAGGTATCCTCTCTGTTTACTGGCTTGGAAACCCTGGTCCTCTGGTCTCCACCTGTATGTGTCTCCTACAGCCCCTTGCATGTGACATTGTTCTACAATAGACACTAGAGTGATATTTATCATCAGGAGTTTGAGGATGAGTTAGAAGGTCAGAAATGGGAGATTGTAACTGGTAATATCTACGCTGCCCCAGAGGGGGTGGTAGCACACACCCTGTTGACCCCAACACAGTACAGCTGGTTTAAGATGAATGTGGACAGTGTACCCCATGTATCCTTGGCTCTGTATCAAGTCAAGTCAAGTCAAGAGAACTTTATTGTCCCCAGGGGGCAATTAACAGTGCATTAGCAGCAAGACAGTGACAACAACAATAATCACAACAATAAAATGCACAACACTGATAAGAACAAGACAATTAAAAAGCAATAAAATAATAAAAACAGAGATAAAATTAAGTTGGCTTAGTTGCCCACAGTGCAGTACGTCTTTAAAGGGGGGTAAAAAACTATTCATTATTTAAAAGGCCAATAACCACCGGAACCCAGGATTTTTTAAATCTGTTCGTTCTTATTTTTGGCATCTGAAATCTCCGTCTGGAGGGGAGCAACCTAATTTCAGATGCCAAGGGGTGGCTCGGGTCAGAGAAGACCAGTCTTGCCTTCTTTAAGGACCTGCTTTTATGCAAGGCCGAGATTTCTGTCAGGGGGGTGCCAACAATTTTACTGCACATTTTGATCATCCCCTGGAGTCTACTGCGATTTTTGAGACTAATTAACCCGAACCAGCAAATAAAAGAAAATGTCATGACAGATTCAATAAAACAAGAATAAAACATTTTCATAAATCGTGTGTCAATGTTTATATTCCTTAGTTTCCGGAGGAAGTACAGGCGCTGATTGGCCTTTTTGCACACGGCATCAATCTGGTTATCGAAGGACAACCTGTCATCAATTATTGTCCCGAGGTATTTGTAGAGCTGGACTGATTCTACAGCTAGACCGTTGATAGACAGGGGAGCGGTCGTCGCACGGGACTTCCTAAAATCAATGGTCATTTCCTTGGTTTTGTCGACGTTAATGGTCAGGAAAGACGATTTGCACCACAGAATGAAGTCCTCCACTACAGGGCCGGGCACGGGGTCGTCATGGCTGAGGAGGGACACGATCACAGAATCATCGGCGAACTTAATGATGTGACGCTTCTCATGTAAACTCCGACAAGCGTTTGTATATAATACAAAAAGGAGCGGCGAAAGGACACAACCCTGAGGAGAGCCGGTGGAGGAGAAGAGGACGTCAGACAGAACGCCGTTGACCCTGACCCGTTGTGATCTGTCAGTTAAAAAATCCAACAGCCAGTGAACCAGACCTTTGTCAATGTTAAAATTTAAAAGACGCTCGGCTAAAATGTGGGGCTGAATGCAGTTAAAAGCAGATGTAAAATCGATAAAAAGCAGGTGGACAAAACTTCCGACACCATCTAAATGCGATATAATCATGTTGAGAAGGGTGATTATTGCATCATCGACCCCCCTCCCCGGCCGATACGCAAACTGGAGAGGGTCTAAGTTTGCCTGGACAGTGTTCATAATATCGTCCTTCACTATCCTCTCAAATGACTTCATTACCAAGGAGGTAAGTGCCACGGGTCTGAAGTCTTTTACTGCCTTCGTACATTTATTTTTGGGCACAGGGATGATAATTGAGTCCTTCCACAGGCAGGGCACCCTGTGGACCTGGAGTGACCAGGAGAAGATGAAACAGAAGATGTCTGCCAGCTGTTCGGCACAGTTCCTCAGAATCCGACCTCCGATACCATCGGGACCCGGACTTTTCCTCTCCTTCACGCCCCGGAACACCCTCTGTACCCTTTCCTTGTCGACCTGCACTGCCATTGTGCTGTTCGGCTCTAACACAGCACCTTTAAAAACAGCCAATTCGTGGCTAAAATCCTGGTCATTAAAACGATTTGAATAAATATTCAGTTCATTTGCCAGGTCATAATCAGACTTCTCATTTAAAGAGATGATGCTCTTCTGAGGCCGTATCCCCAGCAAAGATTTCACCCCCAAGTATCTGGGACATCAGGCTAGAAAATTAGGTGGTGTGTTAGAACTCTCCCTTACCCAGAAGGACTGGTTCTCCACAGAGATTCAACGAGTGTCCTTCTCGCCGGGTACGCATACAGACAGAATATCTTGTGAAGCAGTAGATGAGGCCGCTTTAGAACATGTACAGAGAGATATGCATCATGGTAGAGGGCGCGCTGACCTCACCCAGCTACTCAGACTCATGGTCAAACATAGAGGCATGTGAAACCTGAAGGCTCCTCTAGACTGGAACATAGAGGAAGAAGAAGCTTTCATAAAACTCAATCAAGCCTTAGCCACCGCTATAGAACTGGCCTCCCTAGACTACTCCAGTATTTTTTATTTTGGATGTTTCTGGAACATCACATACTGCAAATGCAGTTCTGTTCCAGAAAAAAGGGGGAGAGAGACAAGTACTGATGTATATCAGTGTAATGTTAGATAACTTTGGAAAAAGACACCATGAATGCACAAAGCATGCAGCAGCGGTAGCCAAAATGATAAAAAAAAAAACAGCACATGTGGTGATGGGACATCCGCTCAGGATACTCACATCACATGGAGTTGTAGCATATGTGAACTCACAAGCGTTCACAATGTCCCCACTCAGACAACTGTCATGGAAAATTTGAATACAGAATGCTAAGTATAACAAAGAACTCAGATGAAAGAGTGTCCTGGTAGAATTTGAATATAGAATGCTTCTGTCTAGGTGTCAAAGCTCCCTTTTCAATCAACATTTCCAGACGAAAGTTGCTAACACCTTTATCAGTGTATTGTGACAACTTTCCCAGAGAGGAAGACTGTCTCCACACTACCGAAATGTTGATCAACCAGTCCTGCCTTTGATCAACAAAGATTTCTTTGCTGTAAGACATGTAAATTGATTGAATCAGTTCCTGCCATTTGGTCAATAAGACTTCCTTGTGTAAGAGATGTAAATTGCCTTTTGTTCTATCAGACTACTATATAAGGGATGTAAATGTGGATTACGGCGGGCGCAATCATCCAGCCTGCAGGCTGCATGACTGTGTTCCCGCTGTTGCGCTCAGC
This sequence comes from Hirundichthys speculiger, assembly GCA_018398805.1. Taxonomy (NCBI): domain Eukaryota; kingdom Metazoa; phylum Chordata; class Actinopteri; order Beloniformes; family Exocoetidae; genus Hirundichthys; species Hirundichthys speculiger. The sequence continues at coordinate 510,521 of JAGFBZ010000831.1, read as the reverse complement.
TGAAATAAACCTGGTTAAAAGTTTGAGCTCTGCTGTTGCATTTTGTTAAGGATCTATAATTTTAATTTGTGCAATTTAGAAAATTGCCACAACACAACAAAAAATCAGCCAAGCATTAGAAGCCCCAAACATCACAGACACCCACGAAGGGATTAACATGACAGACAGAATGAACACCTCAGGAACACCACATGTATGCGCAGAACAAGTGATGAAGGAAGAGAAAGTCAGACCAGACTTACAGAGCACACCACTAGAGGAAGCAGTAGATCTGTACACTGATGGATGTTGTTACAGACATGAGACAGAAGGGATGAAATCAGCATATGCAGTAGTGGAAGAAAAAGGGGGTGCATATCAGACCAGAAAAGCTGAACAGTTGAAAGGACCACAGTCAGCACAAAGAGCAGAAGTAATAGGAGTGATAGAGCCTTGAAACTAAGCGAAGGGTTGCGGGTAAACATCTACACAGACTCAGCCTATGCAGCAGGAACTGTACATGTAGAATTGCCACAATGGCAAAGGACAGGATTCTTGACAGCAGGACAAAAACCCATCAAACACATGAAAGAAATGCAGGAGTTGGCAGAGGCACTTATGTTACCAGCAGAGGTTGCAGTGATTAAGTGTAAAGGACATGATGAAAGTGGGTCCAAGATAGGCAGAGGGAACAATGCAGCAGATCAGGCAGCTAAGAAATGTGCAGGATACCAGGTGAAGTTGATCATGATGAGTTCAGAGAGTGAACGTTCTCCAGAGCTAAGATTAGAAGAGGTAGTGAAACTCCAAAAGGGGGCCTCGCCTGAGGAAAAGACAGTATGGAAGGCAAGAGGAGGTAGACAAGATGGAGAAGGTTTATGGAGAAGCCCAGATGGTAGACTCATTTTACCCTCAGGAATCAGGAAAATGTATTAGAAGAAGCACACGGTGTAGGACATGTAAGGATAGGACAAATGAGGAACCTGAACAATTGGTGACATCCCTACATGAAACAGATGGTACGTGACTGGGTGAACGGGTGTAAGTTATGTCAGGTGTACAACTCGAGACTGACTCTCAAACCAGGATTAGGAAGGTTTCCCACGGAAGCAGTGGCAGGAAGAGAATTCATCATTGACTACACCGACATGATTGAAAGAGTGAACGGTCACAGATACTTATTGGTATATGTAGATGCATTCACAGGCTGGCCAGAAGCATGGCCTGCAGAAAATGAGGACAGCAAAACAGTTATCAAATGTCTGATCAACCATTACACCCACAATCTTGGGGAAAGGTCGGAAGAATGAACCAAAGCCTCAAATTTAAATTGGGCAAAATCTGTGCACAGAATCAAATGAATTGGGTTGAAGTATTACCACTAGCTCTCATGTCCATAAGAAGCTCAGTGGTTCAGACAGTAGGATTAACTCCACATGAACTTCAGAAAGGAAAACCATTCCCAGGACTGAGCACCAGGCTGCCATGCTCAGACTCAGAGAACTTAGAACAATCACACAAGGCGTACTATAAAATCTTCACAGCCTTGTGTCAGCTTTCTCCTAACAGATTCCACAGCGACCTGAGGGAGCAACAGATGGCTCCGATCCAGAAACAGATTGGATCCTCCTGAAGGTCATCAAGCGTAAGTGGTCTGAACCCAGGTGGACAGGACCGTTCCAGATCATCGAAAGAATGTCGCACGCTGTGAGATTGAGAGGAAAAGGAGACACCTGGTTCCATTGGAGTCAGTGCGCAGCAGCAGCAGAGCCACAGAGATCTTTCTCACAGGTCAAGGCAGACCTGAAGGAAGCCATTCCACCTGAGAAAGAGTAGCGGAGCCAGACTCATGAAGGGGTAGAATAACCCCCAGTCTGAGCCCATGAGTGTGGGGAAGTCGACCCCCACGCTCACTCTCACCATCAAGCAACAAGGGGCAGAATAATCCCCAAGGTGGTGAGCACAACCTTTGAGGTAGTCTACCCTCAAGGTCGAAAAACAAAGGACAAGAGGAGCAACAGATTGGTTGAGTTTCTCTCTCACTCTCAAAGAAAACTTTTTAATTTGTTTCTGTGAATTATGTATATGTGATTGTTTGATTATGATGGGATATATGTGTTTTGATGTGTTGAACTCTTAAAAGAGTTCAAAAGGGGGAATTGTGGGAATTATAATTGTGCTTGCATATTTGGACACATATATTAAGAGTAAAATTAAGTTGTTAAAAGGTCTGCCTTTGCAGGTCTGAAGGTCACGAGCTGAGCTAGAGTTATAAAGTTGCAGGCAATAAAAGGACAACTGGGCTGTGTCAGGGTGATGTGTTCTTGTCGGGGGAAGGAACTGTTCCGGGGGACAATGGGGGAGTTTGCCTTTAACTAACAGAATGTTTAATGCCCCAAGGGGTCAATAAAACCAGCCTGTGAGCTGCAGAGTCAGAAATCAGCCGGACGAGCAAGGGGACAGACCGGGGTCTGTCAGCTGATTTCTCCTTTTGCAAAGGCGAAACTTGAGAATGTCATGACTATTATTGAATTCAAATTAATCTCACTTTGAGTCCACAGATCAGCAGTCCGGGGAAGGTCAGGTTGACCACAACAGACTCCAGCAGATCCCCGTGACCCTGCAGAGGATTAAGCGGGTATAGATGATGGATGGATGGATGGATGGATAAATGGATGTATTGTAATAAGGGCTGGGCAATGATTAAAAATTTTAATCGCTATTAATCGCATTATTTCCCTGAATAATTACGATTTATCGCATTATATACGCAAAATCAAATACAGTAATCCCCCACACTTGGCGGTCTCAGCAATCGCGGTCTCAGTATATCACGGAAGTTTCAAAAATATTAATAAAAAAAAAATATTCGAAAAAAAATTGAAAAAAATTCAAACTGAGTGCGCGAGGCTGAAGCAAAACCCATCACATCAAGAACGAGTCTTGGGAAGCAACAAGAGCTGACAGGGGGGCCCCATGAATGAATATCGAGACCTGTGATTGGCTGCTATGACAGTCATTACTGTGCCGTCAGTTGTCTGAACGCTGATTGGCTGATACGAGTCCCCGCATCTCCCATCTCTGTCTCTCGTCAGCTACACACAGAGGAGAGATCGTTAAAGTGAGTGTACCTTCCGTAGATTTTGCATTCGCGCGTACATGTATACTGTATGTACATATACATGTACATCCACATCGTGGTTTTCACCATTCGCGGGGGGGGGGGGTCACAGCCCTCATTAACCGCGAAGTGTGGGGGATTACTGTAATTAATTCAAAAGTAGTGTAAAGGTCCCTTTTATTTAAATGTTCTGCTGCCATATGAACTAAAGTGTTATAACATTTGTTGTTCAAACACTTTTAACATCAGAACTTGTCAATAACACATATTTAGTGTAAATCTCATCTTAAAAAATATCAAATAAATAATACTTATTGCCACTGCCAGGGCATTAATGTCCTGTTTTTATAAAGTATAACTAAAGTCTACAAACAAAATCCAACAAAATGATTGTGGCTCAGCACAATCAGAACATTAAAACAGGTAATTTCTGAGGTAACAGCAGAAACTTTTAACGGGGAGTTTAACTTGTCAGTTGCTATAAATAACCTTGTTTCTGTTGAGTCCTCCGTCTGGGAGAACTTTAAAATGAAAATGTCCATGTTAAAGTTCAGTAACTTTACCAATCCGTGTATCGTTCATTCTTTCCATTTTCAATTGTCAATCAAAAAAAAAAAAAAACATTAAAAAGTGACATTTTATTACGTTTTTTGTTTTTCAATCTAACACAAAAAAAATGAAAAAATGCCTGTTTTTTTTTTTTTATATTTAAATTTTAGAAATTAAAAAATGGGCCACAGAACTGAATTTATTTTATAATCGAGGACTGGACTTTCTGTTGTCATTACACATCTGTGCCACTAGATGGAGCCGCACTGCAGTAACCAGCTAGAGAACAGCAGGACAGTAAACACATGGAGTAGATCTGATGGAACATGGAGGAATGACGCCGAAGTTTTGTTGCAGTGCAGATTTTTTTTTTTCAGACAGAATTGTTAATATTGCTACCTGAGTTGCTACCCGAACTGTAAAGTATACAATTTTTTATCGTTGTTCATGTCTGTTTTAGGTTTTTTTTCGCAGTTCTGCCAGTTCTTTTCCGGTTCCGTAGCAGCCAGTATCACTTTTCAAAATAAAAGCATGTGAACAACATGCGTTAATGCGCGATAAAATAAATGTCGGCGTTAATAAATTAAAGCGTTAACACGATAATAACGCGTTAACTTGCCCAGCCCTAATTGTAATGTATACATACTGTGTTTGAACATTTTCACTCTGAGCTTCGTCCTGAGGGCTTTTATTTTGAAAAGCACCCAGGGCAGCATCCTGTCCTGGTTGTTCCGGGTGTGTGATTTGAGAGTGAAGTAGCTGCTTGCTGGCATGTGCAAACCTGCGGTATAAACACTGTTGTTGCGGACAGCTCAGCAGCTCTTGGATGGTGCTCTGGCTAGCTGGGGACAGGAGTTTGTGATGCCAGCGGTATCTTAGGGCACTGCGGCAGTTATGTCTTCTCAAAGCGGCTCCTCTTCGGGAATTCAAGGGCTTCTTCTGAAACTTCACGAATCACTTTCAGACGAGGACAGCCGAGCTACAGCCTTGAACTGTCACGATATTATCGGTGTTTTGGTCCAGGAGTGCATGCTTACATCCACCGAGAATGAACTCGGTAAGACAATGAGATCCAGGATCATGTAGAAACCGCGCCAAACTCCGTTAACAATCTGCCAGTTTACGTGTTGTCAAGTTTCTGCTGTTAAAATGTCTGAAACACCTCGCACACTAAGGTGCCCTATAGTTCCTTTTATGCTGCTTATCAGTTCGTCATGTAGAAAACTGTTTAATAACGCCGATAAGGTCTCAGGAGCTCATATTATATCAGATTGTTCCGCCTGAACTCCCAGTGATTTCTTCTTCAGGGCACAACAAGCCACGAAACCACGTGACTTTCCTGCCAATAAGCCAAATTTGCAGCAAGTGCAGCAAGCTACCATCACAGATCACTGGAATCTCTGTACTTTATAACCTCCCCCGGTGGTATTTGGTACTATTTTTCTGTTTTGCTGCCTTAAAAGCAGCAATTAAAGTGGATTTTCATAGAGTTGTGTAATTTGATCAACACAACTTGCATGCCGCTTTGAGGTGTAAAATATTTCTAGTTGTGAAACAAACAGAAGGTGAGACATACAGACAAGAAAATCTTGATCGTGCGTCAGTATTCATACCATCGAAGTCAGTCGTTGGCAGCCGTCTTTTAGGAGTTTGGTTATAGTCATTGGCATGCTTAGAAGTGAACTTCTGTCTCATTTTCAGTTCTCTAGAAGACCTATCTGGGTATTTGTCAAGAAAGTGCCTTTAATTCTGACCAATATCAAAGGCTCAACTGATGAGCAACATCTCCACAGCATGATGCTGCCACCACCATGCTTCACTGTGGAGATGTTAGTCTTCGTGTGTGGAAAACTGTTGGGTTCCTGCCATATGCAGTCTTGTCTTTACTGTCTAGGAAATTAAATTAGCGTTTCAAACGTTCTTCGACAGGCTCTGGAGTCTCATGTTCAAAATTAATGACTTTGTTGGCTAGTTTTTGCTAGTTTTGATGATTTTCCCTGACTGAGCAGGTTTGTTGTGGCCCCGTATTCTCTTCATAAGAATGGATTTTATTTTGCCCCAAGGCCTTCTTAGAAGTGTTTATATTTTCTTTGTAACCCATCCTGTGCTGAAATTTGTGCCTTGTGATTTGGAGGCTGAGGTTAAATTACTTGTAAGATACAAATAGGGTGACTAAACTGTATTTTACAGTACTGACAATGGAAAAAAAGAAACGCTTTATTTTCACTTCACTTATTTGGAGTATTGTTTGTAGCTCCACTGTCAAAAACATGTTCATTTCATTGACATATTGGGTAATAAAAAGGGAATTAATACTAACATAAAGCAAGTACACAAAAACAATTATTAACATTTTTATTTCCTTCTTTGCATCTTCTAATTCAGCTTTGCAGACATCCCTGCTGTTCTCAAAAGACCACGGGCTGCTCAGCTTCCTCAGGAAGTCTCTGGCATTGGAGGAGGTGAGCACCGTAGAGGATCCTCTAAATAAATAAACCATCATGCAGTCAAGCAAAAGGTTAAAATGCTCACAGAAACATCTGCTTTCCAGCTGCGGGACACCCGGATTGACGTCTTATCATTTCTGGAGAAGTTTCTGGACAAAGTCTCACCAAGAGTCAGAGGCTGGGAGAAAACGTACGCCATCGACATTCGAGTACGTGTTTTTGTTTTTTTCATGCAGTTTGTAGCATCACATGTGCTGGGCTCCAGAACTGACTTTTTCAACTTGGAACAGAACATTCAAAACTTCAGGAGCACCGACAACCGTTTAAGAGCACCACTTCATTGTTTTCAAACATGAATTTGAATGTGTTGAGTTAATGGGTTGAAACATCCGTGTCAGAAGCTGTGCAGCTGATCAGAGCGCCTGTTCCTGCAGAGGTCAATGTCATGTTGTTCTCCTTTATGATTAAGAAAATTATAATTTGGTGAACCCCCCCCCAAAAAAAAAAAAAATGTCAGCATCTACCAGGTTGCACCAGGACCCTCAATAATCAAGGTTGTGTAATCTTTCTTTCTCTTTTTCAGGACTTGTGCATGTCTGTGTACACAAAGGAAAAAACTGCCAAATGTCGGACTCCAACGCTGGATCTCCTGATTAAAGTTGGTTTCTTCTGACATTTGACAAGCTCTTTAAACCACAAATCAATATTTTTGTCTCAGATTAAATGAAGAGATCTATGAAAAACAGACCGTTTCTGAAGTCTTTGATTATAATCTGAGATGACAAGTCATTGAATTGCTAACATCTCCACAGGTTCTCCAAACAACAAAGGCTTCCAGTGTCACTGCAGACATCAGAGTCTGTGATATATTCAACAAATTTTACAGCGAGCTTTGTCAGAAGAGCAAATTGCCCGATTCAGGTGAGTGTGCCTTTAAATGGCAAGATCAGGTTTAATGTTATATGATTTTATTCAGCTCATAGCAATAGGTACTAAAAGACTTTTTACTCCTGCTTTAGTTCTTGGTAAAATCTACGAGTTGCTGGGAGTTCTCGCAGAGGTTCACCCCAGTGAGATGGTCAACAACTCAGACAAGCTCTATAAGGCCTATCTGGGAGAGCTGAAGGAGCAGGTGTGTTTTACAGATCAAACACTCTTTTCTGAGTATTTTTAGTTGGGTCCTGAATTGGGAACAGAGGGGGAGTTTGTTAGTGAACTGGTGGTATTAATATTGGGACTAGGGCTGGGCAAGTTAACACGCTATTATCGCGTTAACTCGTTAATTTATTAACGCCAACATTTATTTTATCGCGCATTAACGCATGTTGCTCACATGCTTTTGTTTTGAAAAGTCTGTTACTGGCTGCTGCGGAACCGGAAGACAATTGGCAGAAAAGCTAAAACAGACATGGAGAACGGTAAAAATCAGTGAACTTTACAGTTCAGGTAGCAACTCAGGTAGAAATATTAACAATTCTGTCTGGAAAAAAAAAAAAATACTGGCAACAAAACTTTCGTGTCATTCCTCCATGTTACATCAGTGCGGCTCCATCTAGTGGCACAGATGTGTAATGACAACAGAAAGTCCAGTCCTCGATTATAAAACAAATTCAGTTCTGTGGCCCGTTTTTTCATTTCGTATTTTTGGTCCAAGTCTAAAATGGACATATATATATATATATATATATATATATATATATATATATATATATATATATATATATATATATATATATATATATATATATAAAACCAGGCATTTTTTAAAAGTTTTTTTTGTGTTAGATTAAAAAATGAAAAACGTAATAAAATATCACTTTTTAATTTTTTAAAATTTTTGATTGACAATTGAAAATGGAAAGAATAAATGATACACGGATTGATAAAGTTACTATACTTTAACATGGACATTTTCATTTTAAAGTTCTCCCAGACGGAGGACTCAACAGAAACAAGGTTATTTGTAACAACTGACAAGTTAAACTCCCCGTTAAAAGTGTCTTCTGTTACCTCAGAAATTACCTGTTTTAATGTTCTGATTGTGCTGAGCCACAATCATTTTGTTGTATTTTGTTTGTAGACCTTTTTTTTTTTCATAAAAATTTGACCTTAATGCCCTGGCAGTGGCAATAAGCTTTATTTTATTTGACATTTTTTAGATGAGATTTACACTAAACACTTTAGTTCATGTGGCAGCAGAATATTTTAATAAAAGTGCATTTTACACAACTTTTGAATTCATTATTTGATTTTGTGTATACAATGCGATTAATCGTGATTAATCAGGGAAATAATGCGATTACTTGTAATCGTTGCCCAGCCCTGATTGGGGCACATTGTAACTTGATGGACATACAGACCCACAACTTCATTGTGCTTTTTTCATGTATTTTTTCCTCCCCACAGATGACCTCCTCAACAAAGGAACCCAAGCTTCTTGTTGTCGCTGGATGCTTGAGAGGAATCACTGCCCTGATGGTCAACTTCACTAAAACCACAGAGGAAGGTGGCTCGCCGTTTGCTTCTTCACACATTTCTGGTGTATCTGAACATTCAAGGACAAAAATAAGTGTGTCTCTGACTTGCAGACCCAGCAACATCTAAGGAGATATTCCAGTATGCGTCAATGGCAATCACTCCCCAGGTAGATGTCGCTAGTAAATTCAGATCAGTATATTATTTAAAGTGGCTTACTGTGCTGCTGAGTAACCATTTCTTTTGCCATTTTGTTTGCAGACGGAAATGAGTCGCTATGCTGTCACGTTTGGTAAGGCACGCCTTTGTTTTGTTTAGTTGTTTTTTTTTCCCCTTAAAGGAAAACTTAAAAAAGAATATTATCTGTGACTGCCTGGTGATCAGCGGGGCTCAGACTGTTTGCCAGACATGCGCCCCAGTTCAGCAGCTGCCTGATGGAGCACTGCAGAGATCTGTTTGACACCATGTGTAAGCTGTGTGGACACATCAATGGTGAAATGAAGAAAACAAGTTACTACGCGCTTGAAGCCTTCCTCAAGCAGGTAAAAACAGAAGAATAATCACACTGACTGGTTTATAGCAGGATCGACATTCATTACTGGAACATTCTTATATATCTTTTTATTCTCTGCCTTTACTGCGCGTCTTTATTTTAAATTTTTTAGGTTGCAATGTTGGTGGCTGAAAATATTGATGAGCACAAAAACAAGTTGAAGTTCTTCATGCAGAAGTTCTGCAGCATCATTAAAACCATGGACTCCACACACAAGGAGCTGTCCATCGCTATAAGAGGATACGGGTTCTTTGCAGCTGTAGGTTTGTCTAACATTTATGTAACAAAATGAACTCTCTGCATCGCTTCACTTTTAGTTTCATGTTTAAGCTCTCAGAAAATGTCTAAGTTTAATCTTGTTCATACAGAGTCAAGTGTCCTTCATACAGAATCCTTTTTTTTTTTTCTTTTTCTGTAGCCATGCAAAAAGGTTTGCCCACAGGATGTGGACTTGATGTACACAGAACTAATTCAGCGTTGCAAGCAGATGTACCTAACGGAGTCTGACGAGGAGGAGGACAGCTTCTACCAGCTGCCCAGTTTTTTGGACTCTATAGCCAGTGTCCTGGTTCACCTGGATAAAGTAAATACGAAGATGAAGTTAATACAGATCACTTTGAATGAAAGCGAGAGGCCGGGGGTGCATTGGTCTCGGCTCAGGACCGCCCTCACTGCTCTGTAATGACTTTCTGTCTCTTGCCTCCATCCTCAGATTCCAGAGGTGTATACGCCGCTGCTAGAGCGCCTCCTGGTGGTGCAGATCGACAGCTTCCCTCAGTACAGTGAGAGAATGCAGACCACCTGCTGCAGGTCCATCATTAAGGTGCTGGTGGCCATGGCCTCTAAAGGACCTGTTCTCTGGAGTTTCATCAGCTCTGTGGGTGCGTTGTGCCAGACGACTGACATCCTTAACAATATAACATTGACCTGGGATGCACAATAACTATCGACCCGATAACTATCGGGCCTATAACAGGAAATTATGACGTCATCCCGATAAGTCCGATATCATGACAAATAGCCCCGATAACATAAATATTTTTGTTATCACGGCAGTGCCTCACTCCCTCTGAGTCTTGAATGACCAGCAGTGAATGTTATGTTCATGTAACGTCGGCATAATCAGAAAAACGATTTCTCAGTCAAGAAAATCAAGAATACTCCCTCATGCCAGAAAAAAAAACTTGTTAACTCGGTCATAATTTTGGTAGTTGCTGACTTGAATTGATATTCGCAGTATTCTTCCACATGTTCCACGTAAAAAAAGAAAAAAATAGAAAAGGCTGAAAGAACGGCTAGCAAACGAGGTAACGTCGGAATTTGCGTGACACCTTGAATGCAGCCTGTAGCACAGCGTACTGATCACAGTAAAACTTGGCGGCATAGAACGTCGTTAAAGTTTCAGAAGAAGATAGTTTGGTGGTTATTTGTGACGAATCCTCCGAGTGAATTCTACGAGGAGGGAACCACAAGCTTTAATACGTAAAATCGTAAAAAATGATTTTACGTACGTAAAAATGATCAGCCACCTACAACATAACAATCGCTGGAGTTTTGAAATCGCACTAATGCGAGCTAATGCTAACGTGCGCAAGTCAGCAGCAGTCTCTCCTCTCCTCTCCCTCATCTCTCTCATCTAAAGCTTCCATGAGATTAAAAGATAAAAAACAAAAACTACTGAACCTCATTTACTTTAATTAAAGGTATTAATTTAAATGGAACCACAAGTCAAAATCCTTTAAATGTTAATCTTTTTCAGTTAGTAATTCTGATGCATGTATTTCCATCAGTTCAAGGAGCCTTTATTTTTTATATCAGTCAGTAATGAACCTTATTTAAGTTGATGTGAGATATCAAATAGGTTTGTTTGATAGCAAATGATAAGAAAATGTTTGAGAGGCTTGACAATAGTTTTTCATTGGAAAAAATAAATATGTTCATTTAAAAAATCAAAACTATTTTTGGTTTTGTTCAGAATCAGAATCAGAATCAGAATCGTTTTTAATCGCCAAGTACGTTCACACATACAAGGAATTTTGTTCCGGCAGGTGGTAACACTCTCAGAATAAGAAAGGAATATGTAATAAGAAAAACAGGATATGTACATCATATACAAAAGTAAAAAAAAAAAAAGTAAGTTAAAAAATAGAATAAAATAAAATAAATAGTTAAGTAAGTAAAGTAGTATGTACAAGGGTGGTGCAAAGTACACAAGATAGTGCAAATAGTGTTTTTTTGGATAGTGCAAATGATTGGTTGAAACCATTTATAAACTGTTCATTAAAGTGATGGCAGTGCAGTAGAAACTGTTTTTGAGTCGTGTGGTTTTGGTGCGCAGGGCTCTGTAGCGCCTGCCGGAGGGGAGGAGGGAGAACAGGTTGTTTCCTGGGTGGGCGGGGTCCATGATGATGTTGGCTGCCCTCTTCCTGGTTCTGGAGCAGTACAGTTCCTGGATGGAGGGCAGGGGGGCCCCAGTGATCTTTTCAGCAGTTCTAACTGTGCGCTGCAGTCTGTTCCTGTCCTGCTATGTGGCTGCTCTGAACCACACGGTGATGGAGGAGCACAGGACAGACTGGATGACAGCTGTGTAGAACTGGATCAGCAGCTCCTGAGACAGGCCGTGTCTCTTCAGCTGGCGCAGGAAGAACATCCTCTGCTGGGCCTTCTTCAGGATGCAGTGGATGTTCTTCTCCCACCTCAGGTCCTGGGAGATGGTAGTCCCCAGGAACTTGAAGGTCTGGACGGCTGACACAGGGCTGCTGCTGATGGTGAGGGGGAGCAGTGGCGAGGGCTGTATTCATAGTATCTTAGTATATTCATAGTACTTCATAGTATTGATGTAATGATCTTAGGTATATGTGTGTGTTATCGATTATCGGTATTGGCCTTTAGGAGCTGAAAGTTATCAGTTATTGGTATCGGTTTTAAAAAACAGTTATCGTGCATCCCTAACATTGACTTTTATCTACTACCTTTTCAACATGCACTTAAACTGTCAGAGGAAGCTGAGGGCTGAAATACATCTGTTCTTCCTCGTTGATGTGAAATATTTGTTACAGAACTGATCTGTGTGTTGTGACAGTTTCACGTCCGATGTCTCTTTGTGTCATGAATGAAACTCTACTTCGTCTCTTTTCTTTTAACATATAAAGTTAGATTTTAATGAATTGATGCCTGTATGTGTCCCTTCTCAAAGACAGCACATACAATCTGCCCAAATATTTTTCTCTGCTTGTTTTCCAGTGCACCAGGGTTTGATTCGAGTCTGTTCAAAACCCGTAATGGTTTCTGAGGTTAGATAGATTTTCATAATAGACACAAAGTAATAATCTTGCTTTTTCAGTAAAATGACAAAGACTCTGCCTCCTCTTCTTTCCTCAGAGTGCTGTAAACACTCCGTCTGAGTCTACTCAGGTTCGGACGGGAAAATGGAAAGTTCCTTCAAGTCACAACTACCTTCCCCTGTTCAAAGGGTTGTTAGACTGTGATCATCTGAGGGTACAGCTTTGTGTTTGTTTGTTTTCCTCCAATTTCACTGTTTTACAATTTAGAAAATGTGTCTTGTTTTCACAGCTTTACTTGGTCTCTGTTTATTTCACATCAGACTTTTACTCTTTTAATCTTGCAGACAGCATGAATTTTATAAATACTTGGGAAAAGCATCTCAGATCACTACATTCCTCCCACTATCATGATATAAAACTATTTGAAATGAATGTGGCTACTCACTCTGCATGCCTCTGTACTGCTGGTACTTCAGCATCTTGGTATTTTTTGCCATTTGAATGAAAAATTTTCCTTAGCTGGTCGAGAGTCTCTTAGATGAGACGTTTCATTCAGAAGCACATCTTATGTCATGTGGTTTTGCTCTTGCTGTACCCTCCACTGCAGGATTCAGGGTTTCTGGATGGAGCTTTTGAAAGTCAGAATGCCTCTCTCGGGTCTTTGAGCCGTCTCCTGTACGATGAGCTGGTGAAATCAATTATTCGCATTGTGGACAAGTTGGACTTGTCTGTTCAGAAAATAACAGGAGAGGAGGTGAGCCATCTCTTGTAAATCCCAGTTTAGGTAGATTATTGTGCTCATTTGTAGAAGATTGTTGGCAGGACACTTGTACAAGGTCTGCAAGCAGTTCAGCAGAATTTTGTTTAGATTCATACAACTTGACCCATGAGGTCAAATCAGTTCAGTCTGTTGAACCGGACCCTAATCCACGGTACTGACCTCCCCGTCAGGCTCCAGATGACACAGGCCACTTCCTGCCGTCATCCGACCCCACAGCTCATCTCTTACCCAATAAGGTCAAGGACTTCACTGCGTTCATCAACCTGGTTGACTTTTGCAGGTATGAAAGTAGAGCATAGAGCTGCGTGAGATGTGATTATTTTTTTTAAAGCGACATGGGGAGTTTTTTTCTGTCCAAGTTAAAAAAAAAAAAAAACCATCAAGGTCAATTTAATTTGAAGGAATATTTGATTATTTTTAGGAAGCATCATTTAGCTGTCATTACTATCAGCAAAACCCACCCAAAGTAACTTTGGACTCCTGTCCTGGTCGTCTCTCATGACAAATGTGTATCACACATCAACAACGATGGAGCTCGAATACAGGATGAGGCTTATGGGTCCAGGCAGACAAAACGAGAGAGTGAGCAAGAGCCGAATAAGAGCTCATCTTGGAAACCTTGATGTTGTGAAAGCAGCTGAACCCTCACGCCTACAAGAGGAGCCTCTGAGCTGAAGACTACAAAACTTCCCTATGTGTCCCTTTAATCTGTGTCTGTCATTGTAGTGTGGTTCTTGCTTGGTTAGCTTTTTTTTTTTTTTTAAACGTCCCTGAATAAACGTGGGACTCTAAGTATCATTATCTTAACATTGTGCACGTGTAACAGTGAATCTTTTTGTTATTTCTTTGCAGTGACTTGCTGCTTAATAAACACCTGGAGTACTTCCACTCCTGGATGTATCCTCTGAGCCATGAACTCATCCTTCACTCCATACGAAATCCACTTGTCAGTGGCTTTTACAAGCTGCTGACTGTCATCATGAAAATTGTCAAGAGGATCAAGTACTACCAGGTAAAAATTGTCTTAGCTTAAAACTTTGGAGATTTTTCTTCCCATCTTCCCTCTTTGTTATTAGCAAACGATCAGGGCCTAGAAAAATCACCTGAGCACATCAACACTGATACAGATCAGTGGTTCATGTCAGAAGGATAGGGAATAGTCTGAAACAAAGCTTTAGTGTCTCAATTGCTAACAGGGGAGGTGCAGCCTGATCAAAATCAGGAAAAGTAGTACTGTCATACTATGCAATCCTAAAATTGAATATACAATGCAAATAATCAAAATCTGCTTTTGAACAGGGAGTCAGTCTGAGAAGCTCTGCATCTCCTCAGAGTGACACAGTGAAGAGGGCTTGTTTTGCTCTCTTCTCAAAGTTTGGGAAAGAGGTAGCTTCTCATTTTATAAAGCAACATATTAAACAGCTGATGTAATAGTCGGTGTCTGTTTTAGACGTGCGTTTCTCATCAGGTGTGTGTCAGAATGAAGCAGTACAAGGATGAGTTGCTGGCAACTTGCTTGTCGTTTGTTCTTTCGCTGCACCACAACATTGTAGCTCTGGACATGAAGGCCTACTGTCCTGCTCTGGAGGTGGGTTTCCTTTATTAATGCCAATATGTAATGTAACATCATGTTACATGTTTTTGTTTTCTAGATATGTTTTGAGGGAGCATAAAATAAAGGTGCACGCTTACAAACGTACCACTACAATCATTCAAGGCACATCCATATGTAATCTTCAGTCCGAGCTTTAGTGTTGGTGTCGAGGATCTTTGATGCCTCTCATGAAATACTTTTACAGTTTCACTGCATGGAAGTATTAAAAACTTAGGTTGGTCACTAAACAGCCTTATATTTGGTTAGTTTTATGCATAAACACAACTACTGTAGAGACAAAAACAAAAACAGTTTGGACTCTTTAAATGAAGAGATATTTATTTTTTCCAATGAAAAATTATTGGCAAGCCTCTCAAACATTTTCATAAAGTCATAGTGTACTGACACAAATTATTTAGACTTGTCTGTGTGAATAAACTGAAAAAGTGCACTCCATAGTAACAAAAATTATGTTTAAAGGATTTTGGCTTGTGATTCCATTCAAATCAATTCCTTTAATTAAAGTAAATGAGGTTTAGTAGTTTTGGGTTTTTTTTAATCTTACGGAAGCTAAAGATGAGAGAGATGATGCCGAGGGGAGGAGATTTGGTGTTGGTTTGCCCATGTTAGCTCACGTTAGCGTGATTTCAAAACTCCATGGAAGTGATGGTTATGTTTCAGGTGGCTGATCAGGTTTGACGTATTAAAGCTTGTGCTATATTTTCCTCCTTCGCTTGGAGCATTTGTCACAAATAACCAGCGAACTACCTTCCTCTGAAACTTGAACGAAGTTCCATGCAGTCGCCTCCATGTTTTTTTTTTTGTTTTTGTTTTTTAAATCAACGCACTGTGCCGCAATGCTGCATTCAAGGTGTAACATAAATTCCTCCATTCCCTCGTTTGCTAGTTGTTCTTTCAGCCTTTTCTATTTTTTCTATTTTTTATGTGTAACGTGTGGGAAAATACTGCGAATATCAATTCAAGTCAGCAACTACCAAAATTATGACCGAGTTAACAAGTTGTTTTCTGGCATATTCTTGATTTTCCTTACTGAGAAATCGTTTTTCTGATTATGCCGACGTCACTTGAACATAACATTCACTGCCAGTCATTCAAGGCTCAGAGGGAGCGAGGCACTGATGTGTTGACAAAAATGTATATGTTATTGGGGCTATTCGTCGTGATATCAGAGTTATCGAGATGACGTCATGATTTCCTGTTATCGGGTCGATAATTATCGTGCACCCCTAATGGAAATATCAATAGAAACTTAAACCAGCTAAGTTCTGTTTTGTTCCCTCCTGGCAGTCAGTGGCAGTAAACAAAGTGGATGTGTCTTCTCGCACTCTGTCCAAGTCAAGATTTTATGTAAACAAAGTCGCGTGTGTAAGCTGTCGGCTACCGTAGCACTTCCGGTATAAATACCGCGCTGTGGACGACGTCCAGCCTCACCAGATCTTCTCGAGCCTCGAAGGGCCGAGTGACCTCTGTGACTGGCAGTCATCCAGGAACTCACACAACCACAGTTACCTCCGTACCTCCGTTCTGCATTACACTGCCATTAAATAATGAAATGAAAAATCAACATCCATTGTCTTTTTCACTTGTAAATTATTAACAGTTCATTAAAATCCACTTTAAGATCAGTTGACTTTTGGAACAGGTTGAATCATGTAGCTGAGGCTTCTTCTGACTGGACCCTGAGAGTAAAACAAACACGATTAGCAATTAAAAAAAAAAAAAAAAAAAAAGTAAATGTTTTTGACTCAGCTGTATTCCCGCTCTTGAATGTGTCCAGACGGCTCTGAGGTTGGGTCTGAGCCACGTTCCTCTGGCCAATGCAGCCCTTGATGCTCTTGAGCACTGGTCCTCCCATGTTCCCCTGGAGACCATGCAGCCCTGCTACTCAAACATCCTGCCTCTCCTGGATGGATACCTGAAGACCAGCTCCAGTAACGGTAGGATGGATCAGCATGTGAGCTGAGTCTGTTTTTGGATGTGTCAGCTAAATTAACTCAGATGTCCTCTACTTTAGGTAAAGATGAGAGCAACTGGGATGTGATGTCTTCTTTGTCTTCAAAAAGTGGCAGAGGTTACGGCAAAGTGATGACGAGGCTCCTGAAGAAATCCAACCAGCTCTCCATGGTAAATGTTGGGAGGCAAAATGTTTTCTCTGTATTTTTGGAACAACCCTAAAATGCTCTTCTGTTTTTATCTTTTTCCCTCATGTAAAGCTGAATTACTCTGTAAACAGACAAACTTTTTTTCTTCTACATGAAGGAAGATGCTCCTCTTGACATGGTCAGGCTCAGAGTGGTGAAGCTGCTTGGTCACCTTGGAGGAAAGCTGAATAGAAACATTGTGACCAGTAAGGATTGATCCAACAAAGCTTCCTTCTCTTGTATTTCAGAGCGCTTGTAGAGGCGATGCCTGTTTTTTGTTGATCATAATCCTGTGTTTTGGCATTTAGTGGTCTCATCAGAAGAAATGATGAAGAAGTTTGTTGCCTGGGATTCTGAGAAAAGACTCAGCTTTGCAGTGCCGTTCACTGACATGAAGCCAGTCATCTACCTGGATCCATTTCTGCCTCGCATCAGCGAGCTGGCTCTGTCTACAAGTGATAGGCAAACCAAAGTACGTCATCTGTGAAAAGACTGACACAGTGATGTATCCGTAGAAATACAGTATCAGCATCCGGCCTTTCCTCTTCTTTGTCTGTCAGGTAGCAGCCTGTGAGCTGCTGCACAGCTTGGTGGTCTACATGGTTGGGAAGAGTGCCCAGATGGTTGAGGGGGAGAACAGACTGCCACCCATGTACAAGCTGCACAAAAGACTTTTTCCTGTGCTTCTGCGCCTGGCCTGCGATGTCGATCAGGTGGGTGTAATCCTTCGAGATGTGGTTCAGTGAGTAACCAAATCCCTGTTGGCTCACAATGATCTTCACCATCATGGGGTTGGAAAGGCTGCAGTCATTAGACATAGTGGTTAATGAATCCTTCAGAGAAATTAATATTGCAGATGTCTTATAGTGGTGTAAAAGGATGAATTTAACTACAGTGATCCCTCGCCAATTCGGGCTTTAAGTTTCACGGTTTTAGTTATTTCTCAGATTTTTCAGAAAAATATATTATATTAAAAAAAATCAAGAAAAAATTGTGGAAACGTCACAGGATGTTGTGCGCGTTCTCTCACAGCAAAGAAATGTTGTGAGCCAGCCTGGCCCCTTTAAGAAGGTGGCCTTATGGGTAATGGTGTGGCCTTATGGGTAAGGTAGTGTGTGTGTCGTGGGACGGCAGAATGAAAACAGGGTTAGATGAAAAGTGTAGTGAGCATCAACAGCAGCCCAGCGTGTATAGATTTACATTCTCTGTTAACCGACAGGAGCCCAACAATACAACCTGTGTGATGTTACAAGTTCCTGCAGTGCCAGAATAAAGTGCTCGTTCCATGCAGAGAAGACCAGACTTTTTGTTTTGTTGTTGTTAGCATGTTAGCTGCTAATTACGAGCCAAAAATAGCACAATACTAGCGATTTCTTTACTACGGTTCAGAGACCAGAGGCTGTGAAGGTAACAGAAAGACCACAGTTGAGCCTTTGTCTTGTTTCCTACTTTTTGGGGTTTTTTAAATTATTTTATACACATTATTTAGGCTCGAGGGGCTCCAGCTCCAGTTCGCTGATTTTGATTTTCGCTGGGGGGCGCCGGTCCCCATTAACCACAAAAAATAAGGGATAACTGTACTTTCTATCTTTAACGGCCACCGAACATTTACACTTTAACAACAAAAATCTATCAGGAAGGACTATTTTTAGCCTGTGAAGGCACTGTAGTTGTTTTAGGAAACATCAGTTGTTTTTCAGTGAATTATTTCCTTTTTTTTTTTTCTTTTTTCTTTTTTTACTTTCTCCTGCAAAGCCATGTTGTTGTGATGGATGCACTATGTGCTTTAGCTGAAATATGCAAGGTCTTCCCTGAAATAGACGTTGTCTGGATGGGAGCAGATGTTTGCACAAAGCTGAAGTCAGTCTTCAGTTTGACAGTAACCCTTTTTACTACTTCTGAAGTAATGAATGAACTTCAGGCCCTGATCTGACTCTCAGTCTCCGTACTGATGCCTGGGGGTTTACATATCGATCAGTACCTGTTACTGATCAAACATTTTAGCTGTAATTTCATCAGACAAAATGTAACTAAATAGTACAGATATAAATATAATGAACTGTTGTCCATTTGTTGCAAAAGTAAACAATTCTGGGCCAGCATCTGTAGCTAACTGTCAAACGGTCATACATCAGAAACTAAAATATCAACTGATTGATTGATGGATTTAGTTTTCCCATAAGTGATCCACATATTTGGTCAATATTCCAACCAGTCCTAATATCAGATGTGTGCAATCTGGTGGGAAATGGCTTTTGAATGCGTCTCTTTGGATAAAAGAAATTAGTTCAACTCTTGTTAAAACTTACCCGTATCAGGTTTAAGCAAACAATTGGGGTAAAAAGACGTAGTTGTTGCTTTGACATTTTTTTTGAGGACACAGCAGTTAAGATCAAGCTAGGTATCAGCTGCAGGGTAAACCACAGGCACCTATGGCGGTGCAACAGGCTTTAAGAGATATGTGTCTTTTTTTTTTTAATGTGACATGTGGTTAAACTGTAAACTTCATTCAAGGTGGCAACGATGCAAATGTTGGCTTCGCTGTACAGCAAACAGCATAACCACCAGAAAACTAGATACGTAAATGTTGTGGTGAGACTAAATATGTTCCTGCTCACTGAGTAAATCAGGCTATGAAGTACTGATCACGCGTTTTATCAAGGCTACTTTAAATTATACGGTGTGAATGGAATCAGGGATAGTAATTTTATATCCAGACACTGGTCAACATTTACATGATTATTCTAAATTGTAAAAATAAATACATTATTAAGAATAATTATAATATTTATTATTTATAGCAGTGATTCCCAAAGTGTGGGCTGCGCCCCCCTGGTGGGCCGTCGAGGTACTGTAGGTGGGCCGTTAGAGGTCATTAAATTAAACAAAAATGTTTTAAATCCTCGATCATTTTAAATATGTTTTTAATTACTGTAAAATACTTATTACGTGATTTCAAAAATATTTGGAAAAAAAAAACAAACCACCTGAGTGTTATTCTGCTGTAATCTTAACTTAATATGACAAGTGTCACCTTATTTGTTGACCCATTATAATAATATTGGAATGTGGCTTTTAACCTTGTATGTTGATCAAAGTGCTGTTTAAAGGTTTGCATGGGCCGCAAAGATTTTTCACATTTCAGACTGGACCTTGGTATAGTAAAGTTTGGGAATGGATGATTTATAGTAATAATAAATGTATTATTATAAATATTCAAAATTCCACTTATTTTTGAAGTATGTTGCATTTGTCAAACTCGACCAAAAAGTTTTAAAATTTCCACGGCGGACCAGACTTCCTGTTTTTTTGTTTCTTTTTTGTTTTTTTTTTTCCTTCGGGCTAACAACTTTTATTGTTTTTGGCCAGAAATGGCAGTGTGACCTCGACATGACGTGGGAATCTCTCCCCGGTGGCCAGGCGGAGTCGAGCCGGAGCCAAAACTGGAGTTCCATTTAAAATTGAATGATTCGTTCAGAGTGTATTTATAGACAGCTGTTTTCTGCTCTCATTGCATGTTGTGCACTTTATTGTGATGGCGGTATGCTGGTTAGCGCTTGTCTATAGGGGTGAGTATTGGCAAGGACCTCGCAATACAATATGTATCATGATACTTGGGCCAAGATACGATATTATCATGATATCACGATATATTGCGATATTCCACCCAGTTAATATCAAAAATTAAAAGTAGAGATGAAAAATCAAGTTGCTGTATACAGTCATGGAAAAAATTATTAGACCACCATTTTTTTCTTCACTTTCTTGTTCATTTTAATACCTGGTACCACTAAACGTCATCATGTGACTAAAACAGACAGAAAAGAAAACACTGAATGCATAAAAGCAGTGTTTTGGCAGTACAACGCCATAGCTATTGATGTAAAAACTTAAGTGATTTAAGTTATAATCAAGAAAACCATGGAAAATGGTAAGATATCAGCTCTTAAATAAAACTCTTATGAGCAATCTTTGTGGTTATCGTTATGTTTGTCCAAACAAATGTACCTTTAGTTGTACCAGGCATTAAAATGAACAAGAAACTGAAGAAAAGAAGGGTGGTCTAATATTTTTTTCCATGACTGTATGTTCATCAGATGATATTGATCATTCAGAGGACAAACTGAGTCAAAACAATTTGCTTCAAAACAACCTATTTATTGTTTATTATTAGTGTTTTTGAAAAAAGAATTATATTGGGCGGCTGAAAATCGCGATATATTGCCAAATCGATTTTTTTTTTTTTTTTCACACCCCTAGTCATCTACGGGACAGAGGCCGTTCATCTTTCTGATGTGCAGAGAATGGTGATTCCCTCACAGACGCTCAGGCGGTGGGCATTCGCTACATCTTACTCATTTCGAGTTTCTTTTCCAGGTGACCAGGCAGCTGTTTGAACCTCTGGTTATGCAGCTCATTCACTGGTTCACAAACAACAAGAAGTTTGAGAGCCAAGATACCATAGCTGTTCTCGATTCTATTCTGGTAAGGGTCTGTATTCTGTTGTGGGCTGGACTGGCTAAGACCCTGAATCTGAAGTTTAGTTTTCAGTCTCATTGTCTTGTCACCAGGACGGTGTGGTTGACCCACTGGACAGCACTCTCAGGGATTTCTGTGGCCGCTGCATTGAGGAGTTTGTCAAATGGTCGATTAAACAAACCACCCCCAAGCAGCAGGAGAAGAGCCCAGCTAACATGAAGTCCTTGTTTAAGCGCATCTACAGCTTAGCGCTGCACCCCAACGGCTTCAGGAGACTCGGTGCTGCCTTAGCATTCAACAGCATCTACAGGCAGTTCAGGTGTGATCCTTGTCTCTAGATATAGTTACGTTTGTTACAGTTCGCAGGAAAATGTTCTTTATTTTGTGCTGCACTTGATGTTTGTGTCTGTTTAATTCATCAGGGAGGAAAACTCATTGGTGGAGCAGTTTGTCTTTGAAGTTCTTGTCGTATTTGTTGAAAGTCTGGCTCTGGCACACTCTGATGAGCGATCGATGGGTAACTGCTCTCCCATGGCTACTTTATACACAGTATATTCAGAGTTCACTGTATGTTAAATGTATAAAATCTGTGTATAAAAAATGTGTAAAAAAATGTAATCATGAATACAAATACAGTTTGATTAGTGTGTTCTGCTCAGTATTATTATTTAATTACGGTAATTCTTCTTCTTATTTGAGTATTTGTAAAGCGGTAAAGAGCTGTCATTGCTGCTGTCAAATGCAGGTACGTTGCAGCAGTGTTGCAGTGCCATTGACCATCTGAAGAGAATAATCAATCACAAGGCCCCCAGTCTGAATCAGCACAACACAAAGAGGCGCATTCCCAGGTCTGGATTGGTGGTGTCTGAGTACGAAAGTGAAGGATGGCCTGATACCTTTAGTTTTATGTGTGTATAAACTAGGGCTGGGCAAGTTAACGCGTTATTATCGCGTTAACGCATTAAAGGTGGGGTAGGTGTTCTTTGAAAAAATGGTTCCAGCAATCCAACTCAAGTGAGATTTTGAAAATATACACTCCCTCCCTCCTCCCAAAGGCTCCGCCTCCTCCTCTTCAGCTCACCCCTCAAAACCACGCCTTCACACGATTCATGACTACATGAACCGCAGGGAGGGAGGGAGGGGTGGGTGGGAGTGCATTGATATTTGATGGACGTATTAGGCAGCCAATGAAAGTAATGATGATCACTATTTTGATTGGTCAGAGTTTTTCTCTGATTATAACCTCTAGATCGGACCAAAACGTTTCATGTTTTTTGCAAACATTTTATTTCAGTGGGTGCAATGGGAATGTGAAAAGGTTTTCAGGCAATATTGTAAAAAGTGCTGCAAAAAAAGAACACCTACCCGACCTTTAATTTATTAATGCCAACATTTATTTTATCGTGTATTAACGCATGTTGCTCACATGCTTTTGTTTTGAAAAGTCTGTTACTGGCTGCTGTGGAACCAGAAAACAGTAAACATAAGGAAAAACTAAAACAGACATGGAGAACAGTAAAAATCTGTGAATTTTACAGTTCAGGTAGCAACTCAGGTGGAAATATTAACAATTCTGTCTAAAAAAAATTATGGACAACAACAAAACTTTCTCGTCATTCCTCCATGTTCCATCAGATCTGCTCCATGTGTTCACTGTCCTGCTGTTCTCTAGCTGGTTACTGCAGTGCGGCTCCATCTAGTGGCACAGATGTGTAATGACAACAGAAAGTCCAGTCCTCCGTTATAAAACAAATTCAGTTCTGTGGCCCGTTTTTTAAATTTCTTATTTTTAAAATTTAAAAGTCTAAAATTGAAATATAAAAAGCACAGGCATTTTTTAAGTTTTTTTGTGTTAGATAATAAAATGTCACTTTTTAATTGTTTTTATTTTTGATTGACAATTGAAAATGGAAAGAACAAATGATACACGGATTGGTAAAGTTACTGAACTTTAACATGGACATTTTCATTTTAAAGTTCTCCCAGACGGAGGATTCAACAGAAACAAGGTTATTTGTAACAACTGACAAGTTGAACTCCCCGTTAAAAGTTTCTGCTGTTACCTCAGAAATTACCTGTTTTAATGTTCTGATTGTGCTGAGACACAATCATTTTGTTGGATTTTGTTTATAGCCTTTTTTTTTTTTCATAAAAACAGGATGACATTAATGCCCTGGCAGCGGCAATAAGCTGTATTTTATTTTACATTTTTTAAGATGAGATTTACACTAAATATGTGTTACTGACAAGGGCTGATGTTAAAAGTGTTTGAACAACAAATGTTATGACACTTTAGTTCTAATGGCAGCAGAACATTTTAATAAAAGTGCATTTTACACTACTTTTGAATTCATTATTTGATTTTGTGTATACAATGCGATTAATCATGATTAATCAGGGAAATAATGCGATTAATCGCGATTAAAATTTTTAATCGTTGCCCAGCCCTAGTATATATATTTGATTTGCAGCCACTGGACTCAGGAAATTTGCAGTTGTTGAGTGAACCAGCAGTATTTTATTTAATTTCATAATAATAACAAATATACTGAAGTACTGTTAAGACAAATGGGCTGAAATTCCTCCACAGTGATGTTGAAGATTAATAATGTCAGAGATTACTTCAAGTTATTGTCACAAAAGGGGCTGTACAAGCCACTGAGTCCTGGTGTCATCTTCTCACACACTCCCACATTTTAGCTTTGGTGCTTTTTTTATTTTTTTTTTTGTAAAATGGATAATGAGATCTTATTTGTGAAACCCAATAACTAAAAGAAGGGTCTCTTTGTTTCTAACCTCACACATTTTTCTTCTATCTGTTTCAGGGGGTTCTCCCCTGATGAGAGCCTCTGCCTGCCAGATGTGGTCGTCTGGCTCCTGGAACAATGTGGCCGACCACAAACTGAGTGTCGCCATAAATGCATGGAGCTCCTCTATGAATTTATTCCCGTCCTCCCAGGTCAGAGAAAAACAAAAACAACATTTCTTCCCTCTAAACTGAGCATAGATGTTGCCTGCTGTTAATCTGCATAAACGTAAATTTTATTTGACGTTTTTCTGGATAGGAAAGAAACCTCCACCTCAGTGGCTGGATGGCATGTTGAAGGAGCATGGCATCGATTTCCTGATCTCTCGGTTTGAAGGTGGGGGTCTCCTCTCCCAGCCCACCCTCAGGAGCCTAACGGGCCCTTTCAGTGTGCGGGCCACCCTGCAGTGGATGGACCTGCTGCTGGCTGTTCTGGACTGCTACAACACCTTCATCGGGTTGCACATTATCAAGCCTCAGCACATGTTTAGTATGTCCTGTTTTTGTTAGTGGGATAATTATTATCTTATTTTTTTTTCTCCAATGTCAGTTATGTAATTTAATTCCTCTTTACCCTACATCCAAGGCGCAAAAGACAAATCGAGCTTCCTGAAGGCCACACATTTCTTCCTGACGGAGCTGGCAGCTCATGACCTGGCAGCAGCAGAGAGGTGTTTCCCTCTCGGTGAGACGACGTCTCACTTCAGCCCAAGAGAGGTGGACCAGTACAACTACAACAAATGCACAATCATCGTCCGGCTGCTGGAGTTTGCCTCCATGGTGCTTGTCAAAGGAGACCAGGACTTCTGGAAGGTACCAAATCATTCCAGACACCGACCAAAACGAGCTCATTCCCGTTTCATCTTTTGGAAATTTTACTGAGAAATTGTATCCGCAGCTTCTGGAACAGGATATTTTCTGCACGGTGCTTTTTGAGCTGATTGCAGCAGTGGTGTGTGAGCCGTCCGCTGTCGGCTTCAACATGGCTGATGTGGAGGTAATGAAGAACCTACCAGAAGTGTGCGTGCCCTTACTCAAGGCTATGATGGCCTCACCTTATTGCAGCCGTCTTGAAAGCAGCTTGCGGACAAGAATCACACCTCAAAGGTATGGAAGAATGCTGCTGTTCAGTACTGGAGGAAAGACGAGCCATTTCAGATTTAAAAATGTAATCATTGATATGATTAAATCACTAATAGTTTCCTTTCTTCCCCCATCCTCTATTTCTCCTCTGCCCACTTCAGAGTGGAGGACTTGTGTGCAGTAGACCTTTACCATTCAAGCACTCTCAACCACCACCACCAAATGGAAATGGTGCTTTCTTCCTGTAAACAGATCCACAAAGCTGGTTTCCTGAACGCCATCCTGCACAGCCAGGTATGACGATCACCATTTACACCTGCCCCGCACGCTGTTTGGGAAGCTCCTGATATACAGCAGTGGTCCCCAACCTTTTTGTAACCGCGGACCGGTCAACGCTTGATAATTTTACCGTGGACCCAGGGGGGCAGGCATCCTCATTAGCATGATAATATAACTTGAGTAAAACATCGAAGTCTCTGGTAACATCCTTTATAACGGGTGTCACGCAACAGCGGACTCCGGTCTGGATCCAGACCGGGAGATGGTTCTGTCCGGACCCGTGACCAATGCAAAAAATAAGTAGTGTAGTGTCATTTTCACAGAGCGGTTTTGAACGCGGTGGATATTTACAGCGGGCGCTGCTACTACAGTTAATACGGTAATCTAGCTGGTGGATATTTACAGCGGGCGCTGCTACTACACTTAATACGGTAATCTAGCTGGTAGATATTTACAGCGGGCGCTGCTACTACAGTTAATACGGTAATCTAGCTGGTAGATATTTACAGCGGGCGCTGCTACTACAGTTAATACGGTAATCTAGCTGGTAGATATTTACAGCGGGCGCTGCTACTACAGTTAATACGGTAATCTAGCTGGTAGTCAGAGACGTAGTTTAGAAACACGTGTTTGCTGTTGGCAACGGAGCCACACATGACCAAAGTCCCTCTCTGACATCGCATCAACTAGAATACAGTGGGCACATGCAAATTCTCCATGCAAATCATAATTATTTCCCCAGAATTCATTGCACCTCTAAACCAAACCACACCTACATTATTCCCAGCAAACCCAAAATCAATCACACAAGCACAAATTTAAGCACTGACATTAAGAACAGCGCAGGAAGAAAACAAAGTAGATACCACGGAGACATGACTTGCTCGAAAAAGACAAAGGTAGACACTAAAAACTGTTGTTTTAAAGACGAATGGACAGCAAAATGTATGTTTAAAGCCCGGTCAGCAGTTCCAAGCCTGTCTGCCTCATAAACTCTGAGACCGTGGCACTGATTCAAAGTGTGAAATGCCACTATGAGACAAAACACAGCACATTTTTTTTTGTTTTTTTTGCACTTTTTAGTTAATGTTTCCTGAATGTACATGAGTTTACTTTTTTACTTAAAGAGGCCTTTATTCAAGAAGAAAGGACAGTTCAAAGAAAAATGTTTTATGAAAAAGTGAACACCCTTTTTTGCACTTTTTAGTTTTTTCAGGATTTAATTTTTTACTTGAAGTGGTCTTCAATTCTTCTGGACTTGCACTATTATTGATTTTATTCTGGGGTTTCACTTTTGGTTGATTTTAAATAAAAGCCTTAAGCTTATTTAAATGCATGAGACTGCTTTTATTTATGATAAAAGATATGGAATATGTTGGAATATTTCCTGCATTTGAAGTTAAAATAAAAATTAGTTACTTTTTCCAAATAGTACTTTGGCTCGGACCTTCTATTTAGGCAAAATTTAGTAACCGGACCTCGGTGACTTTTAATTGAATACCCCTGGTCTATACCCATTAAATAAAAAAATCAAGAAAAATGCAGACCTCCGCCAAGCACAACAATTATTGAAAATCTGAAAGTGATCCCGAATCCGGGGTTGGAGACCACTGATATACAGTGTTGCTGAAAACTGCAATGACGTTGTGACTTCATGTTTAAACAAGTACTTCTGCATATGTCGTTCATGTTATTCTGCTTTTGCGCCAACATAGGACGCAAACAGTGAAAATCCCTCAGAGCGCACATGTCAAAACATGTCCTGAGCACAGGTGCAGATCCTGGACCGTCTAAATCCACCCCTCCTGAAATGAAGGCTTAACAAGGGAAATGAATAAATAAATAGGCATCACATTTTGGTCAGGATTACCCATTTGTTGCAAGTATTGATTAAATGGCTGTGTGTTTGATAGGTGGAGAGAGAGTAGCTATGCTTCAGGAGTGAATTAAATATTTGAGCAGCTAATTTTGGCACAAAGTTGTCACTGGTGTGAAAAGAAGACAACGGCTTCAAAGTTCTTCCTAACTTAATAGGCGTCCAGTACATTGGTAGAGAACAGTGGGATGTCCACGAATACAGTGATCACTTATTTTTTGCGGTTAATGGGCACCGCCCCCCCCCCGCGTTAATCAAAATCCGCGAACTGGAGCCAGAGCCCCCCAAGCCTAAAAAATATGTTTAAAATATGTTTAAAAACCCCAAAAAAGTAGCGAGGCACTGCAGCGAAACAAGACAAAGGCTCAACTGTGGTCTTTCTGTTACCTTCACAGCCTCTGGTCTCTGAACCGTAGTAAACAAACCGCTGGTATTGTGCTATTTTTGGCTCGTAATTAGCGGCTAACACGCTAACAACAACAAAAGAAAAAGTCCAGTTTTCTCTGCATGGAACGAGCACTTTATTCTGGCACTGCAGGAACTTGTAACATCACACAGGTTGTATTGTTGGGCTCCTGTCGGTTAACAGAGAATGTAAATCTATACACGCTGGGCTGCTGTTGATGCTCACTACACTTTTCATCTAACCCCATTTTCATTCTGCCGTCCCACGACACACACACTACATTACCCATAAGGCCACACCATTACCCATAAGGCCACCTTCTTAAAGGGGCCAGGCTGGCTCACAGCATTTCTTCGCTGTGAGAGAACGCGCACAACATCCTGTGATGTTTCTGTGATTTTTTTAAATAAAATTTTTTTAAATTATATTATATATTTCTGAAATATCCGCAAATAACTAAAACCGCGGAACTTAAACCTAGAATTGGCGAAGGATCACTGTATAGCGATAAGAATCAATTAAAAGCTGTTGTACAAGCTCAAAAAAGCCCAAGTTATTGTTTGTCTGAGTGAACGTTGGATGAGATGATAGAGGTGGCTGGAAACTGACCACATGTCAGTGAATGTGCCAGATGTGACTTTTTTTGACCGTGTGAACGTCTCCGTACCCCCGTCCCCATCTCAGACATGTTCAAAAACAATAAAATGCTCTATTCCCATCATTTGTGTTTTTCTTACTTCTTCTTCAGCTGAAGATGATGCCACATGTGTGTATGTCTCATTTAAAGGATTCAGCTTATGGCAGATCCCTTGCATCTCGGCTATTAATGACGGTGTATAAAGGCATTGCTCCAGGAGAAGAAAGGACGGCGCTTCCATCCTTGGACTTAAACACCAGGAGAGTATCAGACGGACTGCTGCAGCTGGCTTTTTCTCTCAGCGAGCAGGTTGGTTACCTCACCTTTTAGAGACGTAACAGTGTAATCGCAGTCATCTGTCTGCAGTCAATATATGAAAATATAATGCAATATAGAGGAAAATAAAAAAAAAAGTGACTCTTTTTGAACATGCAGTCATGACTGGTAGAAATGCAAACATGTTTAAACTATGACCTTAATGTGCAGAAATGTTCTTATTGAGTGTAAGTGTGACACATGCTGTACTGCATTACTTGTGTGGGATCATTTCTCTGCAGAGTGAGCAGCTGGTGGATCTGCTGTTGAACACCATCATGCTTTCTGTGCCAGTGTCTGACAGCCATAGTCAGAACTTCCTGAGCTTCTCGCATGGCGAGTACTTCTACAGCCTCTTTCAGATGACGATCAACACTGAGCTGCTGAGGAATCTGGAAACCACGGTGCCACACCTCATAAAGGCCTCCTCTCAAAACCCCAGCATGGTTGTTCTCATTTTTATTTAGTCTTCTGATTGGCATGACTGTCAGAGAAGCCAGCAGTTTTTGTGATTTTGCTGAAATGTGGTGTTCAGGTGAGCGTGTTGCTGAACGGCATGCTAGACCACACCTTCAGAGAGCGCTCTGCGAGGAAGACTCAGGGGAAACGGCTGGTGGAAGAGGTGCTGAGGAGATGGATCAGTCTGCAGTCATGGTGGGAGGGGGACTCATCCACCCCAGAGAGCAAAACTGCCACTCTTCTTTTGCTCTCCAAGCTCCTGCAGGTATGTTGTCATGAAGTTGGTTACAACTGGATGGCCTCAAGTAAAAACCCAACAAAGCTTAAGTCACAAAAATCCAAATAAGAAATAATGACGTTGACAAAATATGTAAAATAATTAGGGCTGGGCAAGTTAACGGGTTAACGGGCATTCATTTATTAACACCAACATTTATTTTATCGTGCGTTAACGCATGTTGTTCACATGCTTTTGTTTTGAAAAGTCTGTTACTGGCTGCTGCGGAACCAGAAGAGAACTGGCTGGTAAACAAGCGGAAAAGCCAAAACAGACATGGAGAATAGTTAAAATCAGTGAACTTTACAGTTCAGGTAGCAACTCAGGTACCAATATTAACGATTCTGTCTGAAAAAAAAAATTCTGGACTTTAACAAAACTTTGTCGTCATTCCTCCATGTTCCATCAGATCTGCTCCATGTGTTCACTGTCCTGCTGTTCTCTAGCTGGTTACTGCAGTGCGGCTCCATCTAGTGGCACAGATGTGTAATGACAACAGAAAGTCCAGTCCTCCATTATACAACAAATTCAGTTCTGTGGCCCGTTTTTTTTTTTCATTTCATTGATCCAAGTCTAAAATTGAAATATAAAAAAACAGGCATTTTTTCTTTTTTTGTGTTAGATTAAAAAATGAAAAACATAATAAAATGTCACTTTCATGTGCTGATGTTAAGTGTTTGTACCACATATGTTTTGACACTTTAGTTCATATAGCAGCAGAACATTTAAATAAAAGTGCATTTTACACTACTTTTGAATTCATTATTTGATTTCGCGTATACAATCGTGATTAATCAGGGAAATAATGCGATTAATCTCGATTTAAAAATTTTAATTGTTGCCTAGCCCTAAAAAAAATACATAAATGGAAAATGAAACTAGTCCAGCGCAAGAAGCCTTTCGACTGACTGGTTTTTGTTCTTGGTTTTTTGTTTTTGTCAGATTGATTCCTCCGTCTGCTCTGATATGAACCATGAAGCTTTCGGACCAGTGTTTTCAACTTTCATTAAGCTCGTGGTCGACATGAAGCTGCCACTCAACCTCAAGGTAACGAATAGGAATTATGTTTTTACACCTTCGCTGCATCGCTGTACAGCTTTCACGTGTTCTTTGTTCTCAACTCCTCAGAGTCAGGCTCTGCTGGTGTTGCCGTTCTTCACAACCCTCCCAGAGGAGCCCCTCGCTGAGCTGCAGAAAGCCCTTGATTCTCTGGTAGCTTCCCACTTTCCTATGCAGTCCGATGAATTCGCTAAGGGCTCCCTCCACCGCAACAACTACATGGACTGTGTCCGGAAGGTGAGGGTGGCACTTTTGGAGATTAAAGTTGGGCTTTTTCTCTTCAAAGTATGCAATGAAAATGATGAGCTTATTCCTTTTTGATCATTATAACTGCCAGCCTGACATCTGTGTTGTAGCTGCTGGATGCGCTGGAGCTTTCCCAGAGCCCCCTCCTCCTCAGACTGCTCGCAGTGGTTCTGTGCCGAGACAGTAAACACATCATGGAAGAACAATTCCAAACCTGTTTCCAAAAAATTGCAAAGCGGTGAGCAGATGTTTTTCTTAGTGAGAGAAACAAAGCCTTGTGTTTCTTGCTTAGATGCGCTGTTGTGACAGTGAGTGAAGAGGCTGGACTGTGGCAGTGCAGGGAGACGCAGGGGATGCTGTTACTATGGCTACTCTTTGTGTTTGTCCATGTTTGATTAGGTCAAGCGGTGAGCGGCAGCTGCAGCTGCTGTGTACGGTGTATGAATTGATTCAGAAAGGTGATCTGCCCATGAGCTCCATGCTGCAGGCTGTGATGGAGAGAGTCCTTCTGCCACTCGCCTCCCACTGCAGCACCAAGGCCCTGACAGACTTCTTTGTGGCGAATGTCTTTGACATAATGGCCTTCTTGGTCAGCCGCTTCACTAAGGTTTGTGCTTTAACTGTGCCCCATACATCCTCCACTTTTCAGAGGAAGTAAAGTTGGAGAATTTTGGAAATTAGGGATGCACAATATCTGTTTTTTAAAACCGATACCAATAACCGATAACTTTCAGCTCCTAAAGGCCGATACTGATAACCGATAACACACACATATCCCTAAGATCATTTCATCAATACTATGAACAAAACCAAAAACAGTTTTGACTTTTTAAATGAACAGATATTTATTTTATTCCAAAGAAAAACTATTGGCAAGCCTCTCAAACATTTTCGTAAAGCTATCAAACAAACTTATTTGGTACCTCACATTAACTTAAATAAGGTTCATTACTGACTGATATAAAAAATAAAGGCTCCTTGAACTGATGGAAATACAGAATTACAAGCTGAAAAAGATTAACATTTAAAGGATTTTGGCTTGTGGTTCCATTTAAAGGAGCTGTATGTAAGAAGATTAATAAAACGAATCATAAAATGACCCTGATATGTCAAAAGACATTTAAAAATCATGTTCATTTCAAATACTTATGTCACTGACAACAGCACTCAAGCCAGGATATTCCCTTTTAAAAAGAGGACTTGAGGGCTGCAAGTCTTGTTTTTTGTGTCATTTCGTGTTTTGGCTGAAGCGCCACCCTCCACCTATCTCCCAATCAGGAAGTCAGTAGTGTTTCGGCATCCGGGTTGCCAGCTCCGCTCTCATTATCGCTGCAGCCGCTACGAACGTGTTGGATGTGAAAATGGCTAGTTTACCAAAACAAAATAGACCTCGTTATGAATCCGAGTTACGTCGTGACAAGGTCCGCAATAAAACAAGGATTTGTATAGGAGATGCTTTTGATAGATGGAGGCGGCTGAAAGCGGAGAAGAATTTGAAGACAGACGCCAACGTTGCTGATTTTCTCCTGGACAGGTAAGATTCATAGCTAAATGTTTGGCTAACGCTAATTTACTTGGGCAAGGTAACAGAACAAGGTAACAAAGAAATTTCAGTATTCACTACGTCGGAGTATTCACTAGTTAAACAAAGTTATGCATGTTCGTGCACAGTAACGCTAGCGCATAAACGTTATGGAGCAGGTGGGTCATCGAATTGAAAAGGGTAAATAATTATATTTAGAATATAAAAACGGTGACTGATATTGCTAACAATAGCAATGTAACGTTAGGCTAATAAGCGGAGCCCGTCAGTCATCGTGCCGTGGAAAACATTAGCATGGCCATGGTAATGTGAAACCTAATTGAGACAGTAGCCTAACGTTACCACGGTAAAACCATTTCTTATTCATTCTTTGCATATATTGTGTATTACACGTGCTGCAAATTGACCCATCTGACCATTGCTAACGTTAGTTATTAGTGTCAGTCTTTTCTGATGGAACTGATAAAAAACGTTAGCCATTGATGACGAATGCAGACGTAATTTTCCCCGCATTATCTTTGGTAGACACTAGTCTGTGGTAAATGTTGGTTGTTGCATATTATGGTAAATGTGTAGAGTGTTCCATAATTATGACAAAACGCTTGTGTCTTCAGCTGTTATGGCCCAAGCACTTCAACCCCAAGTAAAAGATAGTGGAAGAAGCACCACCTGACTGCACCATCACTCTCCAGTATTGGACATGCATCGTCTGAAACGCTTTCAAATCGGTCAGTGATCAGTGCCACGTTGTTTTCATTTTCATTTCATATTTGGAAGCATTTTTTGTCTAAAACAACTAAACTATTTATAGAGAAGACCTGCCACCTACAGAGGAAGCATTGGAAGATGAGGAGTGCACTGTGGATGCCTCAGAAGTTCTAGAGGAGAGGTATATAAATACTCTCAAGCTTTCGAATTTGTCTAAATATAAGAAATAATTTTGGTGGTGCTGCAAAAACAGCTGATTCCTGCCAAGAGTTTCTTGTAAGTTGTTATAGTTGTCAATAATGTATGAAACTAACATGCAAGATGTTACCTTGATGTTGGATATTAGCTTATTGATTACCATAAGTACCTATCCAGAGGTGTCATTGTGGTCAATCAGATGACCCACTTACATTACTAACAATCATCATCATTAGCAGTGAATAATGTTCAATTGCCATGCTTTTTGTGTCTGTCCATTATATTTCTGTATTATTTTGTAGGAGCTGTGGCTTGGGCTCCTACACCATGTCACAAATGAACACAGGTGGGTACAGGGAGGCTGCCAGCATGCAGACTTGGAATCAGGGGGAACTCAAGAGTGGCTTGAGCGAGGCTCCACGGCACACGAGGCCCTGAAGAGTATTGTGTGAAACAAGCGATGGCTCAACAAAGTTCACAAATACCTGAACTTCAGGTAATTTAATGAGTGTGTACACATACTGTACCTAGAAAGTGATTTTCAAAAAAATCAAAAAATGTCTCTATGTCCCACCCCCACAGGTCCACTGCTGATCTGGAGTCCTTCCAAAACCATATTTTAATGTATGCCAGCAAGCACTCGGCATTTAGCCCTCCTGTCTTTAAGGCCAGGATGCTCCTCGCAGCGATGGATTACAACTACCACAAGGACCGCCCAGAGTTGTGCAAGTCTGATGGAAGCAAGCAGTAAGTGACATGCTCATTTCTACATGTTGGATGTTGGGAACCATTTTACCTGATTACACCATTGAAACTCGATATAAAAACACTGTACTGTAAAAACAATCTATTTTCTCTGCTTTTATTTTAGGTACAGGAGGCTGTACAAGAAAAATGCCCAAAGGTATATGCTGTACACTAAGAAGACATCGAAGACCTATGGCTACATCCCAGAACTGCAAACAAAGATTCTGCAAAAGAGGCTAGCTGGTAAGGGAACGCCCAGGCGGAGGAGTCTTCGGCCCGATGACCCCAGAAAGTACGGCCCTCTTCCCCCTGTGCCGGCACCAACCAAGGAGGAACTCCTGCGCACCCAAGTCAGGAGAGGTCTTGGTAGGTAGAATACCAGTTTATTTCTTTTGCATCTGCGGCTACATACCACACACCAAGTTAGATGTAATGCATATTACATTTAATTTTAAAATAATCTAATTTCTGTTTTTATTTTGCTCTCCTCAGTGTCAGCATTCCAGAGTGAAGACCAGTGAAACCCGTTTCCAGAGCCTCTCAGCCCTTGTCATTTCCATTTTCTGCCACAAGCTGCTTTTAAACCATTTCATAAAGTTTCCACAGTACAGAGCAGTTAATTGTTCAATAGTTATTTATACTATTTATACTGTTTATCCCTCGTTTTATTTATTTATTTTTTACTGTTCCTCTATATCGTAAATAGGAAAGCATTGTTATTATAAATAAACTTTTTTTATTGAACAAGGAAGAAGGCTCTTTACAAACTTGGAACAAAACAAACAATTTGTAAAAACAAAGTATATACAACAAGTAACTTCAAGTAAACTGGAGTCGGTAAAGTTTGTTCAAATTGTGGGTAGAAAGCCAGTGTACTGGCCTTGAGGGTCAGGGTATTTGTCCCTTATTCTCCAAATGCAGCAGCTGGGGATAACACGACGGTTACCCTGGCCCAGTGATCCATGCTGCCAAAAGGTTTGTACTGGCGATATAGCAGCATATCTAAACTGCCTATTATCATCACCTGGCTCTGTAACTTCTGCTACCACCAACACATCATTCCTGTAGTCTCTGTGTAGACGCATATAGCCATCTTCCAAGCAGTAAAGCTCGAAATGAGGCAATTTGCTTATGCAGTGCTCAGGCCCCTGGCCACAGCATTTCCTTTCTGCATCTGTGGCCATCTCCCTGCAGTTCCCACAGGTAACCATGGAAGAGCAGCTGCAGGTGGGAGAGTGGTGCTATCCAATGGAGGCAGGGCATCAAAAACCAATCCAGGGTTCTGGGAGAAGATCCGGGTTGCTAGTGCTCGTAGCCCCATTTCACTCATGTTTTGAATGAGTTCCTAAGTAAAAAAACAAACAAAATAGCATTTGGCATTTACATTTGATTAAAACTACATAAGATGCTGACATAGATACAGATGATGATATTACAAGTCATAATTTTACTGCCCAGCTCTCATCAGCCTCAAGAGAGGGTACCTCAAAAGTGAGGTCTAAATCAGGCTGAAACAAGTGAGAGTAGTACAAGCAAAGATCATCTGGTACAAGTGCTAGGCTATCTTGACATAAACGTGTGTTCTAAGCATATTCTATCTTTTAGCCTGTGCAATAATTTAGTGTTAGTTTGGAAGTATCAGGCGTAATTCCACGGCAACATCCTCAATACCAAAAGCGCATAATTTGGTCCACATACATAGAACTTTTGGACATGTTTTTGATTTAAATTCTACACGTCATGTAATTTTTCATATAGCCTGATGTATTTTAGGAAAATTACCCTCGACTTTACATGTGGTATTGTCGACGTTACAACAAGTTACCATCGATATGAGCCTATAGTGTTTCCAACCAAACAATAAATTACTGCATAGCCCAAAATTAGAATTTGCATGGATTTCTCAAATGCGTTCATAAAAAGCTTTACATCGCAACACTAGCCTAATAAAGACATTTTTAACAGGGTAACTAACTGAAAACTTAAGCTCCGACTGAAATGTGGTAACATTTACGATTCTATTTGGCTAATCGCCATTAGTAAATTTTGCAGTACATTATTACTTCGCAAAAGATGTTTCATAAAGCAATAAATATAATTAACAGAAAATAAACTTACTGTGTAGGACTCGTCGCATGACAGCCTACGTTCCTGCTGCATTCTGCAGCCGACCTGGCAACCTCTGGTCGGGGAGGAGGGGGAGGGTACACGCCGCTCAACAGTATTTTGAAAGTGACTGCAGTACCAGTTTTGGCCATAATCTTACAAACGGCTCCTTTAAATTAATACCTTTAATTAAAGTAAATGAGGTTCAGTAGTTTTTATTTTTTATTTTTTAATCTCATGGAAGCTTTAGATAAGAGGAATGAGGGAGAGGAGAGGGGAGACTGCTGATGGCTTGTCCATGTTAGCATTAGCTTCTGTTAGCTCACAGCGCGATTTCATACTCCATGGAAGTGATTGTTATGTTGTAGGTGGCTGATCAGGTTTTACGTATTAAAGCTTGTGCTTCCCTCCTCGTAGAATTCACTCAGAGGATTCGTCACAAATAACCACCAAACTATCTTCTTCTGAAACTTTAACGAAGTTCCGCACCGCCATGTTTGTTGTGATCAGTATGCTGTGCTGCAGGCTGCATTCAAGGTGTAACGTAAATTCCCACGTTTCCTCGTTTGCTAGTCGTTCTTTCAGCCTTTTCTATTTTTTTCTTTTTTTTATGTGTAACATGTGGGAAAATACTGCGAATATCAATTCAAGTCAGCAACTACTAAAATTATGACCGAGTTAATGAGTTATTTTCTGGCATGAGGCGGTATTCTTGATTTTCCTTATTGAGTAATTGTTTTTCTGATTATGCCGACGTTACTTGAACATAACATTCACTTCTGGTCATTCAAGGCTCAGAGGGAGCGAGGCACTGCCCTGTTAACAAAAATATATATGTTATCGGGGCTATTCGTCGTGATATTGGTCTTATCGGGATGACGTCATAATTTCCTGTTATCGGCCTGATAGTTATCGGCCCGATAGTTATCGTGCACCCCTATTGGAAATATTCTGTAAAATAAGATTAGGGAGAAAAAATTGTCTGAACACTCATGAGAAGCACTGCAGGAATATCAAATGACTAAACAATTGCTATATTCTGGATTGGTTCAAATAATTCCTCTGCAGCCCTTTCATCAACTTGTTTTTTTCTAGTCAACCATTTGAAGTCAGATGTTTCATTTATGTGGTACTTTTAACCTTCCTTAAAGATGAATTTCATCATTCTTTTCAGTCAAGTGAAACATCATTTGAGATCCAGCTGCTAAAGAAGACTGGTTGCTGTAAGCTGATGGAGCTTTTGTACTCACGGCTTCCCAAAGAGGACGTTTATTCAAAGGAATCCCGCATCAACCAGGCCTATTGTCGCTCAGAGAAAATGGAGGGAAATGAGTTGTCCAAGACTCTGATCAAGTGGGTCCTCAGAGAAGTGTGCTCATATTTATCCTGGTTTATTCTGTGACTGTATCAGACGTGTCAATGTTTTCTGTGTTAGGTCGTGCTTTGAGGCGTTCACGGAGAACATGGCTGGTGAGACTCAGCTCCTTGAACTCAGGAGACAGTATCACTGCGCTGCGTACAACTGTGCCATCGCTGTCATCAGCTGCAGCTTCAACGAGCCCAAATTCTACCACGGCTTCCTCTTCAGTGAGAAACCAGAAAAGGTCTGGCCTTGTTTAGATTCAAGCCTGAGATGTGCGGTTAAGATGTAAATAAATGATTTGCATACTTTTTAAACTCTAGAGTTAACTAAAAACAACAAAACAACATAAAATACGGAATCTTTAGACTTTAAATTTAAAAATATATATATATATATTTTCAAGATGTACAATCAGTGTATCCTAGTGTATCCATTTCCCTCTCTTGCTCTCCCAGTGGGTATGGGCCGCCAGCACCCCATCACTCTGGGTCAGGGGTCATGTGTTGTCGCCAGGGTTCTTGCGCCAGTTTGTGCTGGCTCTCTGGTGGTTGGGGCGGGACCCTGGGAGAAGGGACTGTGAGGGAGTGGCCTCCTCCCTGGTCTCCTTACCTGTTTTGGCCTCAGCTGCAGTGGTGGGGCTGCTTGGATCTGCTCTCCTGGTGGTGCGGTCTACCTGTGCTGCCAGAAGGCAGTGGGGCTTGCTGTGCCCCTGTTGACTGCTGACGGTGGGATGGGCTGGGGGAGGTGGTGGGGCGGGGTATGGGTGGGGGTGGGGGTGGGGGTGGCGGGTTTTCCCTGGGGGGCGGGGCAGTCACTGCCTCCTGTGTTCTGCCTCCCGGTGTGGCGATGGCGGTGGTCGGGGGGGGGTATCTCCCAACCGCCCCGGTGTGTCCGGTTTGTGGCGGCCCGCACGTCTCTCTGCCTGGGGGCTCCTCCTGGGGTTGCGGTGAGTGTCTGGTTCTTTGGTGGGGGCGTGCTTGCGCCCCGTGTGGCTTTGGGGGGCCTCGGTGGTGGTGGGCCTTTTGGATGCAGGGGTGTGCCCCATGGTGGGGCCTCGAGGGCTGCCCCGGTTCCACGGGGGTGGGGGGTGACCCTTTGCCCCAGGCTGTGCTTGCCCTCCATCCCCCTCACAAATACATAACATACAAAATAGGGAAAAAGAAGCTGGGGTGCAGGGGGACCATCCACCCTCTGCACCCCAACTCGAATGTTGGGGTGTTGGCTTGCTGCCGGCTGGCGCACTGTGGCATGGGGGGGGGGGTTCCATGATGCTGTCCTGGCGTGGCCCTCTGGTCCGGGCTGCTCCCTCTCGTTTATTGCCGCTGTTGTGCTGCGGGTGGGCGGTAGGAAGGGGGTGGTGACTGTCTTGTCTTGCCTGGGGGGGGGGGGGTCGCGTCCCCCTGGTTTGCCTTGGGGGTGTTTGCCCCTGGACCTTAGGCTCCTCTTGGTCCAGCCTGGTCCTGGGTGATGTAAGTTAGCTGGTGTTTTCTCACCCGCAGGAAGATTTGAGATGGACTAAGATAAGGAGAGTGGTGATGGTAATAGTGGTAACAGTTTCCTTGGTACTTTGGTAACTTACGTGTTAATGTATATGGGCACAGACACATTTATGCTTTACACCCCTCCCCCAACACCCCCCCTCTGCTGTCAACAATTGCATTCATTCTCCATATACAGGTCTATAGCTTGGTAGAAGGTGTTCATCCAGTTTTCTTGTTAGTAGTTTCTGCTTCTTACATATTATCTTTTAAGTTTGTTAGCCGTCACAACACAATCCACTACACAACACCCCTCACACTTCCCAACCCAGCACACACCACACCCTCACTGTCCTGTCTCTTTAACTGTCTTGTCTTTAAATGTTTCACTGCTGGTGTTTTTTAGTCCTCTCTGACAAAATCAGGATTTAAGATGTTAATAAAGATGTTAGAAATTAGTGCCAGAGAGGACTGAAGGACACATTCACCCTTCACACTCCCACAAAAAAGTCTGTTACAAGATTAAATTGCATATACATGCTAGATGGTTTTGCTAGATGATGGCACTAACCATGAATGGAGACACATAAAAAAAGGAGAGAAGAGAAAAAAAAGATGAACGATCACGTTGAAATCGATAGGATGGGACGTTGGGCCATATTTACACGTGTGTTGCACCTGCAAGTGTTCATCGAGTAGAGCTGCTGTGATTTTGAAAGCACCGTTACTTTAGTGGGCGATGGATCGGGACTGCGGACAGTTCAGCACCTGGACTCATGCACTGACGGTGCGTGATGTCTTGATGAAAGGAGCAAAGCCTTCCCTGAAAAGCACAAAGTCAGGATGGTATCATAAGTAATCGCTGTTCAGCATTTGTTGTGCAGTCACAGATGGGCGAGTTATTTATATCACAGGTGGTGGCCTTTAAACTGTAGCCTGCTGCTGCCTGTATGATCCTTCTTCTCTTCATCTCAGAGGGTTCATGATCACACCAGTTTCATATCATTTAAATTTTGTTTTGATGTGTTTTGTTTTGTTGTCTTGGTCCAGAATCAGTTCATTCTGGAAAACCTCATTGATGTTGAAAGGACGTACAACTTTCCAGTTGAAATTGAGGTATGCTTTTGTTCTGTTTGTTTTAGTTGTTGAGGGTTAGACATTTTTTTCCTTCGTGATTTTGTTCCTCATTGTTTTAGGTGCCACTTGAGCGAAAGAAGAAATACATAATGATTCAAAAAGAAGTCAGAGAGGAGAATGGAGGTATTAACTGCTTCTGTACTTCAGCTGTTTTTGCTTCAGAATAGCTTATTGTTGTTTTTATCATGCCTTATGACATCAATGACGATCATTGTCATGCTGTGGTTTCCGCAGACGCGCCCGTCTACCTGTCCTCTCAGTCCTACATGGCCGACAGCAGCCTGAGTGAGGAGATGAGTCAGTTTGACTTCTCTACAGGAGTCCAGAGCTTTTCCTTCAGCTCACAAAACCTAGAGGGACAAAAACGCACTGTTGCCAAAAGAGTTAGTTTCTTTTTTCCCTCCGTTCATAAACGTTTTTGAGTTGAATGTCATTTGACTGTGTAAACAAGAGTCGGAGAGCGTTTCTTTCCTGATCTGTTCTGGTTGATGATGTCAGGAAGGCGTGTCCATGTGTCTGTATTTGCAGGAGACTGAGGAGACAAATGCACCCCAGGATTCGAGTGTGGATTTAGAGATGGATGAGCTGAATCAACATGAATGCATGGCAACCATGGCTGTGTTGATTGGACACATGCAGAGAAACAACATAACCCCCAAAATCAAGGAGGTCATTTGCATTTTTATGTAGCCTGAACAGGTTAAAAAGAGACAGAAGTCTGTGTGGCTTCAGATAAAAAGTTTTTACATCACATACACTGTGATTTAATCACTTTGTTTAATGAATATAATCATTCTAGAAATATTAGGGAGGAATTTGAGTTTTGTCCTGAATGTTATCCTCTTATTGACTCAGGGAAATGTGCCCAGTGAGCTTCCTCCGTGGATGAAATTCCTTCATGGAAAAATGGCAAATCCAGCTACACCTCTGAACATCAGACTGTTCATCTCAAAGCTGATCATCAACACAGAAGACGTGACTGACTTTGTTTTTTTATTGGGTCTTATTTTGGATATGTTATATTTGTATTTTTTGTATACGACACCTCATACTTGTTGGGTTTTTTTGTTTCTTTTAATTATCTCTGGGCCTAATTGTTTATTTCCAGGTCTTTCGTCCATATGCCCAGCAGTGGCTCGGCCCGCTTCTGCAGCTCGTTGTCTGTGGAAACAACGGTGGACTGGGGATCCATTTCATGGTGGTGGATGTTGTGGTCACAGTGCTGTCCTGGACGAGTATCGCTACACCCAAGGTCCGTAAAACCCTTGTGGTACAAACCTGGGAGACTTGTTACCAAGTCAGCAGTGACTCGGCTAGTTTTGACCAGATTTGGTACCAGTAGGCAGTGTAAGAATTATGACATAAACACCTGTTGGCCACAGAGTTGAAACACATGGTTCCACTTTTACTGCCAATAGAGCTGCAACCCATCCACTCATCCATCCATCCATCCATCCATCCATCCATCCATCCATCCAGCCACATCCATCCATCCATCCATCACCCATCCATCCAGCACCCATCCCATCCATCCACCCATCCACCAGCCATCCATCCAGCCATCCATCCATCCATCCACCCATCCAGCCAGCCAGCCATCCATCATCCATCCACCCATCCAGCCATCCATCCATCCATCCATCACCATCCATCCACCCATCCATCCATCCATCCATCCATCCACCCATTCACCCATCCATCCATCCACCCAACCATTCATCCATCCATCCAACCATCCATCCACCCATCCACTCATCCATCCATCCATCCATCTATCCATCCATCCATTCATCCACCCATTCATATATCCATCCATCCATCCACCACCCATTCACCCATTCATCCATCCATCCATCCATCCACCCATTCACCCATCCATCCATCCACCCACCCATTCATCCATCCATCCATCCATT
The DNA here is from genome assembly GCA_018398805.1 of Hirundichthys speculiger. Classification (NCBI taxonomy): domain Eukaryota; kingdom Metazoa; phylum Chordata; class Actinopteri; order Beloniformes; family Exocoetidae; genus Hirundichthys; species Hirundichthys speculiger. The sequence goes on along the minus strand of JAGFBZ010000831.1, from coordinate 468,458 downwards.
CCTCCCTCCACCCATCATCCATCCATCCATCCATCAATCCACCCATTCATCCATCCATCCATCCTTCCAGGCATTTATCCATCCATTTATCCACCCATTCATCCATCCATCCATCCTTCCAGGCATTTATCCATCCATTTATCCACCCATTCATCCATCCATCCATCCTTCCAGGCATTTATCCACCCATTCATCCATCCATCCATCCATCCATCCATCCATGATCTAGACACGCTTCTTCCTGTTCAGGGTTTTTGGGGTCTGCTGGAACCTATCCCAGCTCTCCTCACAGCAGGGGTCCACTCTGGACAGGTTACCAGGTTACCAGGTTACCAGTCCATCACGCAGAAATACGTTACATCAAAACAAATGCAAAAACTAAAGATTTTCTTGTTAAACATTACTCGATAAGTTTTAGCTACTGGTTTAATTATGTTGCTGATATCTGCGTTTGCATATTAGGAATTAAAACAGTGTATTTTTATTTGACCTTTTCTTGTAGCAGTTGTTGTACTTTAAACCAACGTGTATGTCATGTCAGGGTAACCCCAGAGATGAAGTCCTTGCCAACCGGCTTTTAGAGTTTCTGATGAAGCACAGCTTTCACACCAAAAGGGCAGTTTTCCGCCACAACCTGGAGATCATACGCACCGTGGTAGAGTGCTGGAAAGACTGTCTCCATGTGCCTTACAGGTATTATTAACTCTCTGAAGAAACAAAGAGGTTGAGGGTTTTTTTGGGTTTGTGATGCGTGTAATTTACTTTTCTATCCTGATTCGGTTGTTTTACATATGATTCATGTCAAACATGATTACCTCCAGGAAAGAGTGGAATTTTACTTGTCCTTCTTCTCTTCTCCCTCCTCACACAGTCTGATATACGAGAGGTTTTGTGGCACGGACTCAAACAGCAAAGACAACTCTGTAGGACTCCAGCTGCTGGGGATCATCCTGGCTAACAGCCTCCCCGCCTACGAGGCTTCATGTGGAATCGAATATGAACGGTAGACTTCTGTACATGTGTTGAGTGTAAACTGCAGGTTCTTCTGTTCTCGGCAAGATTTAAAGTCTTAGATCTGGAAGTATGGGCTTATTGTTTCAAATATCATTTAGTTAAGTCCATGTCTACTCTTAAATTTATCATGAATGCGTCTTTAACGCCTCAGTCAGCCAGGAAATCTTAAATTTAGTAACTGACTGTTAAATCAACCGTCAATACTGAAGAGTTGCAGCTTTTATTTGTGTTTCACTATAAAAGATGTTTATATGGTGACTGGAAACATACTCTGTTAATATTAAGTAATATCCACTTCTATTTATCAGTTTATGTTCTTGTTCTTGCACAGCAAAAAACACTACCTAAAATAAAAGAAATAAACTTTAATTCTAGATGAACATGACTCAGTGCCAGTGAGATTATCTGTCCAAGCAACAATATATTTTTATTAGTTTTTATTATTTTTTTTATACCTCTTTCTTTCCATTTATTTTCTTATTTATTAATATTATCATATTTTTATTTTCAGTGTTCCTGTGTTTTCATTCTTCAGCTACTGAGAATTATGATTTCTTTGCTCATTTTCAGTGTCCTTCCCTTGTTGCTTTGCTGCAGCAAGTCTGTTTTTAAGTCTTTTGATCTAAAATTCAGCTTTTTAAAATTATTTCAGACCCCTCAGCACCAGTCAGATCTAAACTGGAAACAGGATTTCTGGTCAAGTAAAAACATCTTGCTGCATGGACAGATCATTTCACCTTCACCCAGAATTTAGCATTTATTTCTTTTGTTTTAGCTGTTTTTGGTTTGTTTTACACTGTGTACATGTAGTTCTGCCTTACTGTGTCACCAAACATCTTTTTAGTTTGCACCATAGTTTCATTCCCTGATCCAAATGTCATTTGTCCTTTACTGTCATTTTTCCAAAAGTGAAAGAGAAAAGTCTTCAGTCACGTACATCACACCTGTGTGCTGTGTGTTCTCAGGTATATGCAGTCCCTCACAAACAACCTGTCTTTAGTGAGGTATAAAGACGTCTACTCAGCCGCTGCTGAAGTTATCGGCCTCATTCTGAAGAGCATGACTGACGTAGACAGTGTATGAACTTTCCTTTATTCTTATAAACACGTCATACCTCATTACCTACAGTTGGGTCTTAAAGCACAAAAAAATGTCGCTGGAAATACTGTTATTTCCATTTTCAATTATAGAAGCAGTGCATGATTGTCACCATGAACTTTCTTTCTTTGCTCTCACATGTCGGCAGCATCAAGAACTTCTCAGTCTTGCTACAAGTAAGATAATGAATCTGAAGAAAAAAGACCTGGACGACAAGTTCATCATTTGCTTGAACAAAGTGTCCAAACACTTCCCTCCATTCATGGATCGGTAGGTTGATTTTTTTTTAACGTGAATGATTCTTGCCAGGTGGATGCGTTGAACAGAAACGGTCTCTGACCTAAACTGACTTGAGTTTTATTCATTTTTTTTTGTTTTTTTTCCAGGTTTGTCAATCATGTGTTCTCTCTCCTGCCAAAGTTGCATGGCATCCTAAAGACTAACTGTTTGGAGTGCGTGCTGAGCAGAGCTGACGTCATTCCAGACATCTTTTTGCAGCTGAAGACCACAGGCTTCATTCAGATGATGGGCCAGAGGTGAGTCCTAAACAAACTCTTCTCCATTAGTGCCAGGGACCTCACTGTTGCCCAGACACTCCTTTCTGCTAAAAGCTTGATGCATTTGTTTTTAAAACTGAAGAGATACTCAGAATAGGGCTGGGCGATCTGACCTCAGATCAGTGTCATGATTATATATCATGGATGCCACCTTTGCAATAACGGGCTTGTGACATTTCATCCCTTCTGAATATTCCATGGCCAGCTGTAAGGGATATCAGAGCCCACGGCGCTGAAGACCACTGCTGCTCAGTTGCAGGGTGCATCAAAGCTGCCAACGTTCTGCAGATTGGATAACTGAAGGGTTTAGAGCGTCCACCGGCATTAATGTAAGCACAAAGCTGTGAGGCAGGAGCTTCATGGAACGGATTTCCACGGCAGAGCAGCTGCATGCAGCCTCACATCACCAAGTCTGAGGCCAAGATGGAGATGGAGTGGTATAAAATGCACCGACACTGGACTGTGGAGCAGTGGAAACGTGTTCTGTGCTTCTCTGATTGGCAGCCAGATGGATGAGTCTGGGTTTGGCAGATGCCAGTTGAGCGTTACCTGACTGCAAGTTTAGTGTAGGAGGTATACTGGTCTGGGGCTGTTTTTTAGGGTCTAAGCTATGGCCCTCGTCTCCAGTGAAGGGCGGTCTTAACTAGGGGTGCACGATAATTATCGACCCGATAACTATCAGGCCGATAACAGGAAATTATGACATCATCTCAATAAGTCAAATATCATGACGAATAGCCTCGATAACATATATTTTTGTCAACACGGCAGTGCCTCGCTTCCTCTGAGCCTTGAATGACCAGCAGTGAATGTTATGTTCAAGTGACGTCGGCATAATCAGAAAAACGATTTCTCAATAAGGAAAATCAAGAATACCCCCTCATGCCAGAAAACAACTTGTTAACTCAGTCATAATTTTAGTAGTTGCTGACTTGAATCGATATTCACAGTATTTTCCCACATGTTACACATACAAAATAGAAAAAAATACATAAGGCCGAAAGAACGACGAGCAAATGAGAGAACAGAGGAATTTACGTTGCACAGTGCACTGATTTAAAAAAAACAAAAAAAACAAAAAAACAACAACAACATGGAGGCGACTGCATGGAACTTCCTACTCAGAAGAAGATAGTTCGCTGGTTATTCGTGACAAATGCTCCAAGCGAAGGAGGGAAAAATAGCACAAGCTTTAATACGTCAAACCCGATCAACCACCTGAAACATAACCGTCGCTTCCATGGTGTTTGAAATTGCACTAACGTGAGCTAACATGAGCTAACGTGGGCAAGCCAGCAGCAAGTCTCATCTTCTCCCTTCTCCATCATCTCTCTCATCTAAAGCTTCCATGAGATGAAAAAAAAAAACCCAAACTACCGAACCTCATTTACTTTAATTAAAGGCATTCATTTGAACGGAATCATAAGCCAAAATCCTTTAAACATAATTTTCTGTTACTATGGAGTGCACTTTTTTCAGTTTATTCACACAGACAAGTCTAACTAATTTGTGTCAGTACACTATGACCTGTGTATTATTTTTTATTGTCAGTGAGGAATGCATTTTTTCAGTTAGTAATTCTGATGCATGTATTTCCATCAGTTCAAGGAGCCTTTATTTTTATATCAGTCAGTAATTAACCTTATTTAAGTTGATGTGAGATATAGGTTTGTTTGATAGCTTTAGGAAAATGTTTGAGAGGCTTGCCAATAGTTTTTCATTGTAAAAAATAAATATCTGTTCATTTAAAGAGTCAAAACTGTTTTTGGTTTTGTTCATAGTATTGATGTAATGATCTTAGGTATATGTGTGTGTTATCGGTATCAGTATCGGACTTCAGGAGCTGAAAGTTATTGGTTTTAAAAAACAGTTATCGTGCATCCCTAGTCTTAACACCAAGCATGCCAAGACATTTTGGACAATTCTGTGTTTCCACCTTTGTGGCAGCGGTTTGGACTAGAGCCTTTTCTGCCCCAACATGACTCTACCTGAGTGCACAAAGCAAGGACTGTGAAGATATGGTTGGATGAGTTTGGTGTTGAAGAAGTGGACTGGCTCTGCCAGAACCCTGACCTTAACACCATCAAGCATCTGGGGGATGAACTGGAACAGAGCCAGACATTCTCATCCAACTTCAGTGAATAATCACAAAATGAGTGCACAGAAAGACTACATGTATTTGAACACAGTCATTACAGCCCCTGCTGCCCTTCGATTACTTTTGTCCATATGATGGAGTTGTCACACAAAATAATGATTAGATATTTGGCATATAAAACCAATTAGATAAACATCAAATATAGGATATGACATTTGCTTTGACTCTTAAAATAAGTGAACGAGTGGCTCTTTGTAGGACATTTCACGCTTAACCATGTCGCTGCACATTACTCTTCTCAGGGACGAAGGAAGACAGAGGGTGTGTCTGGACATCGTCCATAAGGTAATCGCTCGCCTGACACCAGCTGAGCTTCAGGAGCTCCTGGGAGCAGTGACAGCGTTTGTCTCTCATCCATCACCAGTTTGTAGAGAGAGGATGTATGACGTCCTCATGTGGATCCAGGACAACTATGGGTCAGAGCTTTTCAGCTTTTCTCTATATGATTTCTCACTTTTCTGTCTTGTTTTTGCCATTATAGCAGTAACAGTACCATTACTTGAGCTGTCAGTTCATGGTTCGTTGTTGCATTTGTCATATAATATCACGTTTTTTTGTTTTTGTTTTTTTCCCCCCTCCAGTGATGACGAGAGCATGAAAGACAAAATCTCACTTGAGATTTTGAATACATCCAAAGAAACTCTGCTTCAGGGATTGTCAGAAGAAAACCAAGGCCTTCAGTGAGCACCACATACTTCTAACATCCCCACTAGACACATTATTCACATCAAAGCTTGTTCTTCACAGTAGATCAGAAAGAAACAGCAAAAAAACTAACAATCCTAGGACTAAAGTCCTTTGTGTTTATGTATTATTTCTAGGGTTGGGCAACGATTAAATTTTTTAACCACTATTAATCGCATTATTTCCCTGATTAATCACTTTGTATACACAAAAACAAATAATGAATTCAAAAGTAGTGTAAAGGTCACTTTTATTTAGATGTTCTGCTGCCATATGAACTAAAGTGTCACAACATTTGTTGTTCAAACACTTTTAACATTTTAATTTCTGAGGTAACAGCAGAAAGCTTTAACGGGGAGTTCAACTTGTCAGTGGTTACAAATAACCTTGTTTCTGTTGAATCCTCCGTCTGGGAGAACTTTAAAATGAAAATGTCCATGTTAAAGTTCAGTAACTTTATCAATACGTGTATGAATCAAAAATTAAAAAGTGACATTTTATTATGTTTTTCATTTTTTAATCTAACACAAAAAAATTAAAAAATGCGTGCTTTTTTAATATTTCAATTTTAGACTTGGTTCAAAAATACGAAATTAAATAACGGGCCACAGAACTGAATTTGTTTTATAGTCGAGGACTGGACTTTCTGTTGTCATTACACATCTGTGCCACTAGATGGAGCCGCACTGCAGCAACCAGCTAGAGAACAGCAGGACAGTGAACACATGGAGCAGATCTGATGGAACATGGAGGAATGACGCCAAAGTTTTGTTGCAGTTCAGAATTTTCTTTTTTTAGGCTGAATAGTTAATGTTGCTACCTGAACTGTAAAGTTTACTGATTACCGTTCTCCATGTCTGTTTCAGCTTTTTGCATGTTTACCTGCCAATTCTCTTCCGGTTCTGCAGCAGCCAGTGACAGACTTTTCAAAACAAAAGCATGTGAGCAACATGCGTTAACACGCGATAAAATAAATGTTGGTGTTAATAAATTAATGAGTTAACGCGATAATAATGCGTTAACTTGCCCAGCCCTGATTATTTCATTTATATTTATTTTATTCGCTTGCCGCTTCTTTGCCTTTTCCCTTCTGACGTTGACTCCCGTCTCTGTTATACTTTCAGGCTGTACGTCCGTAACTTCTGGAGTCAGGAGAAGCGTCTCCCCACTGCCACCCTCGAGCGGATGCTGATGGTGCTCCGTTCTCTGTACTCTTGTCAAATTGAAAGGTGTTTTTTAAGCTTGGCCACAAATCTGTTGCTGGAAATGACCAGCCAGAGTCCTGACTTCAAACGAAACATGTTTGAATATCCTCTGTCTGAGTGCACCTTCCAGGTCAGCATGAATTTTTTTTTCATTTTGAGGGGTGGCGGGAGTCGGTGTAAGATTTTTTTTTTTTTTGTTTGGTATAAAATATATTCTTCTGTTTTCACAGGACTACGTAATCAACTCCAACTGGCGCCTCAGGAACACAGTGATGACGCCCATGTTTATTGAAACTCAGAGCTCTCAGGGCCCAGAGAGCCTGGCGGCATCCCCATCTGCAGACATGAAGGGGAAGCTCCGGGCCACGCAGACGTCACTGGAGTTTACTCAAACACAGGCACCAGGTGCTGCTGTCGTCCATGTTAGATAGAAGCACCGCTGTACTACCAAACTGCACGCATCTTAAAGGGGAGCCATGAAAAACAAAATGATTGAGACCATACAAGATACTTGACATCGGTGTCTGAACCTGAAAACATATTATTCAGGGAGTAATTCAGACTTGCAGGGTACTGTGACATCACAGACCCACATCAGAGTACAGTTATGCAGCTTCTACAGTTTCATCTCCACCTAAAATTATGTTTTTTTTTGTTTTTTTTTTTCCTCCCCAAGGTCGACGTACAGCGTATAACTGGCTGACAGGCAGCAGTGTGGATACACTCGCAGATTACTCCCTCAGCTCTGAGGCGCTGTCGTCTTTGCTGGTGTTTGATAAGAAAGCAGAGAGGCAAGCGACAGCGAGGAGACCAGTAGGAGAAGGCTTCGGCCTGAGGCGCCTGGCTGCACCAACAGACGAGGTGGACAGTCGCACCAGAGGTCAGTCTCGACCTTTTCTGGACGCCGACAGCCTGCTGTGATTTAGCTGCTTTAACCGAAATGCCGTAACCTCTGAGAAACTCCCACTATTTCGTCAACAGCCGAAAATGAGCGACGCAGTAACATCCTCAGATTGAGACGCAGATTTCTCAAGGATCAGGAGAAAGTCAGCTTGAGTTTTGCACAGAAAGAGATACAACAGCAGAGGCAGAAAAAGGTATCCGACCAGTCGAGGTTCAAGCTGTAACTGGCAAAAAAAAAAAAAAAGGCAACGAAACAATCCCCACTGATTTGTATTGATCATTAGTTTTTGCTCTAATGTTGGTTTGAATTTTTCCCACAGGAAGAGAAAGCTGATCAGAGGTTGCGGAAAGAGGCTCAGGTGACTCTGTATCGCAGCTACAGGGTCGGTGACTTCCCAGACATCCAGATCCCTTACAGTAGTCTCATCGCTCCTCTTCAAGCCCTGGCACAGGTACCGCCGCTTTCTGCTCTGACACGCCCAGGAGGCTGTGAAAATCCCAAAAATGAACTTCCACTCTTGATCATTAATATTCTGTTCCCCCTCCAAAGAGAGACCCCATTTTAGCCAAGCAGCTGTTCAGCTCCCTGTTCTCCGGCATCCTCCAAGAAATGGAACAGCAGCACAATCCAGAGGAGAGTTTGAGGATTAAAGAAGAGCTGCGGTGCAACATGAATGCTTTCCTGAGCAAGAGCTCCATCTGCTTCCCTCCGTTCATCGCATGTGTGCAGGTAATAAACTTAGAGGTGCATGATAACTATCGGGCTGATAACTATCGGGCCGATGAGGAAATTATGACGTCATCCCGATAAGTCCGATATCACAACAAATAGCCCCGATAACATATATATTTCTGTCAACACGGCAGTGTCTCGCTCCCTCTGAGTCTTGAATGACCAGCAGTGAATGTTATGTTCAAGTGGCGCCGGCATAATCAGAAAAACGATTACTCAATAAGGAAAATCAAGAATACCCCCTCATGACAGAAAACAACTTGTTAAGTCTGTCATAATTTTAGTAGTTGCTAACTTGAATTGATATTCACAGTATTCTACCTCATGTTACACATAAAAAATAGAATAAAATAGAATAGGCTGAAAGAACGACTATCAAACGAGGGAACGTGGAATTTATGTTACACCTTGAATGCAGCCTGCAGCACAGCGCTGATCACAACAAACATGGCAGCGTGGAACTTAGTTAAAGTTTCAGAAGAAGATAGTTTGGTGGTTATTTGTGATGAATCCTCTGAGCGAATTCTACGAGGAGGGAAGCACAAGCTTTAATACATAAAACCTGATCAGCCACCTACAACATAACAATCGCTTCTATGGAGTTTTGAAATCGCGCTAACGTGAGCTAACGGAAGCTAATGCTAACGTGCGCAAGCCAGCAGGAGTCTCTCCTCCCCTCTCCTCTCCCTCATTCCTCTCATCTAAAGCTTCCATGAGATTAAAAAATAAAAAACAAAAACTACTGAACCTCATTTACTTTAATTAAAAGTATGAATTTAAATGGCACCACAAGCCAAAATCCTTTAAATGTTAATCTTTTCAGTTTGTAATTCTGATGCATGTATTTCCATCAGTTCAAGGAGCCTTTATTTTTTATATCAGTCAGTAATGAACCTTATTTAAATTAATATGAGATATCAAATAGGTTTGTTTGATAGCTTTAAGAAAATGTTTGAGAGGCTTGACAACAGTTTTTCATTGGAATAACTGCTCAACAGCTGTGCACTGGCTTCATTTGGGTCCACATGAAGAAAGTTGAATATTACGTTGAAATGGATACTGACTTCTTGAAATTTCCACTTTGCCTTTAGAGGATAGTTTTTATTGAAGCCTGAGGGGTTATTTTTTGCCGGTTGATTTGTTAGGAAATGTGTTATCAACACAAGGAGCTTCAGCAGCTCAGTCCGTCAGCCATCAGCTCCACCTGCCGCATGAGTCTCCAGCAGCCTTCGGGCATCCTGCTGCTGGAGGAGGGTTTGCTCCATCCCACGGGGCCAGAGGAACGCCCTGCCAAACGCTCACGAGGACGCCGAGAAATCCCCCCCGACACCAATAAATGGATCCACCTTGCAAGGTAGAACAGCGTTACCTTCAAATGGAAGATGATACACGAGTTCTTCATTCCCCTGAGGATGATCCGGATGTAATTGCTTTTAAGTGCATTTTTTTAGCGTGCCGTTTCATCTTTTCACCAGGCTGTACAGGTCTTTGGAGGATTTTGATGTTGTGCGTGGCATCTTTGGTGGCAAAGTCGGGACCAAGTCAATCACCTCTGCTGCGCTTCAAGCTGAAGCCAACACTGACTTTGCCGAGGCTGTGAAGCTTTACAATGAGGTAACCATGGCAACAGAAGAAATTTCAGGTTGAACAATGAAGTAGAGTGTGTGTGTGTGTGGCTGGTTTGTGCATATGTACTGGTGCACTTTTCCCACACTGTATGCTGTGTTTTCAGCATGAAAATAAAAGTGTTCCTGACTTTCAGGCTCTTAACACCGAGGACTGGCCCGATGGCGAACCCAGTGAATCTGAGAAGGACTTCTGGGAAATCGCTGCACTGGAGGCCTACAGCCAGCTGACTGAATGGAAGTCTCTTCAGTACTGTTCGACTGTGTACATAGATGAAAACACTCCTCCCGACCTGGACAGGATGTGGGCGGAGCCTTTCTATCAGGTAACAGAAGGGACATTTGGTAGTTAAAGCAGTGGTTCTCAAACTTTTAATCCTGCGTACCACCTGAGAAACTGTTCAGCTCTCTGAGTACCACCATGATGAGCAATTTTAAATATAGCCATATATGCCTTCTCAATTAGCTTTAGACACACAGAGATGTTTATTCCTTATTGTGGTTACTTATTACCTGAATTGTTACTTTACTGAATCGGACATTTACAACTCTATCCAACAATTCTAACATACTCATACTCTAATACAGAGCAAAATAAACACACTGAAAATTTGTAAATCTGCACTGCAACTGAATATGCAACAAATATTTTTTATAAGACAATTTTAATTATCTCAAGCTAAACATTTCATTTAAAACATAATGCATTGTATGTTTCTGATTTTTTTTTTAAAGTGAAAATGTGGAAAAAATGTGGAAATTCATGACTTTCCTCCTTGTACCACCAGAAAGCGCTCACGTACCACTGATGGTACGCATACCACAGTTTGCGCACCACTGAGTTAAGAGATTGTCACTTTCACACCATCCAGCAATGACAGAATGTTGGTTTTAATTCCTACTGAAACGACATTGTTCCTCTCTTGTGGAGGATGTAGCGCTTGTTTCAAACTGAAAACCAGTAACAGCATATACAGCATCACTTTTTCTTTGTGGCATAAAGTGGCAGCTTAGAGTTAAAATTGGAAGTACTGTAGGTGGGGGGGGGCTTTAGTGCTCAAGTCTAACTTGGGGCTCTTGCATTTGTGGCAGGAAACGTACCTGGGGCACATGATTCGCAGCATGTTGAAGCAGTTGCAGCTGGGTGAGAGGGACCAAGCTCTGCTCAGCTTCGTCGATAAAGCCATGAGGGAGGAGGAGCGCAAAAAACTGCTGGAGAGTCATCACAGCCAGGAGCTCAGTCTGCTCTACATCCTGCAGGAAGACTACGACCGTGCCAGATACTACACCAACTCTGCCATGCAGCTCTTCATGGAGGTTTTCACGTGTTTTTTTTTTTTTTAACCTGTCCCCAGCTATATTCTTGATGGACGGCAGGTATTTGGATTGTGATGACAGCATGTGCTGGGTCTGCTTGCCTCATACAGACGTACTCCAGTGTGGACACGCTGCTGACTCAGAGTCGGCTGACCATCCTCCAGTCAGTGCAGGCCCTGACCGAGATCCAGGACTTCCTGCTGTTCATTAAAGGAGAAGGTGTTGGAACAGTCTCGGTACACAATAAAACAAAATGAACAGTCACAGCATTTTAATTTTCACTGTGTTTCGTTCATCAGTGTCTGTGAGCTCCCTGAAACGCCTCATCAGATTATGGACTGATCGATATCCTGATGCCAAAGTGGATCCAGTAAACGTGTGGGATGACATTATCACATCTCGGTAAAAGAGACAGGGGCGACGAGATGCCTCGAGTTTTCTGAACTGGTAAATAACAAAACCTGACAAAGCTTCAGCTTTGATCTCTGTGGTTCAGGTGTTTCTTTTTAGACAAGATCAGGGACAAGCTGAGAGGCCAGGCCCCCCCTGACAGCATGGAGGTGGACGATTCACAAGACCCAGCGGGTGACATTGAGACAATCGTGAATGACTGCAAGTTCAACATGAAGCTTCATATGGCTGACAGCGCCAGGAAGCAGGTGACGTACCAGGTGTGGAACTAAAATTTCCTCTCCTGTAGCATCCTGTCGAGCTCATCTTGTAGCTGTGAACTTCTCCAGAAAAACTTCCCAGTTGCCACCAAGCTGCTGAAGGAACTTCACCGAGACGCCAGGACCCAGCGGGGCTGGCTGCTGCGGTGGGTCCACTGTTTCAGCCGCTACACCCACGACCGCAGCCAAGCACAGGGTCCCGTGGAGCAGATCGGCGCTGTGCTGAAGATCATCCCACTCCTGGGTAAAAAGGAAAAGGAGTTTTTGACATGTGTAGCACATTTGGATATTCAATTCAATTCAATTCAGTTTTATTTATATAGCGTCTGTTACAATGACAATTGTCTCTAGGCGCTTTACAGAGACCCAGAGCATGACCCCCGAGCAAATATCATCAACTAAGATTATATAATTAAATCCAATCAATGATAATGGCAGGTAAAAAAACTCCCATGTAGGGAGAAAAAAAAACCTTTATACCAAACAGTGGCAAGGAAAAACTCCACTTTAAGAGGAAGAAACCTTGAGCAGGACCTGGCTCATATGGGGGGACCTTCCTGCCGAAGGCCAGCCGGGTAGAGAAAGAAAAGAGGGGAGACAGGACAGAGAGAGGATGTAGGGCAGAGAGAAGATGGAGAACATAATTATGATATTAAAGGCATAAACAGAAAACATTTTTCTTGCTTCCTGCAAGTCATGTTTCAAGTCACCTCTCTTCTCTACGCAGAGGACATTCAGTCTGACTGTCAGAGCGCCTCATCTAAAGTATTCAGATTCCAAAAGATCCTCGAGGGCACATCTCTCCACATCCTGGCCACAGCTGTAAGCAGGAGCCCATCAGTCCTGGATACGATTGAACCTGACAAAACAGAGAGAGTTGTGAAGCTTTCAGGAGCATCCTGGCCCACTACAAGTCTTAAGGTACTCAACATATATATGTGTTTCAATGGCACTACTAAGTTTGTAACAAGCCATGTAGACTAGGGGTGCACGATAACTATCGGGCCGATAACAGGAAATTATGACGTCATCCCGATAAGGCCGATATCACGACGAATGGCCCCGATAACATACATTTGTCAACACGGCGGTGCCTCACTCCCTCTGAGCCTTGAATGACCGGCAGTGAATGTTATGTTCAAGTGACATTGGCATAATCAGAAAAATAACACACTAACTAAGGATAATCAAGAATACCCCTCATGCCAGAAAACAACTCGTTAACTCGGTCATAATTCTGGTAGTTGCTGACTTTAATTGATATTCACAATATTTTCCCACATGTTACACATAAAAAAAGAAAAAAATAGAAAAGGCTGAAAGAACGACTATCAAACGAGGGAACGTGGGAATTTACGTTACACCTTAAATGCAGCATTGCTGCACAGCGTACTGATCACAACAAACATGGCGGCGTGGAACTTTGTTAAAGTTTCAGAAGACGATAGTTTGGTGGTTATTTGTGACGAATGCTCCGAGTGAATTCTACGAGGAGGGAAGCACAAGCTTTAATACGTAAAACCCGATCAGCCACCTACAACATAACAATCGCTTCCATGGAGTTTTGAAATCATGCTAATGTGAGCTAACGGAAGCTAATGCTAACGTGCGCAAGCCAGCAGCAGTATCCCCTCTCCCTCATCTCTCTCATCTAAAGCTTCTATGAGATTAAAAAATAAAAAATAAAAACTACTGAACCTCATTTACTTTAATTAAAGGTATTAATTTAAATGGAACCACAAGCCAAAATCCTTAAAATGTTAATCTTTTTCAGTTAGTAATTCTGATGCATGTATTTCCATCAGTTCAAGGAGCCTTTATTTTTATATCAGTCAGTAATGAACCTTATTTAAGTTGATGTGAGATATCAAATAGGTTTGTTTGATAGCTTTAAGAAAATGTTGAGAGGCTTGCCAGTAGTTTTTCATTGAAAAAAATAAATATCTGTTCATTTAAAAAGTCAAAACTATTTTTGGTTTTGTTCATAGTATTGATGTAATGATCTTAGGTATATGTGTGTGTAATCGGTCATCGGTATCGGTTTTAAAAAACAGTTATCGTGCGTCCCTAATGTAGACTGCCCCTACAAATTGGTTATTTCACATTTTTAATCACCTACCAGTCATTTAAATGTGGACTATAACTTGATAAACAGCAGCAGCTGACGTAAACACAACTCCTGGAGACTGAACAATGTCTTCCTTCACGATGATGGTTTTTCTTGCAGGACGTGGAAGTGGGTTTGCAGCTGAAAGCACTGAGGCTGCTGTGTGAAGCAACCAGGAGGGCCGATGAAGAACTCCAGTCTTACGCTCAGGACTTTGTGGAGAGCAGCAACATCACAGAGACCTACATGGCGTTGGCCAACTTCTGTGACAAGCTGCTGCGAGAGGAGGAACAGAGTGAATCTGGTGAGTAACTGCATTAGATAACATTACACTTTTAAATGTGATTTACCAAAGAAGTTTGAAACACATTTCTGAGGATTTTTTTGTTTTGTTTTGTTTAGTTTTTCTTTTGCTCTTTAATTTAGTTTTCCTAAGACCTCCTCTCCGACCTTGAAAGTGGCCATGAATGAAAAAATTTAGTTCCTTTGTGGTTGAAAGCAGCTATGACATGTGGCAGCGGAGTTTCTATCAAATGTTGAGGAATTTTCAACTTTTTGTTCTTCACCACAAACATCCATCAATCCATCATCTTCTGCATAATCTGTAATTAGGTCGCGGGGGCAGTAGCTTCAGCTGAGAGGCCCAGACCTCCCTCCCCCCGGCTGCTTCCACCAGCTCCTCTGGGAGAACCCCGAGGCGCTCCCAGGCCAGCTGAGAGATATAATCTCTCCAGCGGGTCCTGGGTCTTCCCCGTGGTCTTCTCCCAGTTGGACATGCCCGAAACACCTCTCCAGGGAGGCGTCCGGGCGTCCAGGCGTCCTAGCCAGATGCCCGAACCAACTCAACTGGCTCCTCTCGATGTGAAGGAGCAGCAGCTCAACTCTGAGTTTCTCCTGAATGACTGAACTTCTCACCCTATCTCTAAGGGAGAGTCCAGCCACCCTACGGAGAAAGCTCATTTCCGCCGCTTGTATCCGCCATCTCATTCTTTCGGTCACTACCCACAGTTCATGACCATAGGTGAGGGTTGGAACAAAGATCGACCGGTAAACAGAGAGCCTTGCCTTTTGGCTCAGCTCTCTCTTCACCACAACGGACCAGTACAGAGTCACCACCACAGCAGATGCTGCACCAATCCGTCTGTCGAGCTCCTTTCTCCCATCACTCGTGAAGAAGACCCCGAGATACTTAAACTCCTCCACTTGAGGCAGAACCTCACTCCCGACCCGGAGGAGGCATTACCCTTTTCCGACTGAGGACCATGGTCTCAGATTTGGAGGTGCTGATCCTCATCCCTGCCGCTTCACACTCGGCTGCGAACCGCTCCAGCGAGAGCTGCAGATCCCCACTCGATGGCGCCAACAGGACCACGTTATCTGCAAACAGCAGAGACAAGATCCCGACACCACCGAACCGGAACCCTTCCGCTCCATGGTTGCGCCTAGAAATTCTGTCCATAAATGTTATGAACAGAATCGGTGACAAAGGGCAGGCCTGGCGGAGTCCAACTCCCACTGAAAACAAATCCGACTTACAACCGGCAATGCGGACCAACGGGCCCAGCACCCCAGACTCCTGGAGTACCCCTCACAGGACCCCTGAGGGACACGGTCAAATGCCTTCTCCAAGTCCACAAAACACATGTGGACTCGTTGGGCAAATTCCCATGTTCCCTCCAGGACCCTAGTGAGGGTATAGAGCTGGTCCAGTGTTCCACGACCAGAACAGAACCCACATTGTTCTGAATCTGAATCTGGGATTCGACAATCGATTGACCTCTCTTCTCCAGCACTCCTGCATAGACCTTACCAGGGAGGCTGAGGAGTGTGATTCCCCTGTAATTGGAACACACCCTCCGGTCCCCCTTCTTATGTGCACTGTATTGTATGTATTGTATGTTTTATTTATATATATATATATATATATATATATATATATGTTCTGTTTTAATAGGATAAACTGCAAAAAAATGGTTACCTGATAAAAGTGGAAAAGACCAAAATTTAAACTGATAAATGTTCTTATTTTTCCTCAGAGTAAGCAGCTGTCAGGACCTGTTACTGGCTCAGTACTGAGTGTATCTGTATTTTCCAGGGTGTTCTTGGTGGTTTACCTTAAAAAATATGCGCCCTGCTCCTCTCAGCTGGTTACCTGTGCTGTTTGATCACAGAGAGCCAGTTTCCAGAGCTTCCAGTCCTGCCCGTTCATGTAGTGGAGTCCATGTTGAAAGCACTGAAAATGAGCTCAGAGGAGGCTCGTCTCAAGTTCCCTCGTCTGCTGCAGATCATTGAGTTGTATCCATCTGAGACACTGGATGTCATGACAAAAGAGGTCAGTTTATTTGTTTATGCGTTTGGCTTTGGAAACATACTTTTATTTGTAAAACATGTCTCTTTTATTGATTATAGAGGGTAACACTAGATGGAGAATCTGCTGAAAAAGCAGCAAAAGTAGGACTGTTGTATTTATCTGACTGAACTGTCAAATAATCCTCAGACCAATGCTGCAGATTTGGAGATATAGTTCTGTGTGATTGCTGTTAGAGAGCATCTCCACCAGGACTTCAGGTAGCATCCCATCAGTGCATCAGCTGTGAACAGTGACAGCACCGTTTGTGTTTCTGTCCAGATGATGTCAGTCCCCTGCTGGATGCTGATCAGCTGGATCAGTCAAATGGTTGCGTTACTGGACAAGCCAGAAGCTGTGGCGGTGCAGCACAGTGTCGGGCAGATAGCCCAGTGCTACCCTCAGGCCCTCGTTTACGCCCTCCTGATCAGCAGCGAGAGCTACCAGTTTCAGGACTCGGCCACAGGACACCAGCAGCAGGAGTTTGTCAGCCGGTTGGTTTCCCAAAGCTTTTATTAACCCACATGTCATCTTTTTTCTTATTTTTAGAAAGATTACATTTGCAAAACCTCAGTTTAACTTTGTGACTATCGTTCGTGCGTTACAACAACAGGCTCAAGAGCATGTTGGATAAAGGAGGAGCTGTGAGGAACTTTGTAGACGCGCTGCAGCAGCTGACAAATCCTGACATGATTTTTAAGGTAAAAAGAAAAAGGAATTTCGCATTTCACCGTTTGGAAATGTCGTCCCGACACTGAACGTTGTCGCTTGTTCTGGCAGGACTGGTGGGACGGGGTGAAAAATGAACTGGAAAAGTCAAGTTTTGACAAAAAGCAGATGGGTGTTGTGTATGAAGAGATGCGCTCCATGCTTGGAGACTGCAGCACCGAGGGCAACGGGATGTTCCGCAAGAAATTTATTCAAGTTCGTAATTTGCTTACACGTGTGACTTAATTTTAATTGACGTCAAAATACGCAAATGCTTGTTGTGTTTTGGGGCAGGTCAGACCCCCAGCAGTATGTAAACAGGAAGGTCATGTGGTATTCTGTCATTATGATGCTCTTTGCAGAAGTTTTACAAAGACGTGGAGAAACTGCTGGGACCTAATGGCAGCAAGCTGTTTGAGAAGAGGAGGGACAAAAGCTTTCTGAGGAAAGTTGATGAACTCGCAGCATCCATGCGGGGGTTTCAGAAGGAACCGGGGAACCTGAAGGAGTACTCGCCCTGGCTGAGTGGATTCAAAGCAGCCTCGCTCAGCAATGATCTGGAGATCCCAGGCCAGTCACCTTATCAAAAAACAAGGGGTGCACGATAACTATCGGGCCGATTACAGGAAATTATGACGTCATCCCGATAAGTCCGATATCACGACGAATAGCCCCGATAACATATATTTTTGTCAACACAGCAGTGCCTCACTCCCTCTGAGTCTTGAATGACCAGCAGTGAATGTTATGTTCAAGTGACGTCGGCATAATCAGAAAAATATTTCTCAGTAAGGAAAATCAAGAATACCCCCTCATGCCAGAAAACAACTCTTTAACTCGGTCATAATTTTGGTAGTTGCTGACCTTAATTGATATTCGCAGTATTTTCCCACATGTTACACAGAAAAAATAGAATAGAATAGAAAACGCTGAAAGAACGACTATCAAACGAGAGAACTTCGGAATTTACATTACACCTTGAATGCAGCATTGTGGCACAGTGCGTTGATAAAAAAAAAAAAAAAAAAACATGGAGGCGACTGCATGGAACTTCGTTAAAGTTTCAGAAGAAGATAGTTCGCTGGTTATTTGTGACAAATGCTCCAAGCGAAGGAAGGAAAAATAACACAAGCTTTAATACGTCAAACCTGATCAGCCACCTGAAACATTACCATCGCTTCCATGGAGTTTTGAAATCGTGCTAACGTTAGCTAACATGAGCTAACGTTAGCTAATGTGACCAAGCCAGTCAACCCAGCAGTCAACCACTCCTCTCCTCTCCTCTCTTCTCCATCATCTCTCTCATCTAAAGCTTATATGAGATTTAAAAAAAAAAACCAAAACTACTAAACCTCATTTACTTTAATTAAAGGCATTCATTTAAATGGAACCACAAGCCAAAATCCTTTAAACATAATTTCTTTGTTACTATGGAGTGCACTTTTTCAGTTTATTTACACAGACAAGTCTAACTTGTGTCAGTACATTATGACCTGTGCATTATTTTTATTGTCATTTAGGAATGCATTTTTTCAGTTTGTAATTCTGATGCATGTATTTCCATCAGTTCAATGAGCCTTTATTTTTTTTTTTATATCAGTCAGTAATGCAGCTTATTTAAATTAAAGTGAGATATCAAATAGGTTTGTTTGATAGCTTTAGGAAAATGTTTGAGAGGTTTCCAATAGTTTTTCATTGGAAAAAATAAATATCTGTTCATTTAAAGAGTTAAAACTGTTTTTGGTTTTGTTCATAGTATTGATGTAATGATCTTAGGTATATGTGTGTGTTATCGGTATCGGCCTTTAGGAGCTGAAAGTTATCAGTTATCAGTATCGGTTTTAAAAAAAAGTTATCGTGCATCCCTAAAAAGAAATGGGTTAAATTCACAGCAACCAGATGCCTGTAGAAGATCCATGACCTCTGTCCATATTATCTCCTCATGGATTTTTTTTAATAATTATTATTATTCTGCTTACTGATACTGACTTATTTTTTTCTTCCTATCGTAGGACAGTATGATGGCAGATCTAAACCCCTACCGGAGTATCATGCAAATATAACTGGCTTTGATGAAAGGGTATGCTTTTATGAGCAATAACTTGAGAACAGGACGTGTTATTCAGGGTTCAAGACATGAATTGATGCCCTGTAGGTGAAGGTGATGTCGTCCATCCGTCGGCCCAAGCGGCTCATCATCCGTGGGGACGATGAGCAGGACCACCCGTTTCTGGTAAAGGGTGGGGAGGACCTCCGCCAGGACCAGCGCATCGAGCAGCTGTTTGCTGTCATGAACATCTTGCTGAGCCATGACACGGCGTGCACACACCGAGGCTTGCAGCTCCGCACCTACCAAGTCATTCCCATAACCACCAGGTCACCACCTGTCCTTATATATATATCCACCCTTGTTTTCTTCAGTTTCTTGTTCATTGTAATGCCTGGTACAACTAAAGGTACATTTGTTTGGACAAACATAACGATAACTACAAAGATTGCTCATAAGAGTTTTATTTAAGAGCTGATATCTCACCATTTTCCATGGTTTTCTTGATTATAACCTAAATCACTTAAGTTTTTACATTAATAGCTATGGTGTTGTACTGCCAAAAACACTGCTTTTATGCATTCAGTGTTTTCTTTTCTGTCTGTTTTAGTCACATGATGACGTTTAGTGGTACCAGGTATTAAAATGAACAAGAAAGTGAAGAAAAAATGGTGGTCTAATAATTTTTTCCATGACTGTACATATATACATACATATATATGTATATATATATATATATATATATATATATATATATATATATATATATATATATATATATATATATATATATATATATATATATATATATATATCTATAATAAAAGAGTTAAACTGCCGTAAAACGCTTCATTTTTTTTCCAGAATTGGTTTGATTGAATGGATGGAGAACACGTGTACTCTGAAAGAGTTCCTGATCAACACGATGACTGATGAGGAGCGGCTCAGGGCACAGAGGTAACTTATCCAGGGGAGGTTCAAAAGTCTTTCTGTACTTTATTCCATCACACTGCTGTCATGTTATTAGTTAACCTAGTAATCATTAGAAAAAAAGAATATTGTACAGCTGCAGTACACTCTGCATCGCCAGTGTGATGCAATAATATTCACATTTTTATCATTCAGGATGATACCAGCCGTTTGTTTCTCTTTTAGGGCTCCTGAAGTTTACAATAAATGGCTCTCAGATGCTTCAAAATCAGACGCGTCTGGCATTGTCCTGTATGGACTGGCTTACCAGTAAGTTGGCTGAATCATTACAGTTTGTACCTAAGACTTGTTTTGAATATATTTAGCAGCAGATAACAGATGTTAATCACGAGCTTCCGCTTCATTCTTCACCAGGAAAGCAAAACGCGCCGATGCAGTCAACAACTTCCTCAGAGTAACGCAGCACGTGCCCCCTGACCTGCTGAAGTAAGGTTCATACCTGTGTGGCGTAGCTGCTGATAGACAGGACTCTGCATTTAGACGTTTTCTCCTCTTTTTTTTGCCAACCTCTAGGAGAGCTTTTCTGAAGATGTGCAACAGTCCTGAGGCCTTTCTATCCCTGCGATCCCACTTCATCAGCTCTCACGCTCTGCTGTGTGTGAGCCACTGGATTCTGGGAATTGGAGACCGCCACCTGTCCAACTTCATGATCAATATGGAAACAGGAGGCATGATTGGCATCGACTTCGGTCATGCCTTTGGCTCCGCCACCCAGGTAAAGCTGGTGAAGGCACTGATTTTAAATGAAAAACAAAGATTGATTGACAGGTTTTTATCAGTCACTGTGTTCTTCTTGAATACAAAAATTACATGGAATTTAAACGTGTACGAATGTAACATAAACCATTTGAAAGTAGGATGGTGTTGGTGAGATGATGTCCAAACATGTGAATGTAGAGTTGTGAGATCTGGTTTCCTCCCAGTTCCGCCTGAGCTCATGCCATTCCGGCTGACCCAGCAGTTTGTGAACTTAATGCAACCCTTGAAGGAGTCTGGTTTGATCCAGAGCATCATGGTCCACTCCCTACGGGCCTACAGAGCCGAGCCAGACCTTCTGCTGAACACTATGGATGTTTTTGTGAAGGAACCGTCGCTGGACTGGAAGGTAACAGCTCAGACTTACATTTAGGGGTGCACGATTACTATCGTGCCGATAACAGGAAATTATGACGTCATCCCGATAAGTCCGATATCACGACGAACAGCCCCGATAACATATATATTTCTGTCAACATGGCAGTGCCTCACTCCCTCTGAGCCTTGAATGACCGGCATCGAATGTAATGTTCAAGTGACGTCGGCTTAATCAGAAAAACGATTACTCAATAAGGAAAATCAAGAATACCCCCTCATGCCAGAAAACAACTTGTTAACTCGGTCATAATTTTGGTAGTTGCTGACTTTAATTGACTCGCAGTATTTTCCCACATGTTACACATAAAAAAAAGAATAAAATAGAAAAGGCTGAAAGAACGACTGGCAAAAAAGGGAACGGAGGAATTTACGTTACACCTTGAATGCAGCCTGCAGCACAGCGTACTGATCACAACAAACATGGCAGCGTGGAACTTCGTTAAAGTTTCAGAAGAAGATAGTTTGGTGGTTATTTGTGACGAATCCTCCGAGTGAATTCTACGAGGAGGGAAGCACAAGCTTTAATACGTAAAACCTGATCAGACACCTACAACATAACAATCGCTTCCATGGAGTTTTGAAATCATGCTAATGTGAGCTAACGGAAGCTAATGCTAACGTGCGCAAGCCAGCAGCAGTCTACCCTCCCCTCTCCTCTCCCTCATTCCTCTCATCTAAAGCTTCCATGCGATTAAAAAATAAAAAACAAAAACTACTGAACCTCATTTACTTTAATTAAAGGTATTAATTTAAATGGAACCACAAGCCAAAATCCTTTAAATGTTAATCTTTTTCAGTTTGTAATTCTGATACATGTATTTCCATCAGTTCAAGGAGCCTTTATTTTTTGTATCAGTCAGTAATGAACCTTATTTAAGTTGATGTGAGATATCAAATATGTCTGTTTGATAGCTTTAAGAAAATGTTTGAGAGGCTTGTCAATAGTTTTTCAATGGAAAAAATAAATATCTGTTTATTTAAAAAGTCCAAACTGTTTTTGGTTTTGTTCATAGTATTGATGTAATGATCTTAGGTATATGTGTGTGTTATCGGTATCAGTCTTTAAGAGCTGAAAGTTATCAGTTATCAGTAGCGGTTTTAAAAAACAGTTATGGTGCATCCCTACTTTCATTGACAGAACGCCTGCACATCATCTCCACAGGGGTTTGCAGATGCAGAAGAACAGACAGCATGAATGCTCTAACATTTCTGGCTGGAAGAATGTAAATCTGAAACAGTTGTGCTCAAAATAACAGCAGTATGTTTTTAAAAACAAAAAACATACTGTATTTTAAATGAGATGTATTCCAACAGTGAATACATCTCACAATCCCGATTATAGCTTTTATTTCCGAACACACACATGCATTGGGAACGCTGCTCACTCTCCTCCACATCAAACCATGAGGAGAATCATTTCTTATATTTGTTTCTGTTTACTGTATAAATATCAGCGTGTAATTCAGTCAGTGACGTGATTGATTCTGTGAAAATACTGGTGTCAGGCAGGTGAAGGCAGGTGAAGGCAGTAAATGTTGAACAGGCTGAAAGTCGCTCCAGACATTGCTCAGAAGAACAGCGTACTTTGATTAAGATGTTGATTGGAGAGAGGGAAAGATATAAAGTAGAACTGATAGGCTGCTCAGCAGAAATCATCTCCAACGCTTTAAAAAGGCAAAACCAGAAAGACATGGAAGAAAATGAAAAACTACCATTCTGATGGATGGAAGAAGACTCAGCCAGTGATCAGCTCCAGGGTGATCAGAGGAGATCTAACGTTACCTGTGAGGACTGGAACAGTCAGAAGACCTCTATGTGAAGACAAGATATCAGCTAGAAGACCCCACTGATGAAAAAGCTACATGTGCTGAAGAGGTTCCAGTTTACCGAAGAAGACACCGACTGGACTAAAGAGAAATGGAGCAACATTTACGGACTGATGGAAGCTGGATTCAAGCCAGAGTTCAGTGAAGACAGAGGAGCACGGTCGAGCAAGCATCATGATATGGGGATGGTGTCTGGTCTATTTATCTCATATCAGGGATCATGGATCAGTCTGAATTCATCATGGTCATGTTGTCTGATGCTGAAGAGGAAATGTTCTTAAACGGCTGTTTCAACAAGACAAGGACCCCAAACACACCAGTCAGCAGCAGCATCCTGGTTCCAGACCAACCAGATTATCGTTATGGAGGGACCAGACCAGTCCTGGACCTGGATCCAGTAGAAAACTGGTGGGGTGAGGACAGAAATACTGTTTCTGAGGAAAAACCAGGAAGTGCAGAGGGATTGTAGACTGTAGTCCAGTGGTCCTGGACTGGAACACCTGTTACAGGTGACAGCAGCTGGTCCACTACATGAACACAGATGTATCCTCAGTCCTCAGATGTGTCCTCAGTCCTCAGATGTGTCCTCAGTCCTCAGATGTGTCCTCAGTCCTTAGTGGTGTCCTCAGTGGTGTCCTCAGTCCTCAGATGTGTCCTCAGTCCTCAGATGTGTCCTTAGTCCTCAGATGTGTCCTCAGTCCTTAGTGGTGTCCTCAGTGGTGTCCTCAGTCCTCAGATGTGTCCTCAGTCCTCAGATGTGTCCTCAGTCCTCAGATGTGTCCTCAGTCCTCAGACGTGTCCTCAGTCCTTAGTGGTGTCCTCAGTCCTCAGTGGTGTCCTCAGTCATCAGACATGTCCTCAGTCATCAGATGTGTCCTCAGCCCTCCGATGTGTCCTCAGACGTGTCCTCAGCCCTCATACGTGTCCTCAGCCCTCAGATGTGTCCTCAGTCCTCAGACGTGTTCTCAGTCCTCAGACGTGACCTCAGTCCTCAGACGTGTCCTCAGTCCTCAGTCGTGTCCTCAGTCCTCAGACGTGTCCTCAGTCCTCAGACGTGTCCTCAGACGTGTCCTCAGTCCTCAGTCGTGTCCTCAGTCCTCAGATGTGTCCTCAGTCCTCAGATGTGTCCTCAGTCGTGTCCTCAGTCCTCAGTCGTGTCCTCAGTCCTCAGTCGTGTCCTTAGTCCTCAGTCGTGTCCTTAGTCCTCAGATGTGTCCTCAGTCCTCAGATGTGTCCTCAGCCCTCAGATGCATCCTCAGTCCTCAGTCGTGTCCTCAGTCCTCAGTCGTGTCCTCAGTCCTCAGTCGTGTCCTCAGTCGTGTCCTCAGTCCTCAGTCGTGTCCTTAGTCCTCAGATGAGTCCTCAGTCCTCAGACGTGTCCTCAGTCCTCAGACGTGTGCTCAGTCGTGTCCTCAGTCCTCAGTCGTGTCCTCAGTCCTCAGACGTGTCCTCAGTCCTCAGACGTGTCCTCAGTCCTCAGACGTGTCCTCAGTCCTCGAATGTGTCCTCAGTCCTCAGATGTGGACCCACTGTCCTCACAAACTAAATATTAGTTCACTGATCTACAGAAATATAGAAACATTTCTCAGTTTAGACAGTAAATGCAGATGCTAATGTTTTGTTTTAAATAGCTTTATATTCATTTTTCTGTAAAATAAACTTTCTGTAAAATAAACCATAACAAATTAGAAAAATGTTTCCTCGTTGTTTGATTTGGTGTTAGCCACGCATTTGTGTGTTTGGAAATAAAAGCTATAATAAGGATTTTGAGCTTTTTTAAACACTTATTTTGAAAACAACTGGATGTAGTTTTACATTTGCAGATGTGACGTAGCAGTTTACTGATCAGTGATCAGGTTGGGATTATTTAGACCCCCCCCCCCCCCCCCCCGTCTCTCTCTCTTTCTCTCCCTCCCTCTCTCTCTCTCCCCCTCCATCTCTCTCTCTTTCTCCCTCCCTCTTTCTCTCCTTTTCTTTCTCTCTCTCTTTCTCTCTCTTTCTCCCTCCCTCCCTCTCTTTCTCTCTCTCCCCCTCTGTCTCTCTCTCTTTCTCCCTCCCTCTCTTTCTCTCTCTTTCCCTCTCTCTCTCTCTCCCCCTCTCTCTCTCTCTTTCTCCCTCCCCTCCCTCTCTTTCTCTCTCCCCCTCTCTCTCTCTCCCTCCCTCTCTCTCTCTCTCCCTCTCTCTCTCTCCCTCTCTTTCTCCCCCTCCCTCTCTTTCTCCCTCTCTCTCTCCCTTCCTCCCTCCCTCTCTCTCTCCCCCTCTGTCTCTCTCTCTCTCTCTCCCTCTTTCTCTCTCTCTTTCTCCTCTCTCTCTCTCCCTCTCTTTCTCCCCTCCTCTCTTTCTCCCTCTCCTCTCTCCCTTCTTCCTCCCCTCCTCTTTCTCCCTCCCTCTCTCTCTCTCTCTCTCTCTCCTTCCCTCTTTCTCTCTCTCTCTTTCCTCTCTCTCTCTCTCCCTCTCTTTCTCCCCCCCATCTCTTTCTCCCTCTTCTCTCCCCCCCCTCTCCTTCTCTCTGCCTCTCCCTCTTCTCTCTTCTCTTTCTTTTCTCTTTCTTTCTCTTTCTCTCTTTCTTTCTCTCCTCCTCCCTCTCTCTCCTTTCTCCCTCTCTCTTTCTCCCCCTCGTCTCTCTTCTCTTCCTCTCTCTCCCTCTCTTTCTCTCCTTCTCCCCCTCCTTCTCTCTCTCTCTCTCTCCCCCTCTCTCTCTCTCTCTTTCCTTCTCTCGCTCCCTCTCTCTCTCCCCCTGTCTCTCTCTCCCTCCCTCTCTTTCTCTCCCTCTCTCCTCTCTCTCCCCCTCTTTCTCTCTCTTCCTCTCTTCCCTCTCCTCTCTCCTCTCTCTCTCCTCTCTCTCTCCCCCCTCCCTCTCCTCCCCTCTCCCCCCCCCCCCCCCCCCCCCCCCCCCCCCCAACTGTCATTGTCTCCCAGTTGTCTAACTCTGTCTTCAGGATTATTGGTATTAGTTTAATTGAAATGTTGTAATGTGCTGCTGTTCCTTGTGAGTAGAAATTCTCTGGTCGTTCTTCAGAGCAGAAATGATCTTTGTCATGTTCACCGCTTAGAACTTTGAGATGAAACAGCTGAAGAAAGGAGGTACGTGGACGTCCAGCATCAACACCAAGGAGATCAACTGGTTTCCACGACAGAAGGTGAACTTTGCCAGGAGGAAGCTAGAAGGAGCGAATCCAGCAGCTGTGACCAGGTAACATGAACAAGTGTCTGTACCAGGGACAGGTGTCTGTACCAGGGACAGGGACAGGTGTCTGTACCAGGGACAGGTGCCTGTACCAGGGACAGGTGTCTGTACCAGGGACAGGCGCCTGTACCAGGGACAGGCGCCTGTACCAGGGACAGGCGCCTGTACCAGGGACAGGCGTCTGTACCAGGGACAGGCGCCTGTACCAGGGACAGGGTACAGGACAGGCGTCTGTACCAGGGACAGGACAGCCTGTACCAGGGACAGGCTGGGACAGGTGTCTGTACCAGGGACAGGCGCCTGTACCAGGGACAGGCGCCTGTACCAGGGACAGGCGTCTGTACCAGGGACAGGCGCCTGTACCAGGGACAGGCGCCTGTACCAGGGACAGGCGTCTGTACCAGGGACAGGCGTCTGTGGACAGGCGCCTGTACCAGGGACAGGCGTCTGTACCAGGGACAGGCGCCTGTACCAGGGACAGGTGTCTGTACCAGGGACAGGTGTGTGTAATGTGTGTGATGACTTATTTGTTTCGTCAGTGAGGAGCTGAAGCTCGGCTTCGAGAAGGACGGCGCCTTCGCCGGGATGCAGGCTGTGGCTTTAGGGAGGGAGGGGCACAACATCCGTTCACAGCTCCCAGCTGCAGGCCTGTCGGTGGAGAAGCAGGTGGACTGTCTGCTGGACCAGGCCATGGACCCCAACATTCTGGGCCGGGTCTGGGTGGGCTGGGAGCCCTGGATCTGACGCTTCCACGTGTGAACTGAGAAACAATCATCGTCTGTGTTCGAGAAGTTTAAAAGCTTCAGAAAAATGAGGCGTGTAATACTGTAAGTTCACAGTTTACTGTAAGTTCACTGTTAGTTCACTGTAAGTGCTTGGAATTCAATAAATGCTGACAAACTCATCAACTGTGATATTTTTATTTGGTTAGCTAAAAATGATATTTATAACTAATTTGCTGCTTTATTTTTAAAGCATTTATTTGAAGTCCTTTTTTTTTTTTTAGAAAAATAAAAAAGTGAAATAAGTCTGACTGCAGTTAAACTGAAGGCTGAAGTCTCGTGACCTTCATGCCAGCAGGGTCATGTTTATACGGTCTGAACTTGTTTCCTGTTTCAGACTCACCTGCAGAAATGAACATTCATTTATTTATGATTTGCAACCACATTTACCTAATTAGTTAAGTCAACCATTGAATTGATGGTGGTCGTGGGGGTGAGTGTGCATGATTTTGTTCAGCTCCTGCTTGGTCTCTGTGCTAGATTGGCTCCTCCCCCCAGTGACAGCTGATCATTTAAGTTCCAGTTACACTCAGACCTGGAATGAGATCTGTCCAGTTTACTGCACCAGATAGATGATGAAGGTTACGGTTCACTCATCCTCGTCTGGACCAGAAATGGTGTGTCACTGTTTCCACCAGCAATGATGATGTTTAATGTGAGATCAGACACGAGAGCTTGTGACTGCGTGGTTTTTCCGTTCTTGACTTGGATTAAATTCAGACCATGTTTTAAGAACAACTCCTGCAAGATGCAAGCAAAATATGAAGAAAAAATGCTGTCAAAGACACAAATACCCGAACATAGAGACCAGTCTGAGTCACAGAACTTTACAACTTTCCCTAAAAAAAATAAGTAAAAATACTACAACATAGGCCACAGAGTCAACTCTTTCCAATTCTGGTTTGTGAAGTTTGCAGTTTAAGTTTCCAACCAGCAGCAGTGAGATGATGAGAGAAACAGCAACACTGGGTCGATGTTTGGCCCGACAGCTGATGGGAGGAACAAGAAAGGAAGAGAGGAAGAGCAGATTGGTGGTCAGACACAAATGTTCGGCTCCTGATCAGGAGACCACAGCTCCTCTGTGACGACTAAACGAGAACATTGTCTGGTGTCATAATCTAACTTTTACCATCTGTGGCAGTCTTGAAACATTACCTGTAATCTTAAGAGTGTAAGGGTTACAAACTGCTTTTAAAAATAACTGCTAAAACACTAAAATTGATTTTTTTTTTTTTTTTTTTTAAGTAATCAAATTTTGATCATGGGAAGAAAAGAAATATAAAAATTCACGTAAGAAACAAACAAATCAAAATCATGAAAACACAGGTTCAAGTGCAGACCACTTTAAGGGGGGAGGGGGGACAAAAACTGAAACCTAGACTGGTATTAAAACCATGAACATGTTTTCTGTGAGGCAGGAAACAGCAGCTGCAGGATGGAGGCAGAACTAATGAGGCTGGTTCTGGTCCATCTGTCTGTTTCTAAAGCAGCAAACATGAAGAAGACTGGAAATTAGTCTGACTGGGTCGCTCCTTCTTTTTCTTTACAGAAACAAAAACCAATGTAGATAAATGTGAGGTACCAGCCTGGCCCCTTTAAGAAGGGGCCAGGCTGGCTCACAACATCCTGTGATGTTTCTGCGATTTTTTAAATTTTTAAAAATTAAATTATATATTTCTGAAGAATCTGTGAATAACTAAAAACTAAAACTGAATTGGTGAGGGATCACTGTACTTCAATCACGTTGTTTCCTTCTGCAGAGACTCCACTTTTGATTTCTGTCTCATAGAAATGTTTTAGCTGCAAGAATTGAAACACGTCACAATTATCTAAACCAAATTCTCGTTTAAATTTTTCAAAAGTTTTAAAATTTTTCCCATCCAAGAGTGTACACATGCCTGTAATCCCTTTTTCTCTCCACCTTGCAAATGTAATGTCAGTTAAAGTGGGTTTGAACAGAGATGTTTGAGTTTTCTGTCTGCTTCCAGATTATATTTTTTAACTACAGTGATCCCTCGCCAATTCGCACTTTAAGTTCCGTGACTTTAGTTATTCGTGGATTTTTCAGAAATATATAATATAATAAAGAATTCAAGAAAAAATCATGGAAACATCACAGGATGTTGTGTGCGTTCTCTCACAGCGAAGAAATGCTGTGAGCCAGCCTGGCCCCTTTAAGAAGGTTGCCTTATGGGTAATGGAGTGTGTGTGTTGTGCAGGGGCGGCGCAAGGGGGTAGCTTGCAGTTGCTATAGCAACCCCAAAATATGGCTTAGTAACTTCAAAGCAACCCCAAGAATGGAGACTATTAAAAATGAAAAAATCTTAATTGTGTTAAATAAAATAAAAATGGTGACAATTTAATTTAAAATTTATTTCATGTGTTTTTGTTTTAAATTAAAATAAAAGGAAGACGATTAAAAACTATGAGAGAGAGACTCGTCTCGTGAGAGTTGGACTGCAGGGGTCACGCGAAGTCAGCTTGGGAAAAAAAAACCGGGCCGTTAGAAAAGTGACATCAAAATGGAGGCTATCTGTTGAAGCGTAAGTCTGCCAGATCTCTTCTGATGTGTACTTATGTGAATATTGACTGGTTAAAATGTGATAAACGGGTTATTGTTAAATGATTTGTAGTCTGGGCTGTTAATGTGCATTTTCTCACTGCTGTGAAAAGCGGCATGACTATATGGTAAAATTATAATAACGAACTTCTGTTTCATGGCATGCGCGCTAGTTTCAGATAGCGCTGATTAGAATGAGTAGGCCGGTAATGACATACATATCCATATTTATGCTATTTAATTGGTATTGCAATTAAATTGTCCAGCAACTCCATACAATTGTTTAGCAACCCCTAAGCAACTGCAATGAAAATGTTCTGCCGCCGCCACTGGTGTCGTGGGATGGCTCAGGGGGCTCCAGCTCCCGTTCACGGATTTTGATTTTTGCGGGTGGGCGCCGGTCCCCATTAACCACTAAAAATAAGGGATCACTCTGTCTCATACCAGTTTTTAAAGGCATTTCCCAAGATTGAATTTTCTCCCGTTTGGTTTGTGTGTTGTTTCACCTAATTTGGTTTGGGAGGTGAATTAAGCAGGTCCTAGCTTCGTACTCAGAGGAGCACCAACAGACAAAGTACCTCATCTGGGCAGCGTAATAATATTCTTTTAGATTTGGTACTGCGAGGCCTCCATGTTCTTTGTCAATCTGAAGTGTTTTGGATCTTAGCCTTGGTCTGGCACCGGCCCAGATTGTCCCACATTAAAGACTGGGATTCTGACAGGTAGAGACAAAAAGAGATATAGTAACCCAGTTGCTCCTTTTAAGATTAAAAAATAATAATTATTCAAACAAATCCTAATCAGGGTTTAAAGATTTTCATTGTGTTTTTATACAGAAACCCAAAGCTCCTCCTCCAGTAAACATCTCCAAAGGTCCTGGACTGCGCTGTTTTATTAAATGCAGCTCTTTTCCTAAACCATGCACATCAGAAACTTCTCAATAGTCATAAAGGTGCTTTTAGATAAAGCATATTATTATTATTATTACTCATTATTAATAATAATAATAAACATGGACACGATCATCAGGCTACAGGCTGAATTTGCTAACACAGTAATGGCCATTTTTTTCTTTTTTAAGCAACACAACTTGCAGATTATTTTCCTATTGATGGCATTATTATAAGTCATCTAGAGATCTTTTTAAATCTTTCCAACATCTAGTTTTAGTTCTGGATGATGATCAATCATTTTTAAGAAGCTGCTCATTAGTGACATCTTGAAGAGGATACAAACAGCAGCGCTGAGAGAAGAGAAGCACAAGCACCAGTTAATCCGTCTTTAATAGATAATACCATAAAAACAGGGAGGAGGGACGTTCAACAGCAAGGTAAGATTTCAATCACGCCGTAAAACCCCGTCACAGCTGTTGGAGGAACTTTCTGGAGAAGCAGGACAATCATTCCTGAAGAGTCCGGAGCTGAGAGGAACCGTGAACAGACGATCCTTCAGCTTTATCTGCTTAGTGACGGTGAATTAGTGCCACTGGGCCCGATGTTGGAGCCACTTCACGTCTCAGACACGCTCAACTACAATTATTCAACTGGAAAAAGTCAGAAATCAACACTGTTGCAGTTTCAAATACAACGCTCGCATGTTTGTTCCTCCTCTTTGGATCGTATAAGACTTAAACTTCAAGGGACAGAAGCTCGTCCTCAGGAGACGGATGCTAGCAGGACACATGGCTGACTAGCATTTCTTTTTTTGTTCACGATGGATGTAGTGTGACTGAGCCATTCTTCTTTTCTTCCTCAATACATGGATTTAAAATCCCTTGTAGAACCCATTTTACAGAGTAAAAAAAAACTTTTTTTTCTCAATAAAAATAATCTTAACATTAATCATTTTCTTAAAAAAAATACACAGATAAAAAAACAAAACAAATTAAATGTCAAGTAAAACATGTAACAATCTGTGGCAAAAAAAAAAAAAGAGAAAACTGTCTGAGAAGGAGGCAACAGCTGTGTGCCGACGATCCAGATGTGAGTTACTGAAACAAACGCTCAGAAAAACTGTTCTGCGCTTTTCGCACCATCAAGTAAATCAATCCTGAATCAGAGAGGAAACAAAACATTAGCAACACAAACATCTTTATAAGCAGATCATGTTCAGTTTCAGCTTCCATGACTCTCAGGGGAAAGGCCCGTCTAACGGTTTCCCTCAGCGCTGGCTGAGGTCCGACAGTACCTTCCTGTGGCAAACGGGCCAAAGTCAAATATTAAATATGTTAAGGGCTTTGGGTTAAGGCGCAGAGAAACCACTTGTTTCTAGCATTAAAGACACTTGTAAGACAGCTACAGACGTACCATCGCAGTTCTGAAAGAACATGTAGTGCATCTACTCTTTACAAAGACGTTTTAAAGTCAGTGTGTAACAACAATGACCTGCTTTTATGTTTTCATTGGACTCCAATCACTTTGCTAAACTAATTTTTTTTTCCATTAAATCCATCTATGCAGCCTGGTTTCCTGCACAGGGGGATGTTTCTACCATTCAACATCATTTTTGACCCCTGACACAGTAAAAGGTACGTAAAAGACAACTATTCAGTCTGAAAGAAGGAATTTTTGTCCTTTTACACCACGTTTGAGGGTCATTTATTTAAAAGTAAATTTGGGATATGCTAAAGCTTTACTTCCCAGATGGAAATCACTCACCATCTGACTTGTTCTGAGACAGCAGGTCTAACATTTAGTAAATGTTACATACTGTCCTTTAAATACGTTTCTATTTAAATGCCAATGACTGCAGTTATATAAAGTGAAATCTGTCAAAGTGCATGATGCATTTGCATTTCATGAAGAACATGGTCCATTACCTCTGTGGATCATTAACTTGTTTAACGGTGAGGACAGACGTTCGTTAATCAGCCTCCGTTCACTTCCTGCTACAAATAACTTCAGTTGTAGTTAATCGAGACATCGCAGGTCAAAGAAAATAAAAACAGGATCTTGTTTAAAGACTTCTAAAGATTAATCTTCTTGCATGAGATATAATTACTTGATTTGGCTTTTAATCTTTTTAGAATAGTTCTATTATTTAGATCATCTGAAATGAAGGTGTCATTTTTGGTGGCTAAAGCAGCCTTACTGGTTTTAAATGTATACGAGTATTAATATTAAGCTCAAAACATTCTTTACTGTGATATCAGATTGATGTGAAGGCAGATATTTTTATATATAAATATATATTTTTTTACCCTCTGTTTTGTTCTATGGTTCATTTTGCAGCTGTACAGCAGTTTCGTACCAGAAGCTCAAGGACGAGTGAGATATCAGGTGCCTCGCCATTTCCAAAAGGAGAATTAAGATCCTCCTGATAAACTCCAAGGAGCTAAATTTAGCTGTTTTGATTTGTGTTTAGACTCGTGCAGTAACACTTTCCGTTACGTCTCTAACCTCCAGAAAACTGACTGCAGGACTCAAAGGTCCCTCTAAGGAAATATTAACTACAATGCTGTGTTTTGGACAGTTTGTTATTCTAATAGCTTACAAATTGAAACACCGTCATGGTTTTGTTATGAAATACAGCCTTGGTGAGTTTTTCTGGGGTCAGATAGGCAACATGTTATACAGACTAACATTATTAATCTGTGTTTGGTTAAAAAGCAGAGATGATGGGATCTCCAAGCACAACTCAAACTAACATCTGGATCCTTGGGTTTTTAACATCAATGTTGCTTTTTTTTTTCTTTTGTCAGCTTGAATTAGTATTTGCTTAATAACAATAACAGTAATGTGCTGTGGAAAGAAAAAAAAAACATAGATGTTGACATGAAAATGTCTAAGAAAGTGCCAAATGGGTCATTCAGACCTTAAAGCAACAATGCTTAACTTTTCACCTTAAAAGTGTAAAAAATCCTTCTAACGTTTGACGTGTTGGGGTAAATGACTACGACACAGCACGGATCACTCTCACAACACACTACATCAAGGCAGTGTTGGGGGGGGGGGCTCCCAGGAGCTTCAAATAAATCTGCAGTGTAGCTTAAAGAATCAACCAACTCCTTCCCAACAACGTAGTAACAAGGAAACAAGTTCATATTATACAAAAACAAACTCTTTGTGGCTTAATGTGCATAGCATATATACTGAAGGCATTACAGTCTGCTTTATGACAGGGTTTAGTGTTTTATACTGTTAAATCTTGGGTCTCCACCCGTTTATGAACTGCATGAGCTTCGTCACCTGCAGTTTGCTCAGTTTGAAGTCCTCAGATAAGATCTCCTCAGTGAGCTGCAGGAGGAGATTCCCATCAATCCTTTCAGACACAAAAAGAGAAACAATGTCATCTGGCAGGCCGATAAACTTCAGACACTTGGATACCTCCTCGATAGAAATGCCAGTCAAGCCGGACGGCGGCTGCCACTGTGTGCTGGGAGAGAACGGTGGACAGTTTAAAGTTAGCGAGTTGGAGATGGAATATATCTCTTTCGTCTCATGGTGAACAAGTGAGGACTTCGTAGCTTCCTGCTCAGTGTTACGTGCTGACTCTGGTAGTAAGTCTGTACTGTGCTTGATGGCGCTGGGTTTGGGGGTTCTCGGGGGTAAGATGGGGCAGGAGAGGCTCTGCTTAGTGTTAGATTCTTCTATAGGCTTGTCTCGATACATTTCTGAGTTGTAACTTGAGGATTTGGTGTAGATCTGATTCGGAGAAGCTTTCAGCGAGCTGAAGTCCTTGCTGCTGTGCACGTGCTCTTGTACATCAAAGTCAACCAGGCTGGAGGTGCAGGTTTTGGGGATGCTTGGGGTCCTCTTTCTGGGGTAACTGTAGTAGCTTCTGCAGCCGGCGGGGAGAAACTCCTCCACGCACTGAGATTCTGCTCCGCTGAAGTTATTCGGCCACGACAGTCGTGACGACAACCCATCCGAGAGCAGGCTGCCGCCGGGCGAGGTTGCGCTTCGTTCGGTGCTGTTGGACTTCCCCCAGTTACAAGGGTAGCAGACGTGGCTTTGTTCTTGTGGGTCAACGCCTTCCTGCTCACTGGCGCCACTACTGACGAGAGAAAAACAGGAATCCTTTTTAGCTCAACAGCAAACCTCAAAGAAACCATGTGTATTAAGTTAGAGTTTGCTACGACACAGTTTCAGTCCTCACATGTTGTGGAGACCAGATGAATAATAGGACAGGGTTGGACTTGGAGACCGAGTGTCCTGCTGCCGCGGCTTCGTTAAGATGGGCGCCGATGGCAGCTGTTTCAGACTCCGTGGAGGGATCGGCGGAGCGTTCAAAAGACGACATTCTTCTTTCACCTGAAATTAAATGACCCGACTTTGACACAGCCAGCAAACAATCTTATATTCTGAAAAATAACACCGTTAGATGCTGCTATTGAAGCTTAAGATAGCCATGAATTTAAAATACTTAATATTTAGTTACATTTCCTGTGCAATAGCCATTAAAACCTTTCACATTTTTTCACCTCTAGGCAGGTGTTTTCTTGGTCTTAACAGAGTCCTACATTCAACAGTAAACTGAGATCGTCTGCAAGCATGAAAGATTCAGAAGCTTTGCAGTTTATGCCATCAACTGCTGTTTAACTGTGTCCTTGTTTACATCAGATCACAGCTGTGAAGTTACAAAACACACCTGGTGTTGCTTTATATCAAAACAGTTTAACCATTTAATTAAAGGATGACTCAAACATGTGAGTAAGAAACACGGTTAAGTGACAGTTCATCAAACATGCTAAACCAGTCGAAGGCTTTTTCTGTCAGCCTGAAGGTGTGGGATTTTTATCTGCAGTGAAACAGGATAAAGTCGTCCATGCTGCGTTTCTGACAGTACTTACTGGGAGTGCAATGATCCCTCACCAATTTGCACTTTAAGTTCCGCCGTTTTAGTGCTTTGCGGATTTTTCAGAAATATATGATATAATTTAAAACATTTTTAAAAATCGCAGAAACATCACAGGATGTTGTGCGCGTTCTCTCACAGTGAAGAAATGATGTGAGCCAGCCTGGCCCCTTTAAGAAATGGGCCTTATGGGTAATGTAGTGTGTGTGTCGTGGGACGGCAGAAGAAAACGGGGTTAGATGAAAAGTGTAGTGAGCATCAACAGCAGCCCAGCGTGTATAGATTTACATTCTCTGTTAACCGACAGGAGCCCAACAATACAACCTGTGTGATGTTACAAGTTCCTGCAGTGCCAGAATAAAGTGCTCGTTCCGTGCAGAGAAAACCAGACTGTTTGTTTTGTTGTTGTTAGCGTGTTAGCTGCTTATTACGAGCCAAAAATATCACAATACCAGCAGTTGTTTACTACGGTTCAGAGACCAGAGGCTGTGAAGGTAACAGAAAGACCACAGTTGAGCCTTTGTCTTGTTTCACTGCAGTGTCTCGCTACTTTTTTGCGGTTTTTAAACATATTTTAAACACATTACTGAGGCTCGGGGGGCTCCGGCTCCAGTTCGCGGATTTTGATCTTCGTGGAAGGGCAGCCGGTCCCCATTAACCAAAAAAAATAAGGGATCACTGTATTGTTCAATAAAAATATCCCTTCATGGCCTAAAATGACACTAATGTATCGACACGTTTGCTCATTTTAATGTTCAGACCTGAACAGCTGTGTAGTCACAGCAGAGGAAAGTGCACGCATCTCTGTAATATAAAAAGGTAGACAGCATTGAGTGGAGGGAAACCTGTGAGCTGACTCTCTCTGGACTGTCAGACCGGGACTGGCAGGCGTGCGTGACAAAACCAGCTGGTACACCACAAAACTCATGAGCCGGCTTTACAAGACAGACAAAAGGTCAAGACTACAATCTAGTAAAGACAACTCTGCACCACAATATTCTGACACAGAAAATAGTCACATGAAGCCACATTAAACCATTTTAGTTTAGGATCTGTCACATTAGAAGTAAGCCAAGGTCTTTTGTGAACAGTGTTTTTATGCTTCGTTGGCAACAACAGTGTTGTTTTTTTGCTCTAATAACTTTTCTGATTCTTTACAGCTGTCTCTGCAGGAACCGGTTCTACTTGACTGGATTTGTCAGCTAAACCATTTCTCTGCACTGAACAAGCGTCAATGCTTCAAATGCTCCTGTTTAATCAAATTGCACGGTGAGCTGGAAGAAGAAACCTGGGTTAATAAATAAATGACAGCCATTATCTCTGACTGGAGCTTCTGGTTTTGTTGAGTCAGCTGGCACAAACAGAGCCTGGATGTGTTGAAGTTAAAGCAGTGCACCCCTCAGATCTGCTCCCCCAATAAGGGAGGAAAGGCATCAGCCCACTCTGCGCAAGACAAGCTTTTTTTTCAAAAGGAAAAAAAGAAACAAAACAAAATTCAGTGGTTAATTTCAACATCCAGAGAGCCAGAGTTCTCTGAAGATAACGCTTACTGGGAAGTTTTTGTTGCATTAAAAGTAATGTGACTACTTTTTTTTTTTTTATCAGCTTGATAACCAAACCTTTATTCACAAGCGCTTCACTGCTCTTTTATTTTTCATGTCTGCTGTGAACAGTTCACATCCAGCACAGAACGGAAACATATATTTTCAGTGGAGAGAGTGTAACTAAACAGTGGACTCTCACTGAACTCAAGAGAAGAAAGGGCAGATAAACGTTTGGAGCGGGACAGCTGGCAAATACAATGTGCACGTACAAGTTGGCATTTGTGCAAATTCATCTGAAGCTGTGCATGAATAAAAAAAACTGTAAATTCAAAGAAAAAAAAAGAATTCTCATACAAGTAAAAACCTATATAAAATGTTTCATTTGTATTTTGTCTATACAAATATGATTAAATAGTTACAAACTTAAAAGATTATGTATAAAGTACAATTCTATGGTTGAGATTTCCTCATTATGAATACAAAGATACAACTGAGAAATCACTGTCAAAAATTCTAGGGATGCACAACAACTGTTTTTTAAAACCGATACCGATAACCGATAACACACACATATACCTAAGATCATTACATCAATACTATGAACAAAACCAAAAATAGTTTTGACTCTTAAAATGAACAGATTTTTTTTTCTATTGAAAAACTATTGTTAAAACCTCTCAAACATTTTCATAAAGCTATCAAACAAACCTATTTGATATCTCACATTAACTTAAATAAGGTTCATTACTGACTGATATAAAACATAAAGGCTCCTTGAACTGATGGAAATACATGCATCAGAATTACTAACTGAAAAAGATTAACATTTAAAGAATTTAGGCTTGTGGTTCCATTTAACTTAATACCTTTAATTAAAGTAAATGAGGTTCAGTAGTTTTTATTTTTTAATCTCATGGAAGCTTTAGATGAGAGGAATGAGGGGAGGGGAGACTGCTGCTGGCTTGCACATGTTAGCATTAGCTTCCGTTAGCTCACATTAGCATGATTTCAAAACTTCATGGAAGCGACTGTAATGTTGTAGGTGGCTGATCAGGTTTTACGTATTAAAGCTTGTGCTTCCCTCCTCGTAGAATTCACTCGGAGGATTCATCACAAATAACCACCAAACTATCTTCTTCTGAAACTTTAACGAAGTTCCACGCCGCCATGTTTGTTGTCATCAGTACAA
The DNA here is from genome assembly GCA_018398805.1 of Hirundichthys speculiger. Taxonomy (NCBI): domain Eukaryota; kingdom Metazoa; phylum Chordata; class Actinopteri; order Beloniformes; family Exocoetidae; genus Hirundichthys; species Hirundichthys speculiger. The sequence goes on along the minus strand of JAGFBZ010000831.1, from coordinate 430,276 downwards.
TGCATGCTGCATTCAAGGTGTAACGTAAATTCCCACGTTTCCTCGTTTCCTAGTCGTTCTTTCAGCCTTTTCTATTTTTTTCTTTTTTATGTGTAACATGAGGGGAAATACTGCGAATATCAATTCAAGTCAGCAACTACTAAAATTATGACCGAGTTAACAAGTTGTTTTCTGGCATGAGGGGGTATATTTGATTTTCCTGATTGAGTAATCGTTTTTCTGATTATGCCGACATCACTTGAACATAACATTCACTGCCGGTCATTCAAGGCTCAGAGGGAGCGAGGCACTGCCATGTTGACAGAAATATTCATGTTATTGGGGCTATTTGTTGTGATATCGGACTTATCAGAATGACGTTATAATTTCCTGTTATCAGCCCGATAGTTATCGTGCACCCCTAAAAAATACCTCACGGGGTCACAGGCATCATCTGTGGAACAGAGGGTACATTGATCCCTCAAACTGCGCATGCATTCAAAATCTGCTGAACTCAGACTGTACACAAAGGACCAATCAGAAACCTGCACGTCACTTGACATGTTTGACATTGGCTCTGCCGTTAGCCATGACAATTAGCCATTACTGTCATCATCTGAGCTAGTTATTTGAGCTACTGAGCTGTGAATAAAAAACAGTCATGGTCGTGTTTTGCTGTGCTTGTGTGTTGTGTTAACTGAAGTGAAAGACCGCCGTGACTGGCTATGGTTTGTCTGAAAGGATCCGAGGACGAAGCTCAACTCAGCCACGCTAACCGCGGCAGTCATTTCATGTCACCTCCGAAACAACGTAAGAGACTGGACGTCCCGCTACCAGGATGTTTCACTGCAGGTCCCAGCACAGTTCCAGCTGGAGGAATCCCCAAATGGTTTCCCGTGAGCAGCTCGGCTCAGCCGCGTACCGTACAACGCACACAGATGTTAGCCGAGAGCTTGAGCTCTGAGCCTGCAGTGCTTTAGTTGAGTTAGGAAACAGCTCAGCGCGTCGGAACAACAGCACCACCGTGGAGCTGAGTATGGGAAATCTTTTCAAGACTGATCAAAGCAGAATTACCATGCTGAACTGCAGCTTTTGCTCCCGGAGGCAAAAAAGCCATATTTATTGTATTTATTATATGTATGCTGTATTTGTATTGTATATTGTATTCATAATCTTTTAAGGTTGTAACTATTTGAATTGTATTCTCACAGACAAAATACAAATGAAACAATTAATATCTGATTTTATTTATATGAGAATTAATATTTTTATCAATTTAATATTTTTTTTAATGCACAACTTTATATGAATATGCATGCAAACATTAATTGTGACAGCTGTCCGTCTGACAGCTAAATATTAGCCTTCCATTAGCACACATGTTATGATTACTAAATGGAAACATCAGATAAATCTAAGAAGTACCATTCTTTCATTTGGAGGCATTAGCTGCTTACTTTTGTTATGTATGAAACTCTGGCTGTTTATATTTGTGTTTTTAAGACTGTAGGTGGTAAACTGCAGTTCCCAGAAGGAAATGCACCAATGACATGGATTCTAGCAAAGTAAAAGACACCGCATGGACATGTTAACAGAATTTAAAAACTCAACTGAGGCTGCGCTTCAGATTCATGACTTCAGGTATAGTAGTTTATACTCACAGCTTCAGACTTGGGCGGGACCGGTGGTGGAGTCAGAGGCACGTCTAAGCTGGTGATGGTACCAACAGGACAGGTGGTGGGGTACGACGAGGCAGCTGTGGTAGAACAGCCATTGTTGATGCCTCGAATTCCTTCGCTTGAAGAAGGTTTTGGGCTCTGCCCTCTCAAGTGATCCAACCACAGCTCCTCGTAGGGAACATCCAGCTTGCTGATGGCTGGTTGTTGGGTTGTGCTGTCCAACAGCTCCGGGAACATGAGTTCACTTTCTCCAGATTCTGAGTGATGGCCATCAGAAGGCAGAAGAGCCCAGTCTCCGCAAAATGTCATACATCCCTGCAGATTGACTTCACTGTTACCGTGCAGGTTGCTGCCATACACGCACACCGACAGCCGATGGAAAGACTGGGTGAGCTCATCTCGCGCATACGTTAAAGAGCTGGGGATCTGCATGTGGCTGGTACACCCGTTGGAGCTGCCGCTGCCTCCGCTGCTTCCACTGCAGCCACCATTCCCACTGCTTTTCTTGGGACTTTTTCCATCGTCATTCCAGTCTGTCCTCACATCCCGGACAGCACGAGAGTAGTCGTCTATGTCAAACTGATCCTGGCAGAAGGAGAACCAGCGATGTACCATCGTATCGAGCCACAACTCTCCTTGCAACAGCTCTTCTGGAACAATAAATCTGGGCATGGCCATGTGAAAGGGAAAATGAATGGGGATTATTTTGTTGCTGCGCAGTACGCAGCACACAACCACAGTCTTTGTCTGGATGTTAACCAATTTGTAGCGATGGCCTTCCCGAATGAGGTGGAGGTCATGCTGGTTTCGGGGTGGACTGTTGGGAACTATAACATTGACTGGGAGACGGGTTTTTTCCACAATGTTCCTGATGGTGTGTTCACCATCCTGCATCTGAAGTTCCAGCGGACTGCATGTGCTGAACCGGCCTTTGCACTGGAAAGGCAGGCTGATGCTCTCATTTGTGCGGTGGTTCATGCAAATCAAGCAAGGCATCTTGCCTCGACCAATCTTACTGATGGAGTTAAGTTTCCCGATCTTCTTGAAAATAGTGTTCAGTCTTGATTTTTCTTTGGAGCTCTTTGCATAGAGGATTTCAGCCTGGCCCATTAATGTCAGCTCATCACCGGTGTTTAGTGTTATGTTGTAAACTTCTGTGTCCTCGTTGCACTCCCCTGAAGCCATCTATGGAAACATTTATACAAAAGCATCAATTAATATTGATTAATATTAACAAAACTGGATACTGACAAACAAATAAATAAATAAGCTTTATAACATAATTATTTGCTTTCTTTTTTTTTTTTAGCAATTGAGGAAATCATTAATAGGTTTGTGGGAGAATAACGTTTTCAAATGTGTATTTAACCAGGAAGATCCCATTAAGATTAATAACCTCCTTAACAAGGAAAACCTGGCAAAAGAAACAACAACAACAACAACAAATTAATTTCTTACATTTTCTTTTTCTCCATCCAGCAAAGTTACCTTTCTCAGTCTATTCAGTCTTCAACACCAATTATGTTGCAGTATGTTACCATGGTGTTACCATGGTGATGATAAGTGCTCACAGTTTGACACTGGCACAGTAGGACTTTGGTGGACTTTGGTAGCTCTCTTTGTTGGTAATTATTAATCATTTTGAATAAAGAATAGTTTTCCACTGAGCATGAATTTTGAATCAAAGTGTTAGTCCAATAACCTGATTAAACCTGATTAAAATCAAATCATCACCATCATCGTATTCAACTGGAATGACTGGACTTTACTGGATGATAGAATTTTACAAGGAGAGAACATTGTCTTCCTTGTAAAGTGCCCTGAGATGACTTTTGTTGTGAGCTGGGGCTATAAAAATACAGGTTAACATACTGGTAGGAATACTATCCCTATCTGTAAAATGTTTTTTTCCTTAATAAATGCCACATGTCACAGACACACACACAACCTACCCCCCCTCCAAAAAAATAAATAAATTAATTAAAAAAAAAAACAAAAAAAAACAGACTGAATAATCTCAGTACCAGATTAAATGTACCTTAACATTGAAAGTGATTTCCTCCATGACGTAGACCCTTTCAGGGAAAGCCTTGGCCACCTCCTCCACACTGTTGAAGTACTGCACTGGCTCCTTGACATCTCTGTCCTGCTCAAGCAGCTTAAACTGACCTAAAGCAAATAAAGTCACATCAATATAAAGAAAGAAGTCAAACCAAATACCAGCTGCCAGTAATTCACATCCTCTATTGTACTGTCAAGTCTTTTGGAGTTGAATGGTTAATTGTCCATTAACATTAAGACTGACTTTTTCATTATGTCATTTTGTTTGTGTTAGTAAGATTTCAAAACTTTGCTGTATCTAATAACAACTTACAAGAGACAAAAAAAAAAAAAAAAAAAAAAAAAAAATCATCAAAGGGCAGCAACAAAATCACACAAACTGAACAAGCATCTCTGTGGTTGGAGCTTACCTTCATAATGAACTGGGATCTCTATTTTAGGCCCAATCACGTAGTGTCCCTCCTCTAAACTGTGAGCAGTTATAGTTGTCCACTGACGACAGGAATGAACTAAGAGGTAGTCATTGTCTCTGAGCCCCTCAACCAACTGACCTGCAGGAATGAGACAGCCGTTTACAAACCAGCGCCTACACTAGATCTCAACTGCAATCTTTCAAAGAATATTTCATCATGCTTGGAGCAGCAGGAAGCTGCAGCCCATATATAGAGGCAGCGGTCACAGGTTTGACTCCGGGCCTGCGACCCTTTGCTGGATGTGTTCCCCACTTTCCTGTCTGTACACTCTCAATAAGGGCCACCGGAGCCACAAAAACTTTAAATTAAAAAAGAAAGAGAGAAATCAGACAAATTACTTCCATTTACAACCTGATTAGTCTTTGTTATTTGGCATTAATAATTCATAAACTCCATAGAGAGTAGGTCATACTATTAAATATCACTATGAGAAACACATTGACAACTGCTTCCATTTATTGTGACTGGTGAGTGTTACGTTCCCTCCACTAAAGCCCAGGCTGAATTAAAGCAATCAGGTCAGTGATTTCTGCCCTGATCCATCCCTCTAAATAAACACCATCAGTGACAGAAACAGTCCAGTTAACATTCCACAGCAGCCAAACTAAGAAGCATCTCTTTAACCAAAGACGCTTATTAAAGAAAGCAAAAAAAAAAAAAAAGAAAATAGTGAAGAAATTCAAAAACAATAATAACCATCCATGTATGGCGTAGATCTGTTGTGGTACATAAACATTTCTAAAATCCAGTATCGCTGCTGGACATGGTTCACCTTAGCTGATCGTTTTTGCTTAAAGAATCAACAAAAAAAAAAAATGACTGCTCAACTTTTTTTTTTTTTCAGCAGTTTTGGCTCCACTTCTCATGGTAGTATCTGAGTGTGTCTCGACTCTTCCTTTCCCTTTTTAAAAAGCTGTCATATACTTAACAAGTTGTTACTATGATATATACACTTTGAGTAGCTGGTCAGTATTCATAACATCCTTCGATACTTTCAGAAATTACTCCTAACGTTAGAAACAAATATATTGTGACACAGATCGTATTGGTTGTCATCTGTGCTAATCAGCAGCTTGTAGGCGCTAATATGAAAAGCTTGAAAATAGTCTCGAAGTTACTAACCGTTGTCCAGCTTGACAATCTGGGGCAATTTATATGCACTTACAAGCTGATCTAAAGGTAAAGACGTCGTGCTCCATGTAACATCTTTTAAATTATTGTACAACATTGTTCCAAGGTCCATCTTGCTAGCTGACATCAGCCAGCCCGGGAGCTAGCTGCGTGTAAACACGGCCACAAAAGCCTACTCTGCACCAACCAAATAAAGCTTAGAACTGTTCTTCATCGATGACGTCATATCTTACGGAGGATATTTCTCATTAATTGTTGCATATTTTCCCTCTCCTTTGCCTACGTATCATAAAGGTCCACTGTCTGATAAAGTAGCCAAGCCATGTTTGTTTAGCCAGGGACGACGGCGTCAAGATAGACGCTGTAACGGAAACACCTATTTACTCTTTCAGAATAAGAGCATTGTTTACTTCGGAGCAAATGAAAAATATCAGGAAATAAATCGTTTGCTCCACCTGGAACATAGAGGAATGTATACGTTTTCAACTGCTCTCTTTTCAACTTTTTGACCGTGAATAGTTTATCTGTGTTTTCTTTCACCTTTTTTTAAATTCACAAAGGTCTGTACTTTCTCTTCCTTTCAGCTGTTCCCTTCAGGGGTTACCATAGCAACTCATCTGCCTCCATCTAACACTTTTCTCTGCATCATCTCTCACACCGACTAGCTTCATATCCTCTTTCACAACATCCATAAATCTCCTCTTAGATCTTCCTCTAGGACTCCTGCCTGGCAGTTCCAACCTCATCACCCTTCTACTGTATATATTCACTATCCCTCTTCTGATCATGTCCAAACCATCTCAGTCTGGTCCCTGGCTTTCTCTCCAGAGCATCGAACATGCTCTCAGTCCCTCTGATATTTTATTCCTGATCCTATCCATCCTCGTTACTCCCAAAGAGAACCTCAATATTTTAACCTCTGCTACCTCCAACTCTGCTTCCTGTCTTTTCCTCAGTGCCTCAGTCTCTAAACCAACAACATCGCAGGTCTCACTACCGTCTTCTACACCTTTCCTTTCATTCATGCTGATATTCTTTTATCACACATGACACCTGACACTTTTCTCCACACATTCCAACCTGCTTGCACAGGCTTCTTCACCTCTTTTCCACACTCTCCGTTGCTCTGGACTGTTGATCCTAGTACTTAGAATCCTCCACCTTTTTCAATTCAATTCAGTTCATTTCAATTCAATTTCCTTTCCAGGTCATACCGCTACCTCTCTAAATTCCCTCCACCTGCTCCCTGCTCTCACTACATGTAGATCCATGTCTAATCATCTGTCAGTCTGCCCATCACCATAGCAACCAAGAAGGGCCTCAGAGCTGATCCTCGATGCAGTCCCACCTCCACCTTGAATTCCTCTGTCACACCTGCAGCAGACCTCACCACTACATCACTCATATGTTGTTAACCACTCCAACATACTTTGCTACTCCAAACTTCCTCATACAATACCATAGCTCCTGTCTCAGCACCCTGTCATGTGCTTTCTTAAGGACTACAAAGATACCAGATATGTATACATTGTATATGGGTTTTTTTGGAGTTTGCAGTATTTGGAAATGGGCGGTCGTGAGCTATTCATGTATTTTGAAAATACAGTGATCCCTTATTTTTCGCAGTTAATTGGGGACCGGCGCCCCCACATGAAAATCAAAATCTGGGAACTGGAGCCGGAGCCCCCCGAGCCTCAATAATGTGTTTAAAATATGTTTAAAAACCACAAAAAAGTAGCGAGGCACTGCAGTGAAACAAGACAAAGGCTTAACTGTGGTCTTTCTGTTACCTTCACAGCCTCTGGTCTCTGAACCGTAGTAAATAAACTGCTGGTATTGTGCTATTTTTGGCTCGCAATTAGCGGCTAACACGCTAACAACAACAAAAGAAACAGTCCGGTTTTCTCTGCATGGAACGGGCACTTTATTCTGGCACTGCAGAAACACAAACTCCATTACCCATAAGGCCACACCATTACCCATAAGGCCAACTTCTTAAAGGGGCCAGGCAGGCTCAAGACATTAGTTCGCTGTGAAAGAACAAGCACAACATCCTGTGATGTTTCCACGACTTAAATTTTTTTTTTATTATATTATATATTTCTGAAAAATCGAATAACTAAAACTGGAACTTAAAGCGCGAATTGGCAAGGGATCACTGTATACCGGAAGTTGTATTTTTGTATAAAGTTTGGGACAATGGTTGATAACAAGACGGCAGAGCCACGGCAGCATATTCCAAAATAAAATTTCTTTTGGTGCAGTAGATGTAACCCTGCCCTTTAAGTGAATGTTTTAAAACGAGAAAGAAAAACAATCAGCCTTTTATCACAATGACATTCACTATTTGGATCCTTGATGTTGCCTCCTCACATACAAACTTTCAAAACTTACGTATAAAACACTGAAGACCAGTTTTCTGATATAAAATCTTGCTTTTATGTTAAATGGAAGAATATGATTAAATAGTATGCCACCATTAAACTGGTTCTATCTAAGTAATACACACTAACACTGAATATGAAGCTATGAAGCTACAATATGAATATTCATCAATGACTGTCATCACACTTCCTGATCTCACCGGTATAAATCAGAGGAGCTTCCTGTTTTTGGTGTCAGTGTACTGCAGTCCAGCAGCAATGTCTTTTGTGGACACTCTGCGGCAGTGGGATGAGGCTGTCACCAGTGCTGACAGACAGGATTTACCAGAAGCCCTCAGGATTTTCCTGTCTATTCAAGAGCCAAACTCCAAAATTTGTTTCAACATTGGCTGCCTCCATCTTCTGAACCAGGAGTTAGATGCTGCTGAAAAGGTATGTCAGAGCTGCTAGGTAAAAAGTGTAGGTGAAAACATATTGCTCAAATATCAAATGATGTATCTTTGGACACCAGATAGTAAACTCATCTGGATGCATAGGGCTACCTGAAAGAGCAAGTCACTGCGAAAGAAGAAGTAGAGTTTACCATTTCTCTGTTCTTCTAGAGGAAGTTACAGTGCTTTGTTCTGTTTCTCAGGCATTTGATTGCAGCATTCGTAAGGATGAACATTTGGCAATCGCCTTCTTTCAAAGAGGAATCACCTTTTACAAGAAGAAGAGGCAAGTCCCATCAGTCATTTCAGCGAAAGAGTCATGATCTCGTTTCAGATTTAACACTATGATTTCACAGTTTTTTTTCCTCTGACCTATCATGTGCAAAAATTCTTACTTCACTTTTTTCTGTTTAAAGGTATGAAGAAAGCTTAGCTGATTTCCAAAGAGCTCTGAAAGCACTGAGGGGCAATCAGCTGATAGATTACAAGGCACTTGGTCTTAGATACATACTATATGCATGTGAGGTGAGATTCTTTACTGTTAAACTTCAACACTGTCTGTTAAATGATCTTATTAACTAATCTGATGTGGTTCAAAAAGAGTTGGCTGAGCCATTCTTCTGAATGTGGACCTTTTAATGGCTCATAATGGAGCGACCATGGCCGAGTGGAATAACAAGGTTCTGCAGCCAGAGACTCTGCCAAAGGGATTGAAAGGCCCCGACGACTAGAATAATGACATGTTGTCCATGCAATGTCACTGTTTCCCATTAAAGGTTCTCCACAATATAGCCCTGACCGAAGCCCAGCTGGGTAACTGGGAAAAGGCCCAGGAGAACCTCACAAAGGCACTCGACAACAAGACAGAGGCCAAGCTCAATATCATCGACAGAGCTCTGCAGTCCACCCTGGTCAGTCACAGATCTGGAATGGTCACTACTAGAAAACTTCAACATATAAAACCATTCATATTCCACTTTTCAAATACACTTTTGATTCACTTGTTTGATATATTTAGTCAGAGCACATCAGGCTTTATTTGGTTAGTAAATATGTTAGTTAATATGCCATATGTGTCTTCAAAGGGAACAAAGTGTGGAGGTGGAAACTAAAATGTTCTTTTCTTTGAGCATTTTCAATAACACTTGTAATAAAATTTCACTGACAGAAACAAAAGCTATTCAAACCAGTGGAGTTTCCGTCTAAACTGCTGTTTAAGCCAAATAAGCACTATGTTGCTGAGCTGGAGAGGAAGGACTACCTGGGCAAAGCAAAGGTAATGCAATACGCTTCTGCTCGAGTAAAACATAGTACATTATCATTCATTATTTTAATTGTGAACTTCAATACACTGACCCTGGTACCAGCTCTTCCTCTCCTGATTCTATTTTTCATACAGTAATTAACCTGTTCTCTAGAAGTCATCTGGGCAGACATACTTCCATCATTTTTTGAAGGTGGCAATAATAACCTACATTTTTTCTCTGTAATGACCAGGTAGTTGCCTCCGTTGTTCCACAAGATGCGTTTTCTGGATTTGCTCCATTACAGCCTCAGGTGAGGTTATGGGCTCACAGTAGTCATAGCAACACCCTACGATGTCTCTGGACACATTACAAAATCGGTGTGGTGGGTTCTTCTGAAGTTAAAAGATATATAACGTATGGAGGATTTTTTTTTTAATGCACTAATAATCCACAAATAACTTGTACTGATGGAAGAGAACTTTGTGCTTTTGTGCTGCATTACATACACTGTAAAAAAAATTAGGGATGCACCGAAATGAAAATTTGTGGCCGAAGCCGAAGCCGAATAAAATTTAAACGGTTGGCCGAAGGCCGAATACCGAATAATGAATGCAGTTTTCACAATTTTTAATATTGCATAAATAGCCTAGAATAAGTTTTTAGACATGTTTTTCAAATAAAGTACATTTTATTGAATATTGACATTATTTTAATATTCCAGTAGCCTTTGCTTTTCAAAAAAAGCACAAAGTTTTTCATTTAGGCCTTCAAACAAAATGTGCATACCAAAAATAATAAAGTGCATTAAAGTGGATAAACCCACAACAAATGAATTATTGTCCTTTTGGCAAAAGTCTGCTTAGCCACAGTAGATAGGCTAATAATGTAAACAGAACTCAGGTAGCCTACACAACAGGCTAATAATGTAAACAGAATACAGGTAGCCTACACAACAGGCTAATAATGTAAACAGAGGCCCCACTAAATCTCAATAAGTGTGTGCTTGTAAACTCAAACACTTATACAGGTACACAACATATCCCAGGCCAGAACAGATTTGTCAATAACAGTACTTCAGCTTCAGAATAAAAAGAAGGAAACTAACTATGACATCTAAGACAAATTAAAATTGTTTTATACAGACAAAAACATCAACAACTGTGCCTGTATGTCAAGCCCCCCAAAAAAGGTGGAGAGGAGCTCGAGTTGTCTCGCGCGGGGGGCGGAGTGTTTGTGGCTGTGCACTGTGCCCGACAGAGAGAGAGAAAGAGAGAGAGAAGCGCAGCTCGCGAGGCAGACAGCAGCCATCAGCAGCCAAGTGATGGCTTCAAACCTAGCGGTTTGAGTGCCAGTGAGTCGCTAAATCACCAGAAAAAGTCGCTAGTCGCTTTTTACAAATTAAGTCGCTAGGGGGGTCTGGAAAGCCGCTAGATATAGCGACAAAGTCGCTAAGTTGGCAACACTGCGGCCACGGACGGGGTGAGCGTTCTCGTGCTGTGACCAGCTCTCCTTTCAGCTGCTGCAGCTGCAGCTGCAGCCGTCTCTTTCTCGTACTCGGCATGCTTTTCTGGATGTTTCGCTTTTAAATGATGAATTAAAGCTGTAGTGCTGAAGGTCTTTGCTGAGGTACCTCCTCGAGACAGTTTGGCTGAACATTCGTTGCAAACTGCAATTCTTTTGTCACTTTCCGACACTTTAAAATATCTCCACACTGCTGACATTTTTCCGAAGGCGCCGGGTTACAACGTCAATTGCGTCATTGCGTCACACGCCACTATTCGGCCTTGCTTTTAACTCATTCCACCGAAGGCCGAATGTGGCTATTTTTGCCATATTCGGCCGAATATATTCGGTTACCGATTATTCGGTGCATCCCTAAAAAAAATTGTAACATAACAGAATTTTACTGTCTATTTTACAGATTTTTTTCTGTATTTTTAAAATACCATTTAATTTACAAGAATAAACTGATTTTACATGTCAAATAAAAAATAACATTAAATCACTGTAACTGTGAAAACACACAATATTTCTGTTCTTTTACAAAAACCCCATTAGAAATACATATATTTATTGTTAAAATACGTTCACAAATATATCGTAATTTCACAAATATTGTCTGTTATTTAAGGGAATAAACTGTAAAATTCAACCATAAAACTAAAAGAAGGAAAAAATAATTTAAAATTACTGAGGAATTTAAAGTAAAAATTTGTAATTTTACTATAATTTCTTTGTTAATTGACTAATATTTTCATTGAAAATAACTACAATTACTCTCATTTCTAGATGGTAACATTTATCAACATTAATAAATTATTATTAATTCTATTTATTTTGAAAGGACATCTAAAGAGACATAGGGAAAGGGGAAAGCTTGAGAGGGTGAATAATAAAGAGTTGGACTTGAACTTAGGGCTGCTGCCTCTGCTTATGGAGCATCAGCTCTACCAAGAGAGCTGCAATTAAATGCTTTCAATAAAGCATTTCTCTGATAGATATGCTGCTAGTGATCTGGCAGGTCCTTTCGGGTGGTTTCCCAGCATCCTTTGCAGCCCTGGTTGTTTAGGTGCTTATCTGTGTTTATTTGTTATCTATTTAATTTAATGCTGCCATATAAAGTCTGTTGCTGGTTTGACCCCCTGTTGATTCATACCCCTTACATTTAACATGTTCATTTGTGTCACACTGAGTTAAGTCTGTCTGTGTTCGAATCAGTACCCGTGAGTTTGTTTAATGAAGTTTGTAAGAGGAAACTTGTGCTGTGCAAAAACAGGTAGTTTACAAAATACTCCTTTTGCTAGCGCCATGTTTCTGTCAGGTGTTGCAGACCAGGATCCACTACAATACAAAGACTACCGTCCATAGAATTATGGCAATTTTAAACCCAATGTCCAGTTTTTCAACAGTTTTTTAACATGTTTTGAAAGATGAATCACATTATTTTTTGTGTCATATACTGTTATATTACATCAAACACAAATTATTATACGACCTCTTTACATAAAATAATGTCATTGAAACCAATTAATAACAGCACATTTCTGTAAATTTAAGCATTATTATTCGTAATACAGCATTTACTTACCATATTTCTAGGTAATTTAATTGTTTTAAAATGTGAAAATGTTTCTAATTAAATGTTAAAAACAACCTGAAAATAAGGCAAAATCTTGTTAAAATTAGAACTACAAACTGTATTTTAATTATGGTAAAAACTGTAGTTTTATGAGAAAGTAATTTTCTGTTATTTCACGGCATTTTTCTGTTGCCCCAGCTGCCGGAAAATTACCGTTTTTTTACGATATGACATTTTCTTTGACATCTTATCAAAAAGTGTTTTTCCCTCTCTCTGTAATCAACCCCTGACAGGTTGAGGATGGTCCAGCTACTCCAAAAGAACCGGAGGTTCTGAGGTATGCCGGCCACTCTGAAGCTGTAAACACCTCTATGTACACATACCTGCGTATATGAGTAGTTACATCGCTGTAATAACAGAGCTCTGACTGCTAGCGTAGCAGCTCTCCTGATGTTGTGTGCTCTTGTCTCAGGGCTTTGGAAGGAGAACCTCACATTGTACTGTTTCAGTTCGACCCCGAGACCAGCGACGAGCTGGCTGTCGTCCCGGGTAATATTGTGTTTGTGCTGCAGAAGGGTGCGGACAACTGGGCATACGTGGTCTTCAATGAAAGAGTAAGAAGACAACACAGCTGCAACCTGTGACTCAGGTCATAGCTGGAAAATGTATTTTCTATCTATGAATGCTTTTTTTTTTATTTTAAAAAAATTGAAATCAAGCTCTTTCCAAGAAATGCAATTCATCATCATGTTGTTTTTTTATTTAATTACAGAGGGGGCTTGTCCCTTACAATTACCTGGAACGTTTGGAGATCTCTGTGGCTTCTAAACAAAACAAGGTAAAGAATTATTTTCAAAATATATTAAATAATCACAATATGAATGCTTTGCCGTGTGCATAAGGTTTTTAAAAGCCCTGTAGTTTTCTTTCATCAGGCTTCTTTAAAATGTGTTTGTTCATTGCAAGTTATGTTTATGTCCAAATATTTAAGTACAACTGTACATTAGCAGCGTTAACATTACACTGGATAAAATACTGCACTTTCACCTTTTCTCTATCTTCAACGGGAATAACCATCAACAGAGAATAACTGTGACTCCAGGTCGCGAACCACCGAGCAGACCTGAGAGGATTCAAGGTAGATTCTCTGACACAGTTCAAACAAACTAAATTAGCACCGCCAAAGATCATCTGACACGAATAAAGCCTCCCTTTTTATTACTGTCAACAAGGTCTTACTCCTGGGGACACCAGCAGTCCAAAGTCTCAGAAGAAGGTGTGTGGAGAAAAATCCTGATTTGTCCTCTTGAGTCCATAAATAAAACCCCCCTCACTATGGAGCCCCGTTTGGGTCATAATTCAATGAATAAATGAGTCTATTATTATGAAATACAGGCGTTTATTATTTTGAAATATTTCCCATTATTATGAAATGCATGTTTATAATTATAAAATATTTTCCAGTATTATGATAATGGTTTAATTTTCATAAGAATGAGCTTTTACATAATAATGGCTTTGTTTTTCATAAGAATGATTTGTGTGTCAATCACAGCAGAGAGGGCGGAGCCATTTATGTGATTGGCTGCTCTTTCCTTCAGGCATAAGCAACAGAACAGTGAATATCAATAGTGGGAGAGAGGTGCAATGTATATACTCCAGGCCAGTAGGTGGCAAAATGCACCTCAGTTTACGGTTAAAAGTTGACATCGACTAAGAAACGTCAAGGTTTCCCGTAGCTCAGTCCAAGCTGCCATAGCTACAATCGGACTAGGAGCGCACCTTGATGACGCCACGGTCCGCTGCTAACGGGACCTCACGGCCAAAACTAGTTGATGTCAGAGCGTAGAATGGAGAAGGATCAGCCAATGAACGTGTGGGTCAACCACTGGTCCCGCCCACTGGCAAAATGTCATTATTATGTAAAAGCTCATTCTTATGAAAAAGGAAGCAATTATGTAAAAACTATTATGCATTAAACTAAGATTAAATAATAATAAAAATATATTTCATAATAATTACATTTTTTCATAATAATGGGAAATAATTCATAATAATACACATATATTTCATAATAATGGGAAACATTTCATAATAATGGATACGTATTTCATAATAATAAACGCCTGTATTTCATAATAATAGACTCATTTATTCATTGAATTATGATCCAAACGGGCTCCATATTTCACACTTCTAACATGTCCAATACTGCAGCATTTAAGATGGACGTTGTTCTTTCATTTCTGTCTAATTACACTGTTGTCTCTCTACATTAATAGCAGGAGGCAACACCTGCAGACAGCTCACATATTGTCAAAGTCCATTTCACATTCAACTTTGCTGTCCTGGTACCACATGGCTGTCCCTACGCAGCACTGATGGGGAAAATCAGTAAGAAGCTCAATCTCCCTTCCACTGCAATCACACTGAGGTACAACTTATTTTAAAGCTAATTTAAATCAACACAGTGCCCAATGTGATTTGTGTATTATTTTACTTCTTAAATAATGAATTAAATACCTTTCATTTCAGTTCAGAGGCAAATGGACAGAGTCTTATTGATGCCAACACAGAGATGGAGGATGTGTGGAGGCGTGCCAGCGGTGGACGCATCACCTTGTGGTGTGACAGCATACAGGTGAGGAAGAGGAGACCTCAGTGTAATAAGTACTGAATCTTTAGGTATCTTAATTTACCACTCATGGGGCATTGGTAAATAATGTTTCTTGTTGATTAATTAAATTTTCATGAAGGGATGAATGGAGTACGGAAGCTGCTGAAAACAGAGCAGACATCTGAGCAGCATCACACAGGTTTCCTGCTCAGCCATATTGGTCCTGAGACTGACATCAACCGTAACGCCTCTGTGGTTTATGGACGCTTGAAGAAAGTGAACGCAACTTAATCAGTGCACTGAAAATTCTTTGAACTCTAAAAATATTTACTTTTGATTAGGACTGGGAAAGTTAACACGTTATTATCGCATTAACTCATTAATTTATTAACGCTGACATTTATTTTGTCGCGCATTAATGCATGTTGGTCACATGCTTTTGTTTTGAAAAGTCTTATGCGGAACCGGAAAAGAATCGGCGGAAAAACATGCGGAGAAAACAGAACTCCTGTATAAACAAGTTTTTTTTCGTGCTTCACACTTTCTAACAGGGACATTTGGTACTGAACAGACTGTTAATGCTGCTCCCTGTCGCAAAGTTTCTGCTGTTACCTCAGAAATGTTTTAATGTTATGACTGTAACTCAGGATTTTGTTGGTAGACTTTATCTTTCATATTAAAGGATGCCATCAATGCCCTGGCAGTGGCAATAAGCTTTGTTTTATTTTACAATTTTTTAAGATGAGATTTACACTAAATATGTGTTACTGACAAGTGCTGATGTTAAAAGTGTTTGAACAACAAATGTTATGGCACTTTAGTTCATATGGCAGCAGAACATTTAAATAAAATGCACTTTGCACTACTTTTTAATTCATTATTGGATGTGGCGTATACAATGTGATTAATCAGGAAAATAATGCGATTAAAGATTTTAATAGTTGCCCATCCCTACTTTTGATGTGAGCCGAGTCTTAACATGGAGGACAGAAGTACCACTGAGTCAGAGACCAACAACTGGAACATCTGACTCCGATTTAAAATGTCAAAATGCAGGGGAGAAAAAAAAAATAGTTGATGTGTTGCTTGCCTTTGGAGTTCCTCATAAAGCTTGAATTAAACCTTTCCAAAAATGGTAACGGAACTGGGTTTTTGTGTTTGTGACTACAGCAAAGTGATGAAGAACAGAATCAGGTCCAGTTGGTGGCACTTCACTCCTACGAGTCCTCCAATCCAGAGGATCTTAACTTTCAAGAGGGAGATGCAATCAAATTACTCTCTAGAAGTAAGACTCCATTCACTTCAACATATATTTGTATTTTATTTTTTTTAATTAAACTACTTAAAAACCTGCAGTTAACTATATAATCTGGATTCATGGCATCTTCTCTTTGTCCAGTTAACCAGGACTGGTTGGAAGGGCAGTGTAATGGGAATACTGGTATATTTCCTGCATCTTTTGTAAAAGAAGTTCCTGTGAATGGCAAGTAAGTTACATATTCTCATGGAAACAAACCTTCACAGCCTGATTTGAATTAAAGGTTATATTGTATGATTCAGTAAGTAATGTAATAAACCCATAGTACCTGGTGTACAGTACATATAAAAACATTTAATAATTACTTGTTGCTTACGGTAATTAAAAGTTGCATAATTTACATGTTCTTTTCTAAATGAATAAATACAATGACGTGAATGTTGTGGATTGCTGGTAAATTATGAAGATGATCCCTCCTCTTCATAGGCAATAGCGATGCCCCTCCTGCCCTCCACGGCCTTCACCACAGGCGTCTCCCCCAGCTTCTGCTCTAAGCCACGCCAACTTCGACCTGCCAGAAAAGATGCTGGGGAGAGGGACGAGCAGAAATATATGGTGAAACATCAGGCTTCTCAGAGTTTCTAATGTCTTATAACTTTCTTATTTTTAAGACAAAAAAATCCTCTTGCACACAAAATCCACCAATAAAGGCATCCTGACTAGCTGCAGCAGATTTATTTCTCTCTCATGTTGTACCAGCTGAGTTTGGGTCGGCGACAGTCAGATTCTGGTTCCTCAGGATCATGGAGGACCCACATGAGGACTCTGCAGGCTCACTGAGTAGCAGGTTCTGGCTTCGCAGAGCCCCGGTGATCAATGAAACATCAGTCTCATCACCGATCTCCAGCTCATCAGCCAAAGGCACGTGACTCTGTCCACCTGTTTGACAAAAACATGCCTTTCATTCGTCTTCTGAGAGCAAAAATATTCAATCACATGTTCAAAGAGAATAGTTAATGCAGATAAATATACACGACAGGAACTATGTAATTCCCCCTCGAATTACACATTTCCTCACATTAATGACAAATATTGCAAAACGATTTATAAATCAGTCAGTGGATCTTTGATGGAGCCTTTACAAGAAGCTAAACTTGAAATATAACATACAGTGATTCCTTATTTTTCGCGGTTAATGGGGACCGACGCCCCCCCCCCCCCCCCCCGCGAAAATCAAAATCCGAGAACTGGAGCCGGAGCCCCCCGAGCTTCAATAATGTGTTTAAAATATGTTTAAAACCGCAAAAAAGTAGTGAGGCACTGAAGCGAAACAAGACAAAGGCTCAACTGTGGTCTTTCTGTTTCCTTCACAGCCTCTGGTCTCTGAACCGTAGTAAACAAACTGCTGGTATTGTCCTATTTTTGGCTCGTAATTAGCGGCTAACACGCTAACAACAGCAAAAGAAACAGTCTGGTTTTCTCTGCATGGAACGAGCACTTTATTCTGGCACTGCAGGAACTTGTAACATCACACAGGTTGTATTGTTGGGCTCCTGTCGGTTAACAGAGAATGTAAATCTATACACGCTGGGCTGCTGTTGATGCTCACTACACTTTTCATCTAACCCCGTTTTTGTTCTGCCGTCCCATGACACACACACTACATTACCCTTTAGGCCACACCATTACCCATAAGGCCACCTTCTTAAAGGGGCCAGACTGGCTCACAGCATTTCTTCACTGTGAGAGAATGCGCACAACGTCCTGTGATGTTTCTGCGATTTTTTATTTTTTTATTATATTATATATTTCTGAAAAATCTGCGAATAACTAAAACCACGGAACTTAAAGCACGAATTGGCAAGGGATCACTGTATTTCCACTTCACTGTATCATAACATTTAAGATCTTAGATCACAATTACATTTAAGTTGATTTTTTTTTCCAAGCATGAAAAGATTGAAGACCATTCGCAGCTTTCCAAAAGGTCAGAAAATGACATAAAAGTACAAATAAAAAAGGTGAATAAATCCCAGTCAAACCTGGCAGGAGATGTCGAAAGTCTGTGACATATTCCTGCGACCACTCCCTGTTCCTGTTGCAGGCCACCTCCATCTCAAACGGTGTCACTACGGGTTTGTAGAACTCACTCGAGTCCAACAGCGAGTTCTCAGGACACGCAACCAGCACGAAGATGTCAATTTCTAGGAAGTTTGCTAGTTTGGGTACGTTAAGTTTCCCCATGGCAAACATGTAGCTCTTCTTGCCAGCTCTGTGGATGGTCTCCTTCAGCTGCTGGATGATGGTGAGGTAGTCAGCCACCCCCAGGGTGCCAACCAGGATGCCCACCACGCTGGCATCTTTGGCCCTTTCTATGGCATAGTATCGCTTCATTAGCGCACGATTGACGCTTATCGACTCAGTCCTCCCCTTCTTTGCCACCGGATCGAAAGAGCAAAATGAGCATTGATTCCAAGTCATCATGAAGTTTCGCAAGGTTGCCCCCTCCTGGCCCACGTAGAAGATACTGTAATCTGTGATGCTTGAACCAGCTTTCAAGGAAAACTGCCTCCCAAACTGACAAATAACCTGGTTGCCATCTCGCCCAGACAGACAGGCGTCACTACTTTGCTTTTTAATCTGGCTGTAACACATTTCCCCTTCAACAACTAACTCTGAGGCAACAAGGTTTGGATACTCTGGAGACAGGAATGCCAGGAGATCAGCTGGAGAGGAAAAAAAGAGACAGATGCAGTTGATATTTTGTCCAAGTAACATCAACTCAGTATAGTGACATATTTATATTTTGCCTTTCAGAGATGAAATGAAAGGTTAGAGTGTCTTTGTGGGAGTTTACCAATAGCATGATGATAGTTGACATCGTAGAGGATGATGGTGTGACTCTGGGAGTCAGGATAAAGCTCTCTGAAGGAGGAAGCGCACGCCTCCACATCTAGCAGTCTCTTCTCAAAGACATACATCAAAGGCAGCCTTTTGGACGGGCTGAGGCAAGCGCTGCCGTAGTGCACGATGCCGTCAGCTCCAACATGCTCTGCAGCCACCTCGTCCACGCAGCAACTGCTCATGAGAGTTCAACAAAAGTTACGAGTGCACGCACAAACGACATTTGCTGTACAATTATACAGCCAGAACTAGAGATGCACGATAACTGTTTATTAAAACCAATAACCGATAACTTTCAGCTCCTAAAGACTGATACCGATAACACACAAATATACCTAAGATCATTACATCAATACTATGAACAAAACCAAAAACAGTTTTGACTTTTTAAATGAACAGATATTTATTTTTTCTACTGAAAAACTATTGTCAAGCCTCTCAAACATTTTCGTAAAGCTATCAAACAAACCTATTTGATATCTCACATTAACTTAAATAAGGTTCATTACTGACTGATATAAAAAATAAAGGCTCCCTGAACTGATGGAAATACATGCATCAGAATTACTAACTGAAAAAGATTAACATTTAAAGGATTTAGGCTTGTGGTTCCATTTAAATTAATTCCTTTAATTAAGGAATTAATTTAATTAGACCATCCTCAACCTGTCAGGGGTTGATTACAGAGAGAGGGAAAAACACTTTTTGATAAGATGTCAAAGAAAATGTCATATCGTAAAAAAACGGTAATTTTCCGGCAGCTGGGGCAACAGAAAAATGCCGTGAAATAACAGAAAATTACTTTCTCATAAAACTACAGTTTTTACCATAATTAAAATACAGTTTGTAGTTCTAATTTTAACAAGATTTTGCCTTATTTTCAGGTTGTTTTTAACATTTAATTAGAAACATTTTCACATTTTAAAACAATTAAATTACCTAGAAATATGGTAAGTAAATGCTGTATTACGAATAATAATGCTTAAATTTACAGAAATGTGCTGTTATTAATTGGTTTCAATGACATTAATTTAATAATTTATTTAGGTGTAAAAGTCACTACATCCTACTACAGTTTATTTAAAAGTAACTTCACTCCCCTGTTGGAACAGTGCAAACAAGATGTTAAAAGATGGTCTATTTTACCTCTCTCTCTTCTCGGTAGAACAAATTCTGTAAAGATGAATATTGTACCCAAGTTTCTTTATCTTTTTCAGGCACTACCTGTTTTTGTACCACAATCATTTTTCAAGACTTTTGATCAAATGGTTTCCTCCTTTATATGGAACAACAAATCAGCTCGTATAAGAAAGAACTTTATGGAAAGACCGAAAGGTGTTGGTGGGCTTTCGCTTCCAAATTTGCGTACATATTACTGGGCTGCAAATTTTAATGCAATTTCTCTGTGGTTGAAAAATTGGAATGATAACATCCCGGCTTGGCTCCAGATTGAAAAGGCCACAAGCAGCCCGCATTCGCTCCCCGCCCTGCTTTGTGCACCCCTACCATCACTTGTTAATAACATTAAGGGTAATGTGATTGTAACTCAATCACTACGCATTGTAAGTCAGCTCAAACGATGCCTGGGTATTCAGAGCATTTCTATTCACTCACCCATAATAAATAATCATCTTTTTCAACCGTCCTTGCTGGACAACGGCTTCAAAATTTGGTATAACAAGGGCATTCATAGTATTGAAGACCTGTATGTCAACAACACTTTTGCTAGTTTTGAGGAATTGTCCAGAAAATTTGGGCTGACTAGTAATCATTTTTTCCGCTATTTACAAATAAGAGATTTTACTCGTAAAAAGTTTTCGGATTTTCCTACTCTTCCCTCTCTGTCCTGTTTGGACTCTCTATTAAGAGTCAATATGCTTACTAAAGGCAGAGTATCATTTATTTACTCCTGCATCATGGATAGCCGCTACCCTTCCATTTCTCATATTCGAGAACAATGGGAAAATGACCTTGGGGTCCCGCTGTCAGATGAAGAATGGAATATGGCTCTTACTAGAATCCACTCTTCTTCCATATGCTCCAGACATGCTTTAATACAGTTTAAAGTACTACACAGGCTGCACTACTCAAAAGCTAAGCTGGCAAAAATATTTCCTAATGTGGACCCATTATGTGATAGATGCCAACAGACCCCTGCCACATCTTATCATATGCTCTGGTCTTGTCCGAAACTTGTTCCTTTCTGGTCATCCTTTTTTGAAGCCATCTCAAATGCTTATGCTTATAATGTCTCACCTTCTCCCTTGATTGGTGTTTTTGGCTGGTTCTCGGATCCAACAGGATCTGTTCCCCCTGTTCATTTACAGAGGGTCATTGCCTTTACCTCTCTACTAGCTAGACGTTTGATTTTATCTAAATGGAAGGCTGTTACTCCTCCATCACACCATCACTGGATTAAAGATGTCATGCAAAATGTAAAACTGGAAAAGATCAAATGTACTCTTAACGGCTCCAGCAACAGATTCCACAAAACCTGGGGCCCTCTGATAAGTTATGTGAACAATTTACCTGGTCTGGAACTGGAACTCTGACCTATTATACCTGCCCTTGAACAAGAAATGTTAGATGCACTGAATTCTCTATTTTCTTCTTTTTTTTTTTTTTTTTTTTTTCTATTTGTCTTGTGATAAGTTTGCTGTCAGTTGTCTTTGTTATGTCAGTATTGTTATTGTCCTTTTGTTTTTTTTGTTTTTTTTATCTTCTTGTGGGGGTTGTCTTTTTTCTAAAAGTTATTCTAATGCAGTGAATATACTTGTTCTATGTAAGTATTGAAAATTATAAATAAAGTGTTCATAAATTAATTCCTTTAATTAAAGTAAATGAAGATCAATAGTTTTTATTTTTTAATCTCATGGAAGCTTTAGATGAGAGGAATGACGGGAGGGGAGACTGCTGCTGGCTTGCGCACGTTAGCATTAGCTTCCGTTAGCTCACATTAGCACGATTTCAAAACTCCATGGAAGCGATTGTTATGTTGTAGGTGGCTGATCAGGTTTTACGTATTAAAGCTTGTGCTTCCCTCCTCGTAGAATTCACTCGGAGGATTCGTCACAAATAACCACTAAACTATCTTCTTCTGAAACTTTAACGAAGTTCCACGCCGCCATGTTTGTTGTGATCAGCGCTGTGCTGCAGGCTGCATTCAAGGTGTAACGTAAATTCCCACGTTCCCTCGTTTGGTAGTCGTTCTTTCAGCTTTTTCTATTTTTTTCTTTTTTTTATGTGTAACATGTGGGAGAAAACTGCAAATATCAATTAAAGTCAGCAACTACCAAAATTATGACCGAGTTAACAAGTTGTTTTCTGGCATGAGGGGGTATTCTTGATTTTCCTGATTGAGTAATCGTTTTTCTGATTATGCTGACGTTACTTGAACATAACATTCACTGCCGGTCATTCAAGGCTCAGAGGGAGTGAGGCACTGCCATGTTGACAAAAATATATATGTTATCGGGGCTATTCATCGTGATATTGGACTTATCCGGATGATGTCATAATTTCCTGTTATCGGCCCGATAGTTATCGTGCATCCCTAGCCAGAACACATTCCTTTCATTATATTTTGATATATGTATTAAAGACATTTTAGATCATCAGACTGCGTAAAACAATTACAGCACCAGTAAAAGGTTTGAATAAATACAACTAAAAATGCCAAAAGTTTCATTTTTTACTCTCTAGAACATAATTATAATTATCGTCATCATTCAGAAACCGCATCATACCCTGCCTGGCAAAAACAAAAGTCACCACCTGGATTTAACTCAGCAAATAGGTACGAGCCTCCAATTGATAAAGATTGGACTCTGGATCAATGGAAAAAGGTCATGTGGTCTGATGAGTCCAGATTGACCCTGTTCCAGAGTGATGGGACCATCAGGGTCAGAAGTGATGCTCCCATCATGCCTAGTGCCTACTGTACCAGCCTGTGGGGGCAGTGTTCTGATCTGGGGTTGCTGCAGTTGGTCAGGTCCAGGTTCAGCAACAGTCTGAGCTCAAAGAATGAGGTCAGCTGACTACCTGAATATACTGAATGACCAGGTTATTACATCAATGGATATTTTCTTCCCTGATGGCACGGCCATATTCCAAGATGACAACGCCAGGATTCATCAGGCTCAAACTGTGAAAGACTGGTTCAGGGAGCAGGAGGCATCATTTTCACACATGGACTGGCCACCACAGAGTCCAGACCTGAAGCCCACTGAGAATCTTTGGGATGTGCTGGAGACTCAGACTCTACCATCATCAATGCAAATAAAAATAAATCTGGTGACATTGCAGAAGCTTATTAAAACAATGCCACAGCAAATGTATGACGTAATCAAAGCTAAAGGCGGCCCAATGAACTATTAGACTGTATAACCTTTTTTTTTGGTGGCAACTTCTTTTTTGGGCAGGCAGAGTATCAACTCATGTAAATTACATCCAAAATTTATCAAACGCTAAAGTGGTTCATCTGCTTCCACTTGGTAGTTTTTTTCCCCACCTTTAAAAAAAATATATATATATACAAAAGATAAATCTGAAGTCACAAGCAGCTTTTTTTGCTCAGTTGAACATGACATACGGCTGGGCGTTGAACTGAACACTTTACCCCCATTACTATTCATGACAGATTATTTTAGTTTAGTTTTAACACTTGTCAGGTCACTGTCAAGGTTTTTGCTGCAAATATGCTCAACTATTAAAACATTTTATTATTTTTGTGTTTGTTTTGAGACTGGAGGCAGAGTTGGAAAAAGCAGAGGTTAAAATATTGAGGTTCTCTTTGGAATTGACGAGGATGGATAGGACCAGGAACGAGTACAACAGAAGGACAGCACATGTTAGATGTTTACCGTCATGGCTGAAAGTTTTGGCACCCTTGCACATAAAGACCCAACAACTCCAAATGTCTGTAAAATAAGTTGAAATTGACGAAAGTATTTGGTGTCTCAAATTCTTTATTAACTAATAATAGTACAGGAACTTCGTTTTTTAATCAGAATTTAATATTAAATTTTAAATAATAGAATACACAGAAAATGCTGTGACAAAAGTTTTGACAATCTTTAAGATTTACAAAGAATAAATGAATTTCAAGCAGGTCATCCACCTTGAACTCACCTGTGGTGAATTGACAGGTGACAGCAATCTAGTAATCAGTCATCCAACCAGTTTAAAAGGAGCAACCCCCTCATTCTGCTGTTGGGAGTCACTGCATGACCGTACTGAGCACGGACAAAAGTAGTGCTGGGCAATATGACGATACATATCGTGGGGACGATAGAAAAGTGTGTATCGTGCCATTTATCTTCTATCGTTTCTAACCTAATTTTATCAATTATTACAGCAAATATGTAATTAAATAACCTACAACGATAAATTTGATAGAATCATATCTACTTCTACAAAGTAGCCTTTTATGTTTGCACTTTTATTCATGGTTGATGCCTTAAACAGAGTTCTCTTCAACCCTGATGTTTACTTTAGACACTTTATATTGGTTTGCAAACTTTGCACTACAAGGTTACAGATTTCAGAAAGTTGAAAAATAATTTGTGTTTATTTTTTATTGCTGAACTTCAGTGCAAAAATGTGTTTTTCCTCTCAGAAACTGTTGTGCACTTTAAAAAAATGTGAAAGCTACTGTACCTCTGTACCTACCTGTTTTTGCTGCACTAAAATGTATGTTTGTGACAGTTCAGCTAAATGTCCTTTCAAAATAAAATTGAAAAGTAAGCAATGAAATTTTTGTCAAACTTTTCAGAGAATAACTGAAAACATACTTTATTATGGTATATCGTGATATATATCGTTATCGTGATATAAAATAGTCCATATCGTGATATGATTTTTCCATATCAGCCAGCACTAGACAAAAGAAAGAAAAACAGAGAACTGTCTGAGGAAGTCACAGAAAAGATTGTAGCAAAGCATAGACAATCTCAAGGCTACAAGTCCATCTCCAGAGACCTTCATGTTCCTGGATCCACTGTGAGAAATGTTATAAAGAAGTTTAAGGCTCATGGTACGGTAGCCAACCTTCCAAGAAGTGGCTGCAAGAGAATTATGGACAAAAGAATGGAGGGAAGGATTGTTGGAATGGTGGCAGAAGAACCTCGGACAACTGCTGAACAGATTCAAGCTGACCTTCAGACACAAGGAACAATTATTTCAACGTGTACCATCCGTCGCCAGCTCAATGAAAGAGGCTCTATGGTAGGAGACCCAGAAGGAAGCCTCTACTGAAGACAGACACAAGAAAGACAAAACACACCTGAACAAGCCAACATCCTTCTGGGAAAATGTCCTGTGGACAGATGAGACCAAATTGGAGCTTTTTGTTAAATCACATAGACTCTGTGTTTCACAGGAAGAGAAATGAAGCCTTTAAGCGAAAGAACAGCCTCCCTACAGTCAAACATGGAGGAGGTTCACTAATGTTTAGGGGTTGTTTTGCAGCCTCTGGTGCTGGGTGCCTTGAATGTGTTTGTGACATTATGAAATCTGGTGATTACCAAGGTATTTTGGAGAGAAATGTTTCATCAAGTGTCATGAAGCTGGGTCTGGGTCGAACATCATGGGTGTTCCAGCAGGACAACGACCCACAACACACATCAAAAAGCTCCCAGGAATGGTTCAACAGAAAACTCTGGACTGTTCTAAAGTGGCCAGCAATGAGTCCAGATCTCAGTCCCATTGAACACCTGTGGAGGGATCTGAAAATGGCAGTTGGAAGAAGGAACCCTTCTAATCTGGGTCAACTGGAGCAGTTTGGTAAAGAAGAGTGGTCCAAAACTGGCCGTAGAGTAGAGAGGTGGAGGCATCTCACTGAAACCTGTAGGAAGAGTTTGACAGCAGTCATTTTCTCCAAAGGATGTGCTACCAAATACTGAATTCAAGGTGTCAATACTTTTGCCACAGCAATTTCTGTGTAATATATTATTTAAAATGAAATATTAAGTTATGATTAAAAAACAAAGTTTCTGTGTTTTTAGTTTAATAAAGAATTTGAGACACCAAATACTTTTGTCAGTTTCAACTTATTTTACAGACATTTGGAGATGTTTGGTCTTTCTGTGCAAGGGTGCCAAAACTTTCAGCCATGACGGTACATGGATGGAGAGAAAGTCGGAGAGAGCAGACTGAGATGGTTTAGACATGAACAGAGGAGGGATAGTGAATATATAGAAGGATGATGAGGCTGGAACTGCCGGGAAGACCAAGGAAGAGATTCATGGATGTAGAGAAAGAGGACATGAGGTTAATGTGACAGAAGAGGATGCAGAGGATGGAGGTGGATGAGTCACTATAGCAACCCGTGAAGGGAAGAGCCGAAAGGAAAAGAAAGAAAGTATAGATTTTTTTGAATTTAAAATAGAAGACACAGATTAACTATTTATGGTCACCTTTGAATAGTTCAACCAACTTAAATAACTGCCATGGGGAAGGTTGTGCTGTTACAGGTTCTGAATGTCAGTGCTGATTAATTGCCCAGCCACAACATGGCACATTACCTGCCGTAAGACGTGTCTCCTAAAATGAAAGGTTTAGCATCACTCCTCCTCTCAATCTCCTCAGCTACTGCCACTGAATCAACCAGAAGCTCATCAGGAAACTGCAGAGCAACCTGTAATTATGAACCATATAAGACAGTTGGGACAAATACATGAGTCAAACAGGAATTCACCAATCCAACATTTCTTAACATATCAATTAACTTCTTTCTTTATCAGGACAGTAAGTGCATTTCTGAACAAATGGAAAAAAAAAAAAAAACACATTTACAAAACTGACAGCAAAATGAAGGTCCCACCTTTTGAAAGTTATGCTCGTGAATGAACTCACAAATCTTCTTAATTTCGTACAACTCTTCAAGTTTCTCCACTGGGGTATTTTCCGTCACTGTGACGTCTAGCGCACGTTGAATTACAGTTTCCGAGCTGCTACTGAACGCATCTGTCATGGTTTTAAAGGAAACGAACACAAGCGCCTGCAGAAATAACAAAAAACGAGGCTTTACAACCGTTACAGATTAAGGTTCTGTAATGTGCACATATGAATCATACCCAGCGAGATAAATGTCATGTGATAATACTGTTATATAACTAAACACCGCGCACAGACTGTTTACCTGTGATGCTGTTATTGGATTTTAGCTTCACTGCTAACTTATCAGACAGCAGGTGGTGGGCCACATAAATACACAAACTGATATTTATAATCTTACCAAACTGTATATACACTATCTGATACACGTTAACCTAAAACTCCGTCTCATGTAGACTTTTATCCTGTAACAATCAGAAAACTGCGCACATGTGATCCACAGAACAGTGGTTCCTACGAGAACACTTCCGGTTCAAAGGTTTTTCAAAATAAAGTCCACAATCAATTCACAGTTAACTCTCAATTTATGCTGTGCTTTTTCTATCACACACACACGCACACACACACACGCACGCACGCACGCACGCACACACACACACACCGGTGTGAATAAAGGCATTTTAATACATGGACTGCAAGGCCATTGATGGCTCAGTATACCACAGTACATCAGTCAGTATCAACAGAAAATAAGCGTTACAATTGTTTTTAATGGAGGTGACTTTTTTTTTTTAATGACAATTCATTTCATTTCAAAAAATAAATATTATTTGCCCAAGAATGTTTTCTAAGAGCACAAAACCAGTAAAATATATTATTTTAGTGGATAGGTCAATGATTTCACTGATCTCGAGCTCTTCTGATATGTTCCTCACTATTTACAGCTTGATACACACACACAAAAACATTTACTTAAGCTGTAAAACTTGATCCCCTCTTTTCTGCCTAGTGACAGCTGGGATCAGGTCCACTTGACCCTAATCATGGTTGACACAGAAAAGGAACAAAAATGTCTAAAGACAGGGTACATATAATACAATCTGCATTCTTTGAAGAAAGACAGCAACATTTCAAAAACTTTTTAACAGATTAATTTACCACCTCTGGTCAAGCAACCAACATAAATAAATGAGCACCTAAAAAAACACGATCATCTTTTTGATCATCAGAAACTTCCATCATTGCAATGAGTTTCCACAATTAATTTTGTGTCATCTCACAATAACATCTGCAGAAATATTGTGGAAAACTCCTGTTTCTGATGCTCCACAGTACATTGAGTGCTTGCGTGTGTTCAATGTGCGTTTGCCAGCTGAGACTTGTATTTAAGGTGACGTAGTGTTGTGTGTCTATTAGACAAGATGAGGACAAGTAATAAATCCATATAAAATCTTAATTCTCATATTCTAAGGTTTAGAAATTATTAAAAAATTAGAAAAAAGATTAGACACATTTTCTCCCCATCTCTCTTCATCTGCCTTCCACAGTGAAAAACAGATAACAGCCTTAGGTTATTGGTTGTAAAGGTTTGTCTACAAGCTGTCAACTCATGGGGGTACTTAGTCTTGCCCACGTGTTTTTTTTTTTTTTTTTTAATTTTTGCTAAATGAAAACTAGAACAATGAAAAAGTCCCTGTGACTCCAGATAGGACTAAACCGGTAACAGAATATAAAGGATGGACAATGAAAAAGTTGTTATTGTTCATAAGAGGGCATATTTGTTTGAAACTAAGATGCACTAGCGTCAGATTTTTTAAAAATTTTTTTTAAACACAAAAACAGGATTAAAAGAGGAGGTACTCATGTCTGCACATGACAGTATTAAGTGTCAAAAATGTCTTCTTTGTATATTATTAGCAGAAACGCTCCATTAAAGCAGAACAAAAGACTTGTTATATATTTGCTTAGTTTTATGAAGCGTCTGTGCCCACTATTGGAAAAAAAACAAAGTATTCCTGATACCATCCCTGCTGGCCAACAGCAAGTCCTCTGTACTGCTTTATACAAGAATGAATAAAAATTGGATTGGACCAAGACAACATCTATTCCTATGAGATGGGATGCAAAGTATAGTGTAAGGAAATGCTCAGGCATCACAAGGTAACACAAAACTGTAAAAACAAAATAAAATAAAAATAATGTTAATAATAGAAAAAAGTTAAATTACAGCCTCTGTTATAGCATCAGTTGATAAAAACTGATAATAAAATGCAAGAAATGAGGTCAGATATGAAAGAGCTGGTGTTTGAATGTTGTTTGATCCTGTTCACATCCAAATACGATAGAAACCCAGAACCACAGTGAGACAGGTGAACACTGACCCTGAATGAGAAGAGACAGAGTACAGCAATGATTACTGAGAGTCCTAATGAGTCTGTGATAGTCATCAACTCATCTCTATTCTCCTAAATGTTCCTTTAACAACTTTGAAAGAGCTCAAATCTCAGTTTAATCTCAGTTAAATTTCAGGAACTACTGTCTAAACAAAGCACCACATGTTTTAAAAGCAAATTTATCTACTTTATATAACATGCTTCCACATATATTATAGAACCCCAATTCCCAAACAGTTAAGGAGCTGTGTAAAATGTAAATAAAAACAGATTTTTTTAAAATGAAATTGACAAATCTTTACAATTGTTTCTGGCAACAGGGCTTATAAAACATGGGATGTTAAAAGACAGACTTTTCTAAAAGTACCTGCGAGGTATTTTATAGTATCCAGTTTGTGCGACTCTAACATGGTTTTCAAACCAGCCACTTCAGTGTCTATTTTCATGTTTGTCTGAGTCAAATGACGATCTTGTTCCGCTGTCTGGAAAAGAAAAAAGCAATTAGAAATGAGTATTTAATAAAAACACCACCACAGATGAGCCTGGAACTCAATGTTTATAACACAAAGTGAAAAGCTTTTCAAATTATGATTGCATTTATATCATCAATAATTAAAGGTTAAGGACAATGTAATGAGTTTTTGGAGGCGTTTTGCACCAATACAAACCATTTCCATAATCTCAGTTCGTGTTTCTAGAAGTTTCTTCTCATGCAGTGCTTTCTGAAAATATAAACAGTACTTTATAAAGAATACAGTGATTCTCTGACAGATTTAATTCATAAGCTATTTTCATGCAGGAACACAGGAAATCTGGAAAATGTAAAGCGAGTTTAGTCCAGAAGTCAATAGGTCAGCTGTTGAGTTATCAAGTGGTTGAACCTGCTTTGTCAGAAATGAGCGTGCATGTTTTTGGTAGCCCTGTAACAGACCTGCACAGCATTCAGAGGCTATTTACCACCATCCCTCCACCATCCCTCCACCATCCCTCCACGCAGGTATATCTGTAGGGCGTCTGGTGTGAACGGCTCTCTCAAGGTTAAGATGTAGCATCTCTTTGGGCAACAATAAAAGGCAGATTTTCTTTTTCTGAATACATTATGTGAGGATTTACTTGGAGGCTTAGAGTCACTGAGAGACGCAAACATGGGTAACTTGGGTAAACTTGGATGGAATAATGGCAGCGGTCCTGGTTCTGAGGCAGTGACGGAAGTCCTAATCACGATGCTGCCTCTACTATATTTCACCACTGAGATGATGTTTTGATGGTGGTAAGCTATGTCGTCTCTGCACCAGTATCTCGAACACCAATATTTGGTGATGTAATGGCCTAATGTAATGGCCTAGCTCCTCGTTATTTACAAGACCTGATAGCACGTTATGCTCCTAATAGAGCTCTCCGCTCTCAGAGTGCAGGATTACTCGTCGTTCCTAGAATATCTAAAAGTAGATTTGGAGGACGGGCCTTCTGCTTCCAGGCACCTTTATTATGGAACCAGCAACCAGTTTGGGTTCAGGAGGCTGACACCACACCCATCTTTAAAACTAAATTGAAAACATTTCTGTTCAGTAAAGCCTACAGTTAGTCTAAACAGTGGCGTGTAGGGGCTAATAGTTATAGCTATAGTTGTAGTAGCTCAGACTACAGTAGCTCGTCTTAATCACAGCTTCATCATAGCTATGCTGCTATAGGCCTACGCTGCAGGGGGACACTAACATGATCTGCTGAGGGGCGTCTCTACTACTCTTCTCTCTTTCCTCCTCCTTTCCTCCTCCTCCAGCTCATTCCATAGTTAATCAGGAGCACCTTGTTACTGTAACTGTGCTCCATTTTCTTTCCTGTAGTTTGTTGTGCTGTTTTCCTTCCTTTTTTCTCTCTTTTCTTTCTGTGTGTTTTCAGGCCAGTTTCCTGAGTTTTATGCTGACTTGCAGTTCCCTCCTCTGTCCATCCCAGCGTTTACCTCCACCTGTGTGTGTAGGTGTGTTCAGGGTACCGACTGGCGTGGTGACCAGTGATCTAGTCCTCTGACCATCTCACCTCAGTGCTGCTACCTGCATCTGTTTATGTAGTTATTTCACTCAGTCAATTGTGTGCTCTCCTCTCTCTGTCATCCATCCTCTCTCTCTCCTCCATCCTCTCTCTCTCCTCCATGTGCAATTTTTTTTTTTACTTGCCATTATCCTTGATTTGGATTTAATATTATAATTTTAGTTAATGATATTTGCTCGGGGGTCATGATCTGGGTCTCTGTAAAGCACCTAGAGACAATTGACATTGTAACAGATGCTATACAAGTAAAATTGAAATGAATAGAACAAACCACGGAAAAACAAAATATATAAACACTAAAATATTAAAAATAAAAATCGTGAAATTTAAAGATTTCATCCAGGGTCACGGGGATCTGCTGGAGCCTATCCCAGCTTTCTTCAGGTGAAGGGCAGGGGTCCACCCTGGACAGGTCACCAGTCCATCACAGGGCCACATGTAGATGCCACACACACTCACAATCACTCCTACGGGAAATTTAGAGCCACCAAGTAACCTGACATGCATGTCTTTGGACTGTGGGAGGAAGCCGGAGTACCTGGAGGAAACCCACACAAGCACAGGGAGAACATGCAAACTCCACACAGAAAGACCTGCTGAGATTCGAACCAGGAACCTTCTAGCTGTGAGGCAACAGTGATAAGATTTAAGACTCTTCCTCTGTACAGGGATGTCAACAGGAAATTGGAAAAAACTCTGAAGTGGTTTGTGAAGCTGGGGGGGTTTGAATAAACTTTTTGAATGATAAAATAAATAAACAACTCTCCTGTGAATTTAAAGCTAATTGAGAAGGTATATATTTTAAAGTTGGTCATCATGGTGGTACTCAGAGAGCTGAACAGTTTCTCAGGTGCTACGCAGCATTAAAAGTTTGGGAACCAAACATAGATTCATTATTACTGCTGGTAGTTCTTTCATCGCAACAGTTTGATGGAAATTGACCTGAAATCGGCCATTTGATAGGTCTGGCGACATAATTACTAATTTTTTCATCATTTGACAACCACGGGTCATTGTGAAGTCGCAGTGTGATTTTTTTTTCACCTCATTTCACATCAAAATTCTAGTGTTTTCATCCATCCAAACAAGGAAGGGAGAAGTAATATCAGAAAATATGTGCTTCGGGCTTTACTTTGACCATTGATTCGGCTGTGATGGCAGCTGATGACCCGGATTTCGTTGGATTCCCCAACTCTATATCAACAAGACAGATAGTGACGTCAGCCGGACCAAAGGCTCAGTGCCCATGCCCTGGTCTCAATCAACCAATCGTGATCGAGAATTCATGTCACGCAGACCACAGTCTGCTGGGTCCGATCATCGGATCATCTCTCGCTCGGCTGAGTCGGAGGTTCCTGGAGGGTAACTCCCCCCCTTCTGAAAATATTAAACCGGATTTACATGTATCTCAAAAATGACCCCAAGGATGGAAAAAAAAACTTGGAAATCTGCAGATCCGCGGAAAATTGACACCCCTGTCTGTAACCACAGACACACCTCACAGATGACCACCGTCATGGATTTACTTCTCTGTCCCAATTCTGCTTTGATCAGCTGGTCACTGTGATTGTGGAGTTCTAGATGTTGTCAGCATGTAGTTGCAGAGTCGCCTCTAGTGGACAAACTGTGAAAACTCAACACTTGTAGTAATGTTTTTTCCATCTCATAATTCTTTTTTTAAATCTTCATTTAAAGCCACACAAGCCAGAAAAAAAATTTAAGCAAAACAGTTTCAAGGAAAAACTCCCCTATAAGAAGAAGAAACCCTGAGCAGGACCTGGATGATAAGGGAGACCTTACTGCTGAAGGTCAGCTGGGTAAAGGAAGAAAAGAGGAGGGAGACTGGACAGAGAGTGGAGAGGCACAGATATACTGGCAATATTATATAGGACAAAAATATATTAGTAGTAGTAGTTCTATGTACTTATATTATGACTCATGCGTTAGTTGATGCACTATAGAGATGACTAGAGTATACAACTACATAAACTAACCTCTCAAACACTTACCAGTTCTTTTACACGACTTTTCTCCAAATTCATATCCAAAATGTTGTCTGAGCGTACTTTATTCATTACATCCTGCATGGGAGGAGAGACACCAAAAGAAAATTAGAGTAAATGTTTCTGGACTTTAACCAAGATTATGTAAATGGGAGAAGAAAAAAAGGTCAAAGAATGTTTCAACTGCTGCTTGTCATTAAAGCAAACAGTCACGTCAACAGGAATTGCTTCAAGTAAATCACAATAACAACTTACAGCAAGTTGGACCTTGAGCTGCAGTAACTGGATCTTGAGTTTCTGGAAGAACGATAAATAAATACTGAAACCATCAGGTCAGAAACACAAAAACATTTCCACAAACATGTTGTACAGTGATTCAAATTCCTACAAATACAAAGCTAGAAAGTCAAACAGTTACCAACTTTGGCTTTACCTCGGGTGACCTCATAAAGTGGGATAATCATCCACTGATACTGACTTACAAATGATCTAGATGTGCACAAATTAGAGTAATAGTTCAAGAATCATAGTAACCTTGAATGCAACAAATCAGTCAAGCATTCATTAAAGACACTTGTTCATTTGGATGCAGCCGGCTGTGAAGTAACAGCATGGATGTGAATTTAATAAGCTGTTGAATGGATCCAACAATTATTTCCTAAAAAAAGACTTAAATTACATGACAAGCACATTTACCTCATTCTCTGCAAGCAGAGTAGAAAACTCGCTCTTCTCGAGGATGATCATATCCTTCTTGACTGCAGCAATCTGAGACATCACACGCTGCAACATGATCTCCTGCCAAAAATCACACAACACTAACACGAGTGAAACTGAAACACAAACAGACTGTCTGTGTTTTAAGTCTTCCCTGACAGAACCAAGGTTTTATGAGTTAATAAAGCACTAACTCACTATCACTCACACTTCTGCATTTATATATATAAAAAAAAATACTGCCAGAGAGGACTGGTGAAGGGCATGTCCACTTTTCACATTAGCACAAAAAAATAAAAAAAGCTACAAGATTGAATTGCATAGACGTGGCTGACCTCAGGCTCATGGTACTGGGTAATTTTGAAGATGTTTACTCCAATCTTGATTATTTTGGTTGTGTTTTTCCTTTTATTTACATGTGTGATTCCATGTGTACGCCACATGATGCTAAAAGCAATGACGACATCTTTTTTGCGGGATCAGAGACCTGATCCCTTCCCCGACATCAACTGGGGCGGTGCACCTGCGGGTGCTTCTGAGAATTGAATGTTCTGTGCTTTAGGTAGAGTGTGGCCTTTTTATCCCACTGGGTTTTTGGCCTAGATTAGAGTAGATAGTCTCTAGGGGTCTTTTGCCGTTCCCCTTATTTCCGGGAATCTGACAATCTAAATTATACCAAATCCAAAATTCAACTTCTAAATTTAATCAGTCCAATCATTTTAACCAATCAACAAGATTCCAATCTGAGCTGCAAACTCGTTACATAGCTGGGGACGGGTGTTTGGCCGCTAGAGGGGGCACATCCTATAGAGTAGACTGCGCACCATTATTCCCTGTTTAGCTCGCAATTGTGGGCTGCGCCCTTTGGGCTGGGAACCGCGTGCTCTACTGCTGTGCCCAGATAAGCTTTCATATATATCCAAAGAAAATGAGGTGCTAAAAAACAAAAGCAGGGATTGTGATATTAAAAATTTATTTCAGGCTTTCTGAGGCCTTCCTAACCTCTTAGCCTGGAGTAAAATCGCTGACAGGGCTGGATGACATTTGATTAACCGTGATTAAACTCGTCTCAGACGAGGCCACTGTGTTGTTATGATGTTAGGCGTCAGCTTGTCTGCAGTTTGACGTGTGTCTGAATAAGATCAAGGTTATGCTGTTTACCACTTAGCCTTCAGATATCGATGCAACTGTTTTCTTAAGTCACTGTTCACCCTGTGTCATTTGGCATTCTGTTTCTGACCTGGCTCTCATGAAGATCTGTAATAAATCCCTGTGCACCTGCGTCAGTTTTTTGTGCCTTAATTACCAGCTGAATTGAATGCTGCACCACTGCATCTTATTACCACCCTCACAGGTAAATAGATCCTGAATTTTAATATAACATATACATTAGTTGGTTATGTCAGATGATGGCACTGACCATGACCAGCAGCAGTGCAAGTTACACAAAAACACCCAAATGATACTAAATAAATGGTAAGTCCTCTTCCTGGGCTGAAGAGGAGGAGGCGGAGCCTTTGGGAGGAGGGAGGGAGTGTATATTTTTAAAATCTCACTTGACTTGGATTGCTGGAACCTTTTTTTCAAAGAACACCTACCCCACCTTTAATATAGCTCAGCATTATCTAAAAATCTAGCCAGATTCAGTAACAATGTCATGTGCTATGATCACCCTTATTCTTAATATTAAAGGTGTTCTTGTAACTTCACCAACAACAACAACAACAACAGTCTGTCTGAGACATAAGGCCCGATCTTCCTCCAAACCTCCTAAAGCTGCTATTAAGGGATAGCAGGTAGCAGGAGGGGCGTTCCCCCACAAAG
This sequence comes from Hirundichthys speculiger, assembly GCA_018398805.1. Classification (NCBI taxonomy): domain Eukaryota; kingdom Metazoa; phylum Chordata; class Actinopteri; order Beloniformes; family Exocoetidae; genus Hirundichthys; species Hirundichthys speculiger. The sequence continues at coordinate 394,211 of JAGFBZ010000831.1, read as the reverse complement.
AACGCAATCTTCCACCTCCCGAAACCTGTGATCTTACCTGTGCCAACTGCTATATTATGCACACATTATGCATGGGAGTGGTTAGGGTGTTCCACCTGTTTAACCAATCAGTGCGTCAGTAGCCATTGCCTTTAAGAGCAGGTTGCAGTACCTGCAAACTGTTATGGAGCGTCTTTTCATCCAGATCAGAGCAGCTCTCATGGGCAGCTGGTCTGGGACTCTGCTGTAGAGCTTCCTCCTCTTCTTTCTTCCTCTTCCTCTGCACTGATATATACATAACTAGCTCTTACTAATGTGGAGCAAATGATTTAATCATTTCTTTTGTACTCCAAGAAGTTTCACCAAACTTCTCAGAAAAAAATAGAGCCAGTGAGCTTCCAGGAAAGCATTTCTTAACTAGAAAAGCACTCGGAGAGCGCAGACCTCCACCAAGCACAACAGTTGTGGTTGCTTTAGGATTCAAGAAACAACTAAACAGAGCAATGTTAGCGAAAATTTGAAAGTGATCCAGAATCCAGGATTTCTTCCGGATCACACCCAAAATAAAATCAGCTCTTCCTTTTCACATTTCTGACAACTCCTGAAAATGTCATCAAACTCCATCCATAACTTTTTGAGTTATCTTGAACATATCCCCTGCGCCAGACGCACCAAGACAAACAGCTGCACCAAGACGCATAGCCTCTGGAAGCGGTGCTTTTAAAATACTGCAGAACGGATCATTGAATGAGCATTGAGCCAGAGGAACAGGTATGTTGACATCTACCTTCTACCACTGAGAACATCTCAGGTGTTCCGAGCGCAAGGAGAAGGTCAGAGGGATACGAGCACAGTACAAGAAACTCCACAACAGAGTCCTGTGATCTCCTCGTTTCCTCCACAGCAAACATCTGAATGAGATCATGCCACAGCTGTACAGAAATCCTCTGCCCTTAAGAGAGTAATAATGTATGAAAGTAATACAGTGATGCATAATCGAGAGGTAGAGCCGCTTGTACAGTCCACATGTGACTGGGTGGACGCGCAATGACGCGATTTGGACGCGCTCTTTTACGCGCCGACATGCCAGTTGCGCTTTCCACAAACTCGGTATCTTGCGGTACCGGTATCTCACAGATTTTGGGTATTGGGTAGTGGGTGGTCAGACCACCCATTATCCAATACCCAAAATCTGTGAGATACAGGTACCGCAAGATACCGAGTTTGTGGAAAGCGCAAGAGACACGCCCATTGCCGCGCCTACAATGTGAGTAAGGGAGTCGGCATAATGGGTAGCAGCTTTAGGGAGCGGAAGATTGCATTAGCGGTTGGCAGAGGCTCCTAAATCTGCAATTTGCAGGTAATGGGTAGTAGGAGGTGTAAGATAGGGCCCTTAGTATCAGAACTGTACTAAGAAAGATAAGCTCAATGTTCAAAGTGCAACTGATTTAGCAAAACTAAAGATACAGCCTTTGAGTGATAAGGAGGACGCTGTGCTCATTGTTAACAACTGTAAATAAAGTCACCAGGTTACACCTGGTCATCCTCCTGCAGTCTCACCTGCTGCACCTTCGTCACCATGTCGCTATAAATGAGGTCCATGTTAGAGTTTGTTGTCCTCACTAGCACTTGAACCAACACCTCAGCCTGCTGAGTAGTGAAACCTGTTGATAGAAAATATTAATATTTACAGCTTGACATTAGTTATGCAGTCATGCAGATGAGAAAATAAACTGGTAAAACAGAAGAAAACAAACCATTTTCCTCAAGGAGTCGCACGACTGCGTGTGTATCAAAAAACAGCTTCCGGCCTTCGGTCTTTGGTAAGTCTGGTTTCAGATCATACTGGAGGCCTCTGACAGACGTACTCAGATCTGAAATTAAAACAGTAAAATACAGGTTGTAAACTGGAAATAAACTGATGTTACTTTCCCTCCTTTTCTTTGTTGTTGTTCCTGCTACATTCATTTAACACCATCTAAAATGAAAAGATTAACTTTCTCTTCGACGTAATGTTTATTACTGCATTTGTTTAAGTAGTGCAGAGGAACTTTTGCTATACAGTCATGGAAAAAATTATTAGACCACCATTTTTTCTTCACTTTCTTGTTCATTTTAATACCCGGTACCACTAAACGTCATCATGTGACTAAAACAGACAGAAAAGAAAACACTGAATGCATAAAAGCAGTGTTTTTGGCAGTACAACGCCATAGCTATTGATGTAAAAACTTAAGTGATTTAAGTTATAATCAAGAAAACCATGGAAAATGGTAAGATATCAGCTCTTAAATAAAACTCTTATGAGCAATCTTTGTGGTTATCGTTATGTTTGTCCAAACAAATGTACCTTTAGTTGTACCAGGTATTAAAATGAACAAGAAACTGAAGAAAACAAGGTTGGTCTAATAATTTTTTCCATGACTGTATTTTTGTAACTCAGCAGCTCCCCCTACAGGTATAGATTAAAACAACACTTGTTTGCTCACTCACTCTCATTTTCTTTTCTGTCATTACTTTCTGTGGACTCTGTCATCTCTGCCATGATAACCACTGTGGCTCTGTAAGCTGTTTCATCATTGTTGATGTGTAATGTTGTCCTGTGAAGCCATAAGCACAAGTAATGGCTTTGACAGGCTTCGTCAAAACTTCATTTGGGTGGTTTTTGCTGACAGTAGGGACGAGGGGTGAGAGAACGAGATGACATTTCATAAAAATAATTCAATATTCCTTCAAATGTAATTGAAACTGATATTATAATATAATAAAATGAATCCTTTGTGCTGCTTTAAGCATGAATATGTTGGAGTATGTTTTGGGTGTTTCCCTGTGCCAACATACAGTTGAAACCAGAAGTTTATATAGACTACATTAAAAGTCGCTCTCTGACATTAAATCAGACTAAACTTTACGTGTTTTAGGTCAGTTAGGATTATCAAGATGAGTAATTTTTATTAAAAGCCAGAATAATTAGGTTTTTTTTTCTTTAAAGTCAGAGGGTTACATACATCTCCTCAGTATTTGGTATCGTTGCCTTTAAACTCTCTGACTTGGGTCAAATGTTTTGAGTTTCCTTCAACAATCTTCTCACAGTAGTTTACTGGAATTCTGGTCCATTTCTCCTGACAGAACTGGTGGAACTGATCCATTTTGTAGGTAATCTTGTTCACACAGGCCTTTTCAGCTCTGCCTCAAATTTCTTATAGGACTGAGATCAGGACTTTTTGATGGTTACTTCAAAACGTTGACTTTACTGTCCTGAAGCTACTTTGTAACTACATTGGTGGTGTGTTTAGAGTCAATGTCCATCTGAAGACCCATTTTTGTCTAAACTTTAACTTATTGGCTGAAGTCTTGAGATGTTGCTTCAATATTTCTATGCAATATTCTTTCCTCACGATTCCACCTATTTTGTGAAGTTCACCAGTCCCTCCTGCAGCAAAACATCCCCACAACATGATGCTGCCACCCCCGTACTTCACAGTTGTGATGGTGTTCTCTGGTTTACAGGCTTCCCCCTTTATTCTCCAAATGTGATGACGGCCATTATGACCAAACTGTTCAGTTTTAGATTCATCAAACCACAAGACATGTCTCCATAAATGAAGGTTTGTGTCTCTGTGCTTGTGATATCTTGGCTGATTTCTTTTGGTTTTCCCATGATGTCACACAAGGAAGCAGTGTGTTTCAAGTGTGTCTTAATATTCATCCACAGGTGTACCTCCAGTTAACTCAAATGTTGTCAATTAACCTTTCAGAAGCTTCTAAAGCCACACAATCATCATCGAACTATTCAAAAGCATAGTTATCTTAATTTAAACTTCTGAATAATGACTTTTTTAAATCTATAAAATGTTTCTGCCCCAGGGTCAGTAAATGCATCATGGTGACACAGTCCCTCTCAAACGTAACAAAAGGAGGAGAACAACTGAGTATTTTGTAAATACGGTGCAGGACTTCAGCAGTCGTTTATATTACATGACGGTTTGTCTTTCCAACACTACGCTCCTTAAAAAAAAAAAACTTGCTCATCTGTTCCTAACAAGGAAAGTCTGGTCTCACATTTGAGCATTTTCTTTTCTTTTTTCTAATGTAAGCTGCTATGAAAGTGTAAAGACTGTGCGGTAAATTTGATGCCGTTTAGCGCCACTTTGAAGGTGACCTCAACTGACCCGACGAGAACTTTTATTTTGGCACTTCAAACGCTCAGGATAGACGCGGTTACATTCATGTATCGTCCGGTTCGGTTATCGAGTCACAGAGACGTAGGTACTTATATCTACCTCGTACGGGCACCAGTACCACAGTCCTTAGTCTGGGGGCTCGTCTCTCTCCCGGAGACCTCTCAGATGGAGAGGTCGAGCGTTGGAAGCGGGCTGAGGTGCTGACAGCTGTCACAGTCGCTGGTATCGAACCGCTGGCTCCGTCCTGAATTAAAGCGAGGTCATAGCACTTCTCTGAGTAGTTTACTCCAAACAGCTTAATACGCGACTGACAGAGTTTTAACACCATCGTCAAAGTTTATCTTTCTCGAAGAAAGTCTTCCCGAAGTGCACTTCCGTCCGTCAAGGATTTCAGAACTTTCTGAGTCGTCCTCGCATCGCTAGTTTTTACCCAGTTCATTGCGGTTCGTCGTTAATAAACCAACTTCCGCTTATGCCTTTCAAAGTAAAGCGCAGCATGATTCTCAGGGGGAAGTTAAATAAAATATTTAAAGCAAAACACTTTTATTATGATTTTCTGTTTTTTTCAAATGTCAGTTTCATTTGAAAAAATATTTTCTTATTTTTAGAAAGCGTTGTCTAGCTCTCACGATCTCCCATCTCTTCTGTTGGCAAAAACCACTCAAAGTAACTTCGGACTCTCAGCCAGTTGTGATCCAAACTTCAATGTCACCCTGGGTGAATCCCCATCCCCTCATAAATAAATAAATGGAAATAACATGCATCTATCTACTTGCTGACTTCTTTACTTAGAATACAGATTTTAGAGGCTCTTATCATTGTTGGTAACTCAGACTGTTCTGATCTTGGTTAGTGCTGGGCTGGGGCGCCGAAAAGGGGGGGTAAAGGATACGGATTATAGGGGCCCATGATTGAGGGGGGCCCAGAGAGGCCCCTAATGATGATCAAAAATAGCATCAACAAATTTCGCCGCTGTGTTGGGGGGCCCGGTAAAGATTCTTTTCATAGGGCCCAAAATCCCTAGCAGCGCCCCTGGTGCTGGGCGGTATGACCAAAAATTTATATCACGGTATTTTTCAAAATTATATATCGGTTTCATGGTATTTTTTTTGAAGGCACAACTGGGTGTTAACCACATTTTCTAATCATCTAGAGAGGAATTGCTGCAGTAAATTGGCTTAGAACGACCTATTTTACTGTCACGAGGAGTGAATATTGTAGAAAAACATTCATATCTACACTAGTATTAATACAGGTTTGCATGGCCTCACAAAATGATACTATTTACAAAGAGGTGGCACTCGTTATTCTAATTAAGTGAAGGAATCAGAATGCATGATAGTTGCAGTTAAAATACAGAACCATTTTATTTTTCAAACTTTGCAAACAACTTGAAAAAACATATTTTGTAAAAAATCAACATTAACTACACAATGTAAACAACGTTCTAAAGTTGTAGCCGCGGGAGGCAACACCACTGTTACAACTTTAGCTCGGCAACATTTGCAGATTATTGTTGTTTGTTGGACGTCGTCTTTTTTAAATCCAAAGAACTTCCACACGACAGACACGGCTCCTGGTTTAGGAAGAAGTTCCTCAGTCTCATGTTGCTGTTCTGGAGCTTCCACTTTGGGACTTTCTCTGTTTGCAGCCATCACTGTTTAACCATAAGCTAGTAGCATGTTGTGCCTCCAGTGCAACTGCACAACAGTCCCCTGTCAAACAATGTTCTGTGGCACTTACGTTCCGCCGCGCGACGTTTCCAACGTTGTGTACGCTACAGTAGATACTCACCGGTATTACGGTATATGAAAAATTCATATCATAAGAAAAATCAACACCGGTATTCGGTATGAACCGGTATAGACTTTTTCGACTTAGAAATTGTGGACATGCGCCCCCTAGTGGCTCCGCCATAACTGGACTGTGCTGTGTTGTAAAACGATGTAATCACAAGCTTTATTGGGTTTAAAGGGCCCGGTCATGTGCCCCGCCCCCGGCCCGGCAGTGACATGTTCCGCTGCTGGTACTAAGAGATCACTGCCACCAGTTTTGGGTTGACCTGTAAGGGTTCAGAGGCAAAGAAAAGCAGTCTGAAGCAGCTATCTCCACTCCCGTTTGAAGGCTGCTGGCTACAGCTAATCAGGGGACTCTGGATTGGCCTTAATCTCTTGTAACAGCTGGGTCGTCCATTTGAGGAATTTTTGCCCTGGATAATTTGAAGACCCTTCTAATTTGACTAACCAGACTACTAAAGTAAAGTACATCTAATTTACTAACAACAACTGAAACAAGTGCTGTTATCACTGAGACAAGACAGAAGGATGCTGATAGCCTCAGTGACATGGCTTCTGTCTCACAACTTGGGGGTCTATGCCGATAGGCTTACCTGACCTGGAGGTGACTACAAGTGGCCTATCCCAGTGAGCGGCAAGGCAACCACAGCTGGTCCCAGCAGAGCTCCTCGCAGCACTCAGTTTGGATGTTGTTTCAGTAACGACGCTTGAAATGAGGATGTTTGGAGAGATTTAAATCAACGTGAACATAATATAACATTAATAAGAACTATAGGTTTGCATAAACTAATCCAGCTCAGCTAAAATAGCTAACTGTGGTAAAACATAAGGTGGCCATGGTCCAGCCGGTGTCTCAGTCCTGCTCATTCTGTCCTTTTACAACATGGTGCTGTGTGGTACAAGAAAAAAGGAGCTTCAGCCCTTCAGATAAGCTATAGGTGACATCACAGAGGGTTTGTTCAGTTCTTCTTATACAGTCCATAGTTAAAGCTAGCCTGTAAACAAGCAGGAAAAGGAACCATCCAAGATTCAAAGATTCAAAGTGTTTATTGTCATATGCACGTTGAAACAAGTTCTCTGTGCAATGAAGTTCTTGTTTTGCTGTCCACACAAATGTCAATAGTAAAATATAAAAAGTATAATATAAAAATGCAATAAATATAGAAATACAAAGGCAGAGCAGAAATGTATATCTGGTATGTACAGAGTGTTTGCTATTTACATGTGCAAGTTATGCAGGTTGTTGTGTGCTAATGTGCAGTGGTGACGTAGACATTGTTTGTGATTCCTGTCAGCTGTTCAGGAGTCTGATGGCAGAAAGAGTTTCTTAGCCTGGAGGTTCTACATTTTGCACTTCTGTACCTCCAGCCTGAGGGCAGAAGTGTAAACAGTCCATGTTGTGGGTGGGTGGGGTCTTTGAGGAATCAGCTCTGCCATGGTAGATGCTCTGCTGAGAGGATAAAGTGTTCAATCCAGTGTTTTCATAGTTCCAGTCTCAAACATGAACAAAGTTTGTGCACATATTTTTAGGTGCATTACTTCACACATAAGAGTGTATATATAATATTACATTATTAATACACAAGCTAAAATTCAAGAAATAAAGATTAAATTCAAAGTGACAGTTACTCAAGATGAATGAAACTATCGTTCCATGCAGCAAGATGTTTTACTAGATAAGAAATCTTGTTTCCAGTTTACATCTGGTCGTTGTTTAAGGGTTTGAAATAAGTGGGAAGAAAAATGTAATTTTAGATCAAATCATTCAAAAACAGACTTACTACAGCAGAGTAACAAGGTAAACACTCTGAAAATTAAGAAATAATCCTGAATTCTCAGTCCCTGAAAAAAAAAATTAAGACCCAGGAACAAGAAAGTGAAGCCATAAATTAAAGTGGATATTAATTTTAGGAGAGTGTTTTTGTGGTTACTTGAATCAAGATTTTTATTGTGAAAGTTAAAAGCTGCGAGTCTGATTATTAATGCTTGATTCAACAGTAACTTACTAAAATGATGATTTTTAGGCTAATTAAGGTATAAAAAACATGTTGGTGATAAATTTAAGAGTATACATGTACCCAATAAGTAAACTATATATAAACTATATGTAGAGCCGAAAAATGAATCTGCAGCTTAACGGGCCTCAACTGCTCTGGGGCCTTGACTTCTCATCCTCAAACCTGCTGTCTTTAGGTCACAGGGATTGTTGTCCTTATCTAGTTGCTGAGTTCATGTCTAGACAGATCACCAGATTTACAAGGTTATGGGTTGCTGTAATTTTCCATCTCATGCTGAACTGTATGGAATGAACTGTCCCCCGTTAATCTTGGCATTCTTCTGAAGAATCCCGATGCTGTGAAGTGCTCTGTGATTTTTGGCTGCAGCCTTGGAGAATAAACCTCCGTTTTGCACCTCCGTCGTTGTCAGTGCCTTACTTCACAGCTAAATAGATTGCCTCACCAGGGCACAGAAATTAATAATTCTTACAACCAAGAAGATCCTAAATTCTTGGCATTACACTATATATAAAATAAAATAAAGAATCTTATATTTCTAGATCTAAGATTTTAATCTTGGTAAGAGAACAACTGACAGAATTATGTTCCAAATATATGGTTTATGTATTTCTACCATAATTCAAATAGCTTGTAATTATATTTTCTAACTATTAAAGATGCACTAAAAGGTGCCTCAAAGGAGTGTTCAAGTATTATATGAAATGGAATTGAATTATTTGCAGGTTTTCAGAGATCGTGTGCTAAAAGCCCGTTTGAGTCCATATTCATGGTGTCTCAAAATAACACATTTAAGTAGACTTACTAAAGACTAGCTTTATTTAATATAAATTAGTGTTTTAGCTCTGGTAACCTGTGTCGGGGTCAGGGAGATGAAGTTCCTTAATTTTTCCTCTCCATTTGTATCCTCATGAATGGCTCTTAGTCGGGCCGGTTCCCCAGAACAGTTTCCTTGGGAGACCCGATCAGAAGCAGCAGCTCCCAACAACATACTGGATCTACTGGGATCATTCAGGCACGTAAACCCCTCCACCACGATAGCGATTCAAGGAGGGGTAATATTAACAATTCTGTCTAAAAAAAAAAAATCTGGACTGCAACAAAACTTTGGCGTCATTCCTCCATGTTCCATCAGATCTGCTCCATGTGTTCACTGTCCTGCTGTTCTCTAGCTGGTTACTGCAGTGCAGCTACATCTAGTGGCACAGATGTGTAATGACAACAGAAAGTCCAGTCCTCGATTTTAAAACAAATTCAGTTGCCTGGCCCGTCTAAAGTTGAAATATTAAAAAAAAAAAAAACAGTTTTTTTTTTTTAATTTTTTTGAGTTAGATTAAAAAATGAGAAACATAATAAAATGTCACATTTTATTATTTTTTTTAATTTTTGATTGACAATTGAAAATGGAAAGAACAAATGATACACGGATTGATAAAGTTACTGAACTCTAACATGGACATTTTCATTTTAAAGTTCTCCCAGACGGAGGATTCAACAGAAACAAGGTTATTTGTAACAACTGACAAGTTGAACTCTCCGTTAAAAGTTTCTGCTTTTACCTTACCTCAGAAATTACCTGTTTTAATGTTCTGATTGTGCTGAGACACAATCATTTTGTTGTATTTTGTTGGTAGACCTTTTTTTATTCTTTAAACAAACAGGATGACATTAATGCCCTGGCAGTGGCAATAAGCTTTATTTTATTTGACTTTTTTAAAGATGAGATTAACACTAAATATGTGTTACTGACAAGTGCTGATGTTAAAAGTGTTTGAACAACAAATGTTATGGCACTTTAGTTCATATGGCAGCAGAACATTTAAATAAAAATGCACTTTACACTACTTTTGAATTCATTATTTGACTCCTTGATACAATGCGATTAATCGTGATTAATCAGGGAAATGGAGGGCAGCCCTGATATCTGTAATCAGAGTGAAGTTGTCATGATTTGTTTAGATTTTTTTGTGGTTAACTCGGAGAGCACCCGGAGAAAACCTGTAAGGACGCTAAATCAACCTGTCAAAGGTATATTAAATTACAAACAACAAAAGACTCTTCCTATCGCCCCAAAACACCTGGCCAGTCTTCCCTTCTTCGGTTTTCTGGCATCAATCTCCCGTCTAAGAAAATTAATGACGGCCTGATCAAAAATTGGGTCATCTGCTGCCATTGCTGCCCGCAGCAGATTTTCTGGTGTAACAAATATTCTGAGGAGGTCTCTCTGATCATGGCCTTGGTGATATCATTGATGTTGTCTTCAATGATCATGAAATCACGGTCACCAGTCACCACTTTGGCCAGCACCAAGTGTGACAGACGTCTCCATATGTCCTGAGTATTTTCTAGATAAATTGGGTTTTTTCTTTTTGAAGTTTTTGACAGAAACCTCAGCAGTAAAGCTGTGGAGAACTTCTTGGACAGAGTCACAAATTTAGAGATGATGTACTATCAATGTACTCTGGTTCTTCGTCCTTATTATTTTCTTTTTTGATGCCTTTATCAGTAGTCAGAGGTTGGGACACTGGTTCTTGTGCATGCATCTTCTTTTTTTTTAACAGATCGAACGTATGCTCCATTGTTCTACAGATCTGTTTGAGATGAATATCTTCTTCTGTTGGATCTTTGTTATTTTTCAGCTGAACTCTCTGTCTCAGCTTTGTAACAGCGTCCTCTGTGACAGTCCTCATTTCTGCAAGACAAATGTCCCTCTGAATTCTTTCCTGTGTGTTTTGTGAATCAGTGAGCTGTTGGCACCTGTGGTCAGTCTTCAGGTGATTCGGCCCACATACCAAACAGTCCTGTGATGGTTCACTGATCATGCTTGGCTTTTCTGTTTCAGTCTTTTCACAGTCTTCAACTTTTGATGATCTGCAGCCCATGTAGAAATATTTAGATTTCTCTTAATCCTGGTGAAAAACAGTCTGGTAGTCAGTGGAGTTGATGTGTCTGATATGACTTCAACCTGCAAACTGTGTATAAGTAGTGTTGGTTGTGACGTCATAAAGATCGGTGACGTCATCACCACAAACCGAACGCTGCGCACGCACGCGCAGATCCACCGCTCAGACAATGACATAAAATTCCCACGTGATCAAATTTCGGTTCCCTCCGATGACGTGTGACGTCAGATATGATCAGTGCTGTAAGTGGGCCGGTACGCACCGGTACGGAGTACCCGCACTTCTCAATATTAGTCTCTGGTGTACCGGGACTTTTCACGGCGTACCGGGACTTCTCATGAGCTCATAGTACTCTGTTTCTCTCCTTGCGATTTGGTTATACAGTGGTGTCGCCATGACAACACCACTGCCCCTCGGGAGACGTTCACTCGTGAGGTCTCGCGAGTCGAGTGTGCCAGAAAGCAATAGAAAGAACGCGGAGAAGAAGAGATCTCGCGGGCGTTGATTGTAAACAGAGTTGGCAGTTTGATTTACCGGGTGCATCATCGGTAAATCAAACTGCCAACTCTGTAGGTTCACGTTCACATAACCATTATGTGAAACATTATGTAGGTCTCACTTCCCCAATTTTCTCTATGCCTTGTCTCCATATTTTATCTATGTATGTCTCTCATGTTTCTGTCCACAGGGAACTCTAGGTGCCAGTTAGTTCGGTTGTGCATCAGCCTCTATGCTACCTGAGGGCCACCCCCTTGAAGACCTCCCTTGTGTACACATAATTTGTTTGGAAAATTCAATAGAACAGTTTTCTTTTTAAAAATCAGTATCATGTCCTAGTATTTAAATATATCACTTAATCATCTGCTGTTACCCACCGCCTAATTTACCTGACATCAGTTGAATAAGGGGAGTACCGGCACTTATTTTTTTCCACTTAAAGCACTGGATATGATCGATGTTGTTAATCACTCTGTCGGCCCCGCCCCCACCGAGCCGTGAATTATTATTTATTTCCTCATGTTCTGAACAAATAAATAAGGAGACTGGATATAAAATGTACTCTTTTTTTTGTCATCCTTTGTTCTGGCTCTGACCTGGTCACGCTTGTGGGACCGTGTCACGTGACATGAATGTGAAAGTTGGAGGAGACATGTTCATGTAAAGAGAGACGAACTGAGAGACGAGTTTCTGTTGAATAATTTGAATCTCTCGGCCAAATGTTTCATACATTAGTTTAAATATGCAAAAAGCAATGGAAGAATTAACTAAAAATATGAGCAAAAATCCATTAACTATTCAGAATATTGGGAAGCTTTCTTCTTATTTATCTTTGAGGACTGCAGCCTCTCTGTTTATTGACCAGTTATTTATGTTAATTTATGTTTCTGGAGCTACCTCAGCACTCTGAGACATGTCTGTAAGATTATTTGTGCTGTTTGTACCTTCTGATGATGATACGATAAATGTCGAAATGATAATGATAAAGGTTAAACAAACAAATAAATTGATAAATAAGGAGAAATTTCATTTACATAAAAGATTACATAATTATATCAGGGACTACATCATCTTATTTTTCCGTGCATCATAAATATCACCCATTGTATGTCCGTATTTTACACAAAATACCTTGGATTATTTTATTTAATTAGCTATGATTTCATTTCATTTTATTGATTCATTCCAGACCTGTCAAAACAATCTTTTAAAGCATAGACAATTTTTAACACTATCATGAATCTACGTATCTGAAAATAAATATAATATATTTATAAAATATATAATAATGCATAATTCAATATACACTGACACATGTGCATAACCATAATTTAGAAACATATAGAACCTCTTGTAAATAAATCTAAATATTAAATGGACATATCCCCCCCCCCCAAAAAAAAACCAAAAAAAAAAAACAAAATTTATACCCAATGTATACACACTGATCTATATACATACATACATATCAATATGCAAAACACTTATCTGGTTTAACATGTCTGTAAAGGGGTAGGAAGAAGTAAAACTTATTTAATCCAACCCCTTCACCAATGTTCCATGATTACCCTTAAAATGTATCTGGTTTTTGAGGCGTAGTACTAAATTTTAGTTGTAATTTCATATCCAGATAGACATAGACATTTAACTACATACATACCGATACACACACGTTCACACTACAGTACATACTATAATATATACTATAGTATATACCACACTACATACTACATATACTTCACTCTGCATATTCACACCCACACACACAGTGCACCCCGAGAGCACCCAGATACCCCCCCCCCCCCCTGACAGCAACACCCATGAGCCCACCCAGGCACCACCCTCCCCCCTCTGCCAGCCACTAAGACCCCCCCCCCCCCCCCCCCCCCCAACCCACAGCGGAAGCCCCCCCTGCTGGGGCAGGTTGGGGGCGCCCACCCAACCCGCCCCAGCAGAAGCGAACCCCCACCATGCAGCGGGGCTTCACACTAAGACCTGTTGTGGTCCATATTCATATCCAGTCAAACACCAGTCAGCTGTAACATCAGGACAACCTGCCTCAAAGTTTTTGTTGTGTTTCTTTGAGCGCTTCCTACAAAAATGATTGTAGGGTCACTGTTGACCTGGTGGAGGAGATGGCTTCTGTTGGGGAATGATCTGGTCTGAATGACTGGTCTGAGGAAATGGTTTTCCCAGAACATTGCATCAGTACAGTAACAACCTGGAACTACATTCCAGAGCTAATGCTAATGCTAACAGAGAACTCTCACCCTCTCTGCCGCTAAATCATATTATTACTTTTTACTAAACGGTGGTTAAATCAATCATCTAATAAACAAAGTAAACTTGCCTTGGAGTAAATGTAGGTATGTTTTGTAACTTTCCTTTCCCCACGTTCAGTTGCTTGTGTGGACGGACACAACTTCACCCACACTGCATTTTTCCAGCGTTTTGTTTTGGTTTGGGAAAGAGAATAAAAATGTCCCTCCAAACATTCTGGACACCTCGAGTCACTGCTGCAGGTCCCCAGCAGCAATATTCCACGATGGAGTTATTATAGTATAATATTAAAACTAATGATACATATCTGAAAAATAGTGAATTATCACAGTCCTTAATGCAGGAGCAGCAAGTTTGTCCGACCTAGCAACAGTAACTAGGAAGGGGGCGGTGCTTACTGAAAGGTCAATTTAGGTACCAGTTTGCCTCCAAGGCACTTGAATAACTGTACATGCACTTATAACACTGTACATGCATTATATACATATTTTACCAAAACCGTGGGCCTGTGTGTCTCTATATACGTATATGATCTGATATGATATCTGGGAGCCATTTCTATTGCTGTACCTCAAGCACAGTACCTTAGTTTTGAAGTGGAATATGGCAGTTATTGATAGAAAAGATGGAGTAACAGAACTTCAAACAGAGGCATTAGGACTTATTCTAAGCAAAATGTTGGGATATTTAAACTGACACTTCTATACTTTTAGAGTAAAAATATGTGATGTTGAGTGTATGAGTAATAGGCTTGGTCATGAACTGAAATCAGTCTTTTTTTTTCTTTTTTACTTTTAACACAGTACCTGAAATATAAACTAGGAATTATATATAGTTATATATAACTATATATATTACTAGTTATATATAACTAGGCATATATAACTAGTAATATAAACTAGGAATTATATATAGTTATATATAACGATATATATGCCTAGTTATATATAACTAGGCATATATAACTAGGCATTTCTCTAATAAGAATGATGAACATTGATATCTATTATATTTGTACACTTTCTTTTAAATATACAGATATATGATTATTCTTTAATTAAGCTATAAATACAGTTGATGAAATGCTTCTCGTCAAGTGAATGATTTGTCTGGCAGCTATATGACAATACAATTACACACTGATGTTTCATGTTGTGATGAGAAAACCAAAATATGTCGTTACGAAGTTTCCCCAGTAGGGGGTGTAGTCTGGCAGTTACAGTACTCAGACTGAATTAATGAATCAAGTACAGCTTATTTCTCCTCTTAATATAACCTCCCTATAATCGTCCTTTCCTCGTAACTCGTCGTCTTCTTTGAATCAGAATAATCGGAATTATTTTCAGAATGAAAACGTAAAGTTTTATGTTGGATGGCATTTCTAAATAGTTGGAAAGCGTCTGTCCCGGGAAACGCTGAAGTGTTTGATGGCGATTTAACTGCTTTAAGTGTTGCTACATGACAGGTTTATGAGCTGGAAAACGAAAATACCGCTCAATTAAAACTGGCAGTGTACAATAAAAAAATTAAAAAAAATAAATAAATAAAAAAACAGAGTCTCTTAATCGTATTTGATTAAAAAATAGTTTATCCCACTGTTACCAGTTTTTTTAAATTAATGAATTCAAATAATGTAGTACAATATTTCTGAAGAGAAGACACATTAGAAATTGCTCCAGGGGTTATATATGTGTACATTTATTTAGAAAATAAAATAAAACCAAGGAAAAAAATACTACTAATAATAAAACTGAAGAAAAAATAAGTAACTGCAAAGAAGCAAATATAGTGAAAATCACAGGAATATTTGAAATTTGGAGCACAAAGTCCAACGTTTTTGAAGCTTTCTAGTTACTTGAGATAGAAATAGTTTTAATATAAAAAATTAAATTCTTCATAAAAAGTGAGGAAAGATTGAAAAGTTTTTATTACATTTGTGTATGAAAATTTTCCATTAGAATTATAAGGTTGCAAAAAAAAAGATCCTTCAGCTCCTTGTCATAAAAAGTGAGGCTAAACAAAACATTGTTAGTGCATGTTACAGAAAGTGCATGTGATATCAATGTCTTTTCTAAATTTAAGTAAAAAAAAGATTTAACATGATAGAAGCGATGAATTATCTTAAATGAAATCTTTTTAACTTTATCACAGTTCAGGTACCAACTGAACTCACTAAATAGTCCTCTACGTCAGGATCTCCATGTAGTGTGGGAATCTGTATGTATTATATCTATGTACTAGTGGACTAGATAGAAACTAGGGGAGGTTCCGGTCGGACACAGTTGTTAGTTTCATTCCAACTCAAACGCATCACATCAGGTCACCTGTCAACGTCAGCCCTGATATCGGTCAACACCAGTCTTGGTACAGCGTCATGTTTCCATGACAACCGGCCAGAAGCGAAGAGCTGAATGGCATGGAGATTCCACAACGACGAGATGTTGACTCAGAGTTGGCCATTTTTGTCAATATTATTATTTGCACTCCACTAGAAAGCGAAACAGCTTATAAAGAACCGGTTAGAAGTCGATGACTGCTAGTTTTACGTTGTTTTGCCAATCCACAGGCGATAATGTACTGTCCAGTGGACGACGGAAGCCTCTTTAGCTCAAACATGTGTTGTGCTGTGTGTGAACCGCCCCAGAGTTCTCCGTTTTTGTGTGCACCGGACTGCGGTCGTTGCGGTCGCGCTGACCGAAGTGGACCGCAGTAATGACCAATGCTCCTTTAGCCGACCTAAATTGCGCCATACGAGTGTGAAAGCGTCTGTTTCCAGGTCGTAACAACGAGGAAGCTCGCAGCGTCATCTTTTCTGGGCGTGGCCGCCAGGTCGTAACAACGAGGAAGCTCGCTGCGTCATCTTTTCTGGGCGTGGCCGCTAGGTCGTAACAACGAGGAAGCTCGCTGCGTCATCTTTTCTGGGCGTTGCCGCCGGTTAACTGGAACCTTCACGTTGACGGAACAAGACACTAAAAGCAGCTGACAGTGAGTATGAAATGTGTCATATTTAGTGTGTTAGGGATGTTTTTTAGATAGTTAGGTTGTTCACAGGTGGTGTAACTGTAATAAAACTAGAGCTAAAACCATTCTCATATCAGTTTAGCAGGACAGCCACTATATTGTAATAAACTGTATGCGACCACTAAGTGGCGCTAAAATGACAGTGTGCTAATTAAGCTGCCACCACCTTTAATTATACACCGGTATGGTCCGGCATAAAACAACCCTGCACAAGTGGATTCAAAGAATAACAAATCTTTATTATTAATGACAATTCATTAAAATGACTGCACCCACATAGGCCATCTCCCAGCATAGAGCTCCCCCGCCACACTAAAGGCAATCCACATACAAGCCACACAGGTCAGGTGATACACTACTCTACTACACACGGCATGCAACCCCATAAGCCCGCCCCCGCAATAAATAACTACATAAATACAATGCAATAAATAGAGGCTATAAATACTTCACAGCAAAATCAATCACGGCAATTCATTACAGCAATTCAGTGGAAAATTCATCACAGCAATTCATCACAGCAATTCATCACAGCACTCTATACAGCCATCCATCACGGCAAGCGTCTATGAGTCCATTAAAATCAACACACAGGATAAACATCAAAACATCTAGTACTAATAAAAAGATACACGCGTGAGAGGACAGACTTTTCCTTAGGGTGACTAGGTTACACTATGGGGACGATGGCGCAGACGCGCAAACACACAGACACGCACAAATACATACACAATGAATGGAAATGTTTAAAAGCGGACTTCCCTGTCCGTGCGCAGCGAGACCCCGGTGTCTCGCTGCGGAACGAGACCTCCGTCAATCATTCAGTCTAGTTCATCAGGAGCGGGCCGTGGTCCACTAGGAGTGCGTCTCGGATCCGGAACGAGCCATCAGTTAATCCAATTGGCCATTCAGCCAGGCATGGCATGGCCGAGCAGTGAGACTACTCGCTGGGTCCGGCTACACTGTCTTGTCTTTGGCCCTAGCTATCTACATTTCCCCCCACTACCTTCCTCCGGGTCACTAAGTGATCCCCGGTGTCTTCAGCGCCGGCGGTCCTGACAACCGCGAACGCCACAAAACCGTTTCCCCACAATTGGACCCAGCAGCCCAACTGCTTCTGTCTCTCGGCCTCTCGCGAATGCACCCAAACACAGTCTTTTCTTTCTCGGCACGCCAGCTGATCAGTCATTGACAACAGGTGAGCGGGGCAGTGCGATAATTGGGAAGCGAGTGCAGCTGTGTCCATTACCCGCGCCCATTAGTTCACATCACACTACCCCCCCTCCAGAAAAATGGACTCGTCCCCGAGTCCTCACAAAGAAACAACGTAGTCTTGGCACCATGCAGGGCGCCTTCTCACACGCTCCGGCCGGCCCAAGTCAACGGGCGCCGGACCACCTGGGAGCTGTAACCCCCCTGGTGATGTTCCCAGCTCCTGCTGAGGATGCCCCTCATTTGGAACACCAGATTCTCCAGCTGTGGAAGGCAAACTGACCTCTCCCCCGGCTGAGGCAGCAGGGACACAGGACCCCCCAGCAGCCAATGCTGCTGACCGGCCAGACTCCTCCCCAGCGACTTCGGGCGTCTCTGGGGCAGCAGAGGCAGCTGGCAGGAAGAAGTCTTCCGCCACAGATGCCTCAGGCGACAGCGGACGATCAGGAGCAGATGAGCTGGTTGTCCCACCTGCAGCTGCCCAGTCGGCCGCCCCACCATCAGAGGCCACAGGTGCAGAAGTCGATCTGGTCCCCCTGGACGAGCTTCCTGTTGACGCCTCTGGCCTCCAGGACCCTCCGCCTGCAGATGGGATGACCCTGGGCACCTCTCTCGCAGCCCTAGGAGTCCCAGAACTCCCCACAGCGGGACCTCTCGACCGCCAGAACACCCGCCTAGCACCATACGGAGGCCTCTCACCCCTCCGCCGAAGCTGCGGAGATGCCTCTGTAGCCGGCTGCTCATGGACTTGGACCCCCAGCTGCGGCACTGGTTCTGGAACTGTAGGAGACACACAGGGTTTCAGCAGATTGAAATGCACAACACTCGTGGAAGCTCCCCCTTCTGGTTGTATTCGATAAAGCACATCCGATATCCTCTCAATGACTCTGAACGGGCCCTTGAATCTTTTCTGTAACTTTGGACTCACCCCCTTCTTTCTAGCCTTATTTCTTAACCACACAAACTCTCCCACTGAGTAAGACTGATGTTGTGCTTTAAAATCAAAATGAAACTTTTGTCTTTCGGAAGCTCTAGCCTGGTGTTTCTTTACGGCATCCAACACTGTAGATAAGCTTTCAGTTAGCTTTTCCACATAGCCATTAACAGAAGGGAACTTTTCATTTACATCAATGTTTAACATTACATCAATCGGTAAAACCATCTCCCTACCAAACAAGACCTGATGGGGGGTAAAACCTGTAGTGGCATTCACACTACTCCTGTAGGCCATCATCACAAATGGAAGAAGACTATCCCAATTCTGTTGATTTTCATCCACATAAAAGACCAACATAGACAAAAGAGTACGGTTGAATCTTTCTATCATGCCATCCGATTGTGGATGGTATGGCGTGGTTCTGGTCTTACTTATATCCAGCAAATGGCAAAGTTGTTGGAATAGATTGGATTCGAAACTGCGACCTTGGTCAGAGTGCAAGCTCCTTGGAGTACCATAGCGAGAGACCCACTCGTTCATTAACACTCTGGCCAAAGTCTCTGCCTCCTGGTTCGGGATAGGATAAGCCTCTGTCCACTTTGAAAAATAATCCCCCACCACCATGATGTACACATTAGAACGCTCTGTTTTAGGCAAGGGACCCAAAATATCTACAGCTATCCTCTCAAAGGGGGCTGAGGTGGCAGAGATCACCATGGGTGCCCTTGGGGTTGCACCTGATTGTTTATGAGACCCACATTCCACACAACCCTGGCACCACTTCTTTACCTCTTGAAACCACCCTGGCCAGTAGAATCTGTCTTTTACTTTCTCTTGTATTTTCTGAACTCCCAAATGAGCACCCGTGGTTTTATCATGTAACTGCTGTAACACTACTGGTACCAAGGACACAGGCAACACAATTTGGGTTTTAGCAGGTAATTTTGGTTTTGCTGGCAACACCCGTACCAACCTCTGTCCCTGTACCTGCAATTGGTCCCAAACCAACCCAAACTTCTTCAGGCCCGGGTAAGTATTTAACGCCACCCGTCGGTCCCCGTCCTGTCCTTTTAGCTTAATCAGCAATTTCAACTCTGGGTCGGCGTGCTGGGCCTCAGTCAAGACATCATTGCCTAGGGAGTCTAGTGTTGGTTCCCCCTGGTCAGGAGGCAATTCCCCCCCTTTTTGATTCACTGCACATATCTGGGAGGTACTCCCAGGCAGATCTCCCTTGTAACCTGGTAGTCGAGACAACGCATCAACATTTGTATGAAGTTTCCCAGGTCTGTGAACAATCTTATATTGGAATGCTGCCAACTGCTCTAACCACCTTGCCAGTTGCCCCTCTACCCCATGAAAGTTATGGAGCCACCTGAGGGAGTTGTGATCAGTCCGGAGTAAGAATTCTTTACCAAGCAAGAAATGTTTGAAGTATTTTGTAAAGGCCACTACACTTAAAAGTTCTTTTTTTGTTGTAGCATATTTGCGCTCTTGCTTGGTCAGGGCTCGGCTTGCATAGGCTATCACTCGTTCTAAGCCATCCACTTCCTGCGAAAGCACCGCCCCAATACCAGTGTCGCTCGCGTCGGTATCCAAAATGAAACTTCTCTGGGGGTCAGGATATGCTAGCACGGGCGCAGAGATTAGACAGGTTTTTAATTTGACGAAGGCTTCTTGACACGCCTCATCCCACTGAAACCGCCTGCCTTTTTCAGTTAACTTGTGCAACGGCCTAGCTGATTCGGCAAAACCCTTAACAAACCGTCTGTAATATGACGCCAGCCCCAGGAAGCTACGCACCTCTGTCTGGTTTTTGGGGGTGGGCCAGTCTCGTACGACTTCCACTTTCTCAGGGTCTGCCATCACACCCCCTCCGCGGAGATGACATGCCCCAAATAGTGAACTTTAGTGGAAAAGAAATTACATTTTACCGGTTTCACTTTAAGGTGTGCCATCTTAAGTTTCGACAAGACCTGGTCCAAACGCTGAAGGTGTTCTGCAAAGTCCCGCCCAAAGACGATGATGTCATCGAGATACACTAAACATGTAGTCCATTGGAGGTCAGCTAAAACTAAATCCATTAGTCGCTGAAAAGTACTAGGACTATTGGTCAGCCCAAATGGTAACACATTGAACTCAAAAAGCCCTTGCCGGGTGGTAAAAGCAGTTTTAGGACGGTCTTGGGGGTCCACCTCAACCTGCCAGTACCCACTGGCGAGGTCGAGAGTGGAAAACCATTGAGCACTATGCAGACTGTCTAGGGCATCGTCAATACGTGGGAGGGGGTAGGCATCTTTTCTCGTTACCTCGTTTAACTTCCTGTAGTCAACGCAAAAGCGCAAACCACCATCCTTTTTCCTCACCGGTACAACAGGTGCTGCCCAGGGACTGCAGGAGGGCTGGATGATGCCTTTCTCTTGCATTTGCTTAATGTGCTCTGTCACCTCTTGCTGCAAGTGAAGAGGTACTCTGCGAGGGGCCATTTTGATGGGCTTTGCTTGCCCGGTGTCTATCTGGTGGTGGGTCAGATGTGTCCTACCCAGGTCTGCATCATCACGACTGAAAACAGAGACATTGTTATTAAACAGCTCACGTACAGCTTGCAATTGGGTTTTTGTTAGCCCCTTGTTCTCCAGCCCAAATTGGGTCATCAGTGAGTCTGTGGTCCACTGTGCACCCCTAATCAAACGCTCTGTTTCAGGCTCTTCACCAATCAATACATCAACATTGACATCCAGAGTACCCACAGTCGTTCCCTTTCTCAACATGAGCTCCCCCTCTGTTACATTAAGAACCCTTAGGGGCAGTACACCCTTTTTCACTCGACAGAGGGCCCGTGCAATCAGAATATCTTCTGCCACACTAGCAGCAGGCTCAAGTAACCCCTCTACAGGTTCTTCGTAAACCCCCTCCACACTTCCTGGCAGTATGACTTCACAGCAGGGAGGTACAATAACATCTTCCTGTACCACTACCCGTCGCACTGGATTGGTGAGATTACTGAAAAGTAATGGCAATCGTTTTCCCATTATCTCACAACACTGTTCCCCCAGATGTATCACAGCCCTAAATTTAAGGAGAAAATCGGTCCCAAGTAGAACATCATGCAATGGAATGTCTGCAACTAGAAAGTCAATTACTAAGGCAAGTGAATCGAGCTGACATGCCGCTGCCCATTTCCCCATGATGCTCATCGGTCCCCCATTTGCTGCTGATACAGTCCCGGTGTAAGGTTCCAGTGAAGATTTACCACCAGTGGCCCTCAGCCAGAACTCCTTAGCTACTACAGAAACCTGGGCCCCGGTGTCCACTAGCAGACTACAATCTACTCCACCCACCTTAGCAGGTAAAAACACCCCCACACCTTGGCTGCCCCGTGAAGCACTAATTTGTAGGCCCGCTGAATAACTTGGGGGAGTGAGTCGTTGGCCCTCACCACTCACTCCTTCGAGTTTCCCGACAGATATGGGCAGTCCTTTCTCCAGTGTCTATTACACCCGCATTCCCAGCATACGTCAGAGCGC
This sequence comes from Hirundichthys speculiger, assembly GCA_018398805.1. Lineage (NCBI taxonomy): Eukaryota > Metazoa > Chordata > Actinopteri > Beloniformes > Exocoetidae > Hirundichthys > Hirundichthys speculiger. The sequence continues at coordinate 371,862 of JAGFBZ010000831.1, read as the reverse complement.
TCATTAGGTGTGCGACTAAGTGCGCGACTAGGTGCTTGTGGTCCCACCCGAGGGGCTCTGGCTACAGGGGTAGGCCTATTACTAGCTTGAAAAGCTGAAAGTTTGTCGACTGTTCCCTTAAGCGTCTTCACCTCTTGCCTTAGGCTTTCTACTGTTTGTAGTAACACAGTCATTTGGGGGTCAGGGGAGCTATTTGACACACCGCATATTTTAGCCTTATTCGCCGTCTGACCCTGTTCCATGTCTCTTATAAGTTCTAGTTCAGAGGCCAGATTTATGGCAGCCTCTAGGGTAACTGGTTTGGCACTACGAAGTTGTATACGCAACTCCCCCACCCCCACATGTGCAACAAAATGTTCTCTTGCCAGTAGGTCTTGTGTAGCACCACCTGCAGTTGGATATGCTTTGGAAACCAGACGCCTCAGGGCATTACCAAATTCACGTGCAGACTCAGTGGCCAACCTCCTCCTAGAGGAGAAGCTAGCTCTATTCCAATCCTCACTTTCACAGGGGTCAAAACATTTATTCAAAGCGGTACGTAAATTTGCATAACTACTCCTTTCTTCATTAGTCAATCCACAATAGACATCCCTGGCCCGCCCAGACAACAACAGAGACATAAATTTCAATTTAAGGTCATCATTCCAGTTATTGACATCTGCTGCCAGTGCAAACTGCTGGGACCAGTCAGACCAATCCCGGCCCTGACCTGTAAACGTTTCCGGCATAAACACAGGGCGGCCAACTGTGCTATGTGCGCCCCCCCTATTCGCCTGACTAGACTCCACTGCTGCAGGTTGTTCCATTTTACAAAATTAATCCCACCGCTGCCACCAATGTAATAAACTGTATGCGACCACTAAGTGGCGCTAAAATGACAGTGTGCTAATTAAGCTGCCACCACCTTTAATTATACACCGGTATGGTCCGGCATAAAACAACCCTGCACAAGTGGATTCAAAGAATAACAAATCTTTATTATTAATGACAATTCATTAAAATGACTGCACCCACATAGGCCATCTCCCAGCATAGAGCTCCCCCGCCACACTAAAGGCAATCCACATACAAGCCACACAGGTCAGGTGATACACTACTCTACTACACACGGCATGCAACCCCATAAGCCCGCCCCCGCAATAAATAGCTACATAAATACAATGCAATAAATAGAGGCTAGAAATACTTCACAGCAAAATCAATCACGGCAATTCATTACAGCAATTCAGTGGAAAATTCATCACAGCAATTCATCACAGCAATCATCATCACAGCACTCTATACAGCCATCCATCACGGCAAGCGTCTATGAGTCCATTAAAATCAACACACAGGATAAACATCAAAACATCTAGTACTAATAAAAAGATACACGCGTGAGAGGACAGACTTTTCCTTAGGGTGACTAGGTTACACTATGGGGACGATGGCGCAGACGCGCAAACACACAGACACGCACAAATACATACACAATGAATGGAAATGTTTAAAAGCGGACTTCCCTGTCCGTGCGCAGCGAGACCCCGGTGTCTCGCTGCGGAACGAGACCTCCGTCAATCATTCAGTCTAGTTCATCAGGAGCGGGCCGTGGTCCACTAGGAGTGCGTCTCGGATCCGGAACGAGCCATCAGTTAATCCAATTGGCCATTCAGCCAGGCATGGCATGGCCGAGCAGTGAGACTACTCGCTGGGTCCGGCTACACTGTCTTGTCTTTGGCCCTAGCTATCTACATTTCCCCCCACTACCTTCCTCCGGGTCACTAAGTGATCCCCGGTGTCTTCAGCGCCGGCGGTCCTGACAACCGCGAACGCCACAAAACCGTTTCCCCACAATTGGACCCAGCAGCCCAACTGCTTCTGTCTCTCGGCCTCTCGCGAATGCACCCAAACACAGTCTTTTCTTTCTCGGCACGCCAGCTGATCAGTCATTGACAACAGGTGAGCGGGGCAGTGCGATAATTGGGAAGCGAGTGCAGCTGTGTCCATTACCCGCGCCCATTAGTTCACATCACAATATTATGAAAAGTCGCTGTTGGAGTCATTTAACTATTTCCGCATGTAAATCAGATTTTTGATGTGATGTATACACTTTTTCCACTAAAGGGCACGTTTTTTAACAGTGATCAGTGATAATTTATTATTGATAATTTAGCGTTGATAAAAAGTAATAATAATAAGTAATAACCTTTCATACGGAATTACCCCGTTTGGTGTTTTTAATGTAAGTCAGTTTACCGTGATACAAAATATTAACATCTATGACATATACAGTATAAATATTCCCACATAATCAGTTGAAAAACGGGGAATTCAGTTTCAGGATATTCAACAGGGATTCACTTCAATCCCTGCTATATCTTCCATGATGCAGATTTTTATTGTACCTGAGGGCATGCTCCCAACAGTCCCAGAACCATGTAACCCAGTGGCTCCAAACCTAAACTAAACTGTGGTACATGACACGAATGAACACAACTTTTATTACATTACATGGGTTTCTTTCTTTTTTATTACTGAAGCCTTCTTCTTTCATTTGAAATATAGGTTTGGAGTCAGTGGATTAAAAAAAAACAAACAGTGAAAATAGTGACAAAAAGAGGAGCTCTTAAATTAAAATAAAAATAAAAAGCTATTGTGCTGGAATGTAAACATTATTTTCCTGACTTTGTTATTTTTCTAATGAATCTGAAGGTGAGATACCAAGTTCCAGCTATAGGACATCTATTGTGCCTGATTTCTTTTGGTTCCCACACACCTTACAAACCAAGAAGTTGCCTCATATAACTTGTCTAATGTATTCTGGTGTGTCATATTAAAGCAGTTGTACTACTGGTGTTTGGGGTGATTCCTCACTGATCTGCTGAGATGTATCTGTGACCCTTTTGCATGTAAATGGTTATTAAATTTACTGAATTACAGTCAGAGCCAAGTCTTGTTGTTTAAGTTTATCCTCAGTCTTACTCCGATGTTTAAGTCACCAGGTGGCTAAAAATAAATAGAGGTATGTATTTTATTTGTTCCACAACAGCTATGTAAATGTTTCATGTAGTACTACAAGTTGTTGTTGTAGTCATTGGGTCACATGGTTTGGAATCACTATAATGGCATCAGGAAGGGTGCAGGAAGTGAATGTCAGTCAAATATCCAACCTAAGATTACTTTCAATGCAGGATCGACAGACTTGCAATTTAAACATCTAATCAGAGTTTGGTCCAATAACAGAACAAAACACTTGATTAGCTTTAAAAACTTGTAACGCAGTGATTCATGCCCTGCTTTTGTTTCTACAGGAATAATGGCATCACCAACCCCTCTCTCCAAGGCCAACACCAGCTTCTCTCTGGATCTGTTCAAAACGCTGGGTGATAATGACAAGACAGCAAATGTCTTCTACTCTCCTTTCAGCATCTCTTCAGCCCTGGCTATGGTGATGCTGGGAGCCAGAGGCAACACAGCCACACAGATGTCAGAGGTACAGTTTTTTCTGATCTGCTTTCATATGTATCTATTCAACCCTTGGTGGTGCACAATTTCAGAAGGAAAAATAACAAAATAAATAAACAACAATATGCCTTTGAGACATCCATATACCATGAATGGGAAGAAGAAAATCTTTTGTTTTTGCTGTCCTTATGCTAATTCATCAAAAACAGCTGATGTGTTCGCTCTAATTCCACAACATCATTGGATTACAACCTAAGAAAAAGGAGAAGAAAGAAAAAGATCAATAACGGCACAATAGCCCAGCTATTACTGCTACAATATAAACATTTTTTGTCTTTTTACATCCCTTTAAACTGAGAGATATTTGAAAGACTCCTTAGGTCAATGTGAAGGGAATTTCAGAATCTGACTCCAACAATAAAAATAGTCTTCTGCTTCAAAGTAGTTTGAGTGACAACTACTTTAGTAGTGACTGATTTTGAGCACACTGATGCTTAAAGTAAAATGGTCTTCTACAGTCTTTATTGTGTGAACTAAAAACAAGGAAAGTTTGCATATTTTTAGATAAAATTCTACTTTTAGACCCATATACTTTACCTCAGTGATGTCTGTAACTTCAGTAAATATTTAAGTTCCTACAATCCTGTCAAAATAAACAGTGTTGGTGTGCTCCTAAGGATCTACTTTGTGTTTGTGAATAGTTCTTCAGGCATGAAAATCCCTCACCTTTCAGCGAGGTGAGGGACTTACTGTATTAAGTCCTTTTTCATGTGAAAGTACTGATATTGTATAATTCTTGTTGTCTTGTTTGGAGGTACTGAACCCCACCAGTTTCATATGCACATTCACTGAACCCTTACATATATGTAAGACATATGTTTTACTAGTGCACAAAATGAACCGTGCATTAACATCACTGTGTAGCCTGTGATGGCCAAGCAGGGCGTGTCATCATGAATCATATGAGTCAGGTGCGTGTCTTGACCTCCGCCGAACCCCTGAGACTGACTCACCGAACCCCTAGGGTTCGATCGAACCCAGGTTAAGAACCCCTGTGTTAACGTAATCAGTGCTAGAATTGGGGATCCACCTGTGAGAAATCTACATTGACTCTCAGTAAGCAAGAAAGGAATTGAGTTTTTTTACAATTTCTCAAGTACTTTGTAAAATTGTGAAAGCATAGATTGGTCTGTAATTATTAGAGCTATACTTTTCTCCAGTTTTAAACAATGTTGTTTTCCTTCTCACACATGAACATCAACTGTCCTGATTTCAACATGTCAACTAACACGTGAACACTAATGGAGATAAAAAATTGTTGCTTGTTTGTTTGGTTCTTTAAAACCTGTTTTCTTACATTTTAATTTTCCCATCATGGCTTGTGTTACGGACAAAATTTTCTGTCAAACAGAAAAACTGTGGTTACTCAAATTAAAACAAGTTTTACTAAACATCTCTCTGTGACGCCGTCAAGCAACGCTGAACATTAAAGCTCCATGAAGAGGCTGCTTTCAGTTTGATGGGAAATGACGCCATATTGATTCCTGAGTATGTGAAAGCCCCTGTTTGGTCTGAATCACCGGTTTAGTTTTCCAGTATCAGCGGACATGCTCTGTCCTGCTCAAACTTTGACTAGGCTTGCATGTTGACAGGCAAAATTGTGAGTAAACAGGAGTGACAGTGTAAAAGGGAAATCAACATGGACCAGCAGGGAGAAAGTTTTTTTTTTTCTTTTTTCCTGAGATGCCAGCTGTTAGAGGGTTGAACAGGTCAGACCTGTTTCTTCTTCACCAGCCAGTTCACCAACATTTGATGTAGGAATCCCATCGCCTCATGATGGGAGTAGGAAATGTGTGGATCATCGAAAATTAAAATCAATTAATGAATGCATTTCTCTTCTTCAGTGGGTTTATAACAGTGCTTCTGCTTTCTTATTACTATTACCACCATGTAAAGATTTGGGCAAAAATTAATTACTATTTGCATCCCAACAGGGACTTTAAGTTGTTTTCATTTTTTTATACAGGCTCTTCAGCTCATCTCAGATTAGTATTGACCTCACACAGACGACTCATTAGGGGCTGCTCAAGTTTGTTTTTTTTTGGGAAGTATTCTGTATTCTTTATTACAGCCAATCCCAAACTTGAAAATACTATGGCCCAATTTAAAATGTGAAAAATCTCTGTGGCCCACCCAAACCTTTAATCACATCTGTGATCAACATAAAATACTAGAAGCTACACTATATTGCCGAAGGTATTGTCTCACCTGTGACGTCACATTCCTAATCAGTGTGACGTGGCTCCACCCTTTACAGCTTCAGCTCTTCTGGGAAGGCTGTCCACCAGGTTTAGGAGTGTGTTTATGAGGATTTTTGACCAGAAGAACATTTGTGAGGTCAAACTCTGATGTTGGACCAGAAGGTCTGGTTCTCAGTCTCTGCTCTAATTCATCCCAAAGGTCTTCTATCAGGTTGAGGTCAGGACTCTGTGCAGCCCAGTCCAGTTCATCCACCAGACTCTTCCATCCATGTCTTCATGGACCTTCCTTTGTGCACTGGTGCACAGTCATGTTGAAGAGGAAGGGACCAGCTCCAAACTGGTTCCTTTAACTGGAACTAAAGGGCCAAGCCCAGCTCCTGAAAAACAACCCCACACCATAATACGCCCTCCACCAAACTTTACACTTGGATCAATGCAGTCAGACCAGTACCGTTCTCCTGGAAACCACCAAACCCAGACTCTTCCATCAGATCACCAGATGGAGAAGTGTGATTCATATCTCCAGAGAACGTTCCTCCACTGCTCTAGAGTCCAGTGGTGGCTGCTTTACTCCACTGCATCTGACTCTTTCCATTGTTCTTGGTGATGTCTGGATGGATGCAGCTGCGTCACCATGGAAACCCATTCATGAAGCTCTCTGCTCTGTTGTTGAGCTGATCTGAAGGACACATGAAGTTTGGAGGTCTGTAGTGATTGACTGCAGAAAGTTGGTGACCTCTTCACACTATGTTCTTCAGCATCCTCTGACCCCCGCTCCCTCAGTTTACCTGTCCTACCACTTCATGGCTGAGTTGCTATCGTTCCCAAACACTTCCATTTCCTTATAATACAGCTGACAGTTGACTGTGGAATATTTAGGAGGAAATTTCACTGCTGGATTTGTTTCACAGGTGTCATCCTATCACAGTTCCACCTGGAATTCACTGAGCTCCTGAGAGACCCATTCTTTCACAGATATTTCTAGAAACAGTCTACATGTCTGGGTGCTTAATTTTATACACCTGTGGCCATGGAAGTGATTGGAACACCTGATTCTGATCATCTGAATGGGTGAACAAATACTTTTGGCCATATAGTGTACGTTCCAATATTAATGTCAACAAATAAGGGGACAGTTGTCATATTAAGTTAAGATGACAGTAAAATTAGCACTCAATTGGTTTGTTTTATTACTTCGAACAATTTTTTATATGATTTCATAAATATTTTACAGTAATTAAAAACAATTTTTTAAAATCGAGAATTTAAAACATATTTGTTTATTTTTAATGACCTCTCACAGCCCACCTGCAGTACCACGAGAGCCCACTAAGGGGTTGCGGCCCACATTTTGGGAATCACTGCTCTATTACTTTGTCATTATTATTACTTTCCCATCTCCCTGCAGAACTCTGGGCTGCCTTACACATCCTGTTGCATAAACAGTATTAAGGACAGCGATAAGCAACTGCATGTGTACATTAAATGACTCTACAACACAGGGTCAAGTAGTATTCCTTTTTTACTGTCAAAATAAACATAAACAGTTATTACTTTGGGCCCAGTTTTTATATTTTTCTTTTCACTCATGGCTCTACACCAGCAGCTGTGAGTCAGTTTTAAAGAGGAGGCTTTCCTGTGGCTGAAAACTGACCGGCTGCAGCCTCAAAATGAAACTCATGAGTACACTGTTGACACTGTTGGAGCTTGACTGGTCTTCAGCAGCTCCTGTTACCTTCGTACAGTGAAACAGTATGACAGAGAGAGAGAGCTGTGGCTCACGTAAATGTATAAAGGTGAATTATTTTGAGCTTGCATATGAGTAAGGACTTCAAATATGTCTTAAAAAATGTTTTAACTGGTAAGTAAGGGGTTGATGAAGTATTCAGGGCCTGCTGGATGTAACTCAACTCACACATCACAGGTCAGGATGACGTAATGATTTCTAACTAAACAACGACCACTACAACTTGCCCCCCCAGGTTCTCTGCTTCGCTGAGGCAGAGCAGTTGCAGCAGGCAGGAGGACAGCAGATTCAGATGCAACAGAAGGCCCAGTTCAAACTGCCACAAATGCTGAAGGTGGTACCAGAGCCAGTGGTAGAGGGACTGTTCACTAACCTGAGGCTGCTTTACTAACAGATGGTGTAGCTGGTGGTGTTTGGTGAAAGGTGAACGGTTGGACTGTGGGTTCTTCAGTGTAAGTGATGTCTGAAGTACTCCAAAAACATTTGTCTTTGTCCTGCTGTGGGTTAACTTGGTAATGAGAAAAACCCAACATACTGGTTCATTTCCTCTTTGGATCTTTACTGACCAAACTCTACGCTATCATTATATGGCAATGCAGGATGCCTATCCCATTTGAATATCCATGTTTTTCATGTTCAAATAATTCACAAGAAAAGCAGGCTTGGTTCCTTTGTGTAAAAGTTGTGTACTTTTTCTACAGAGCCTGAAAACCCAGGATTGTCAGGATGATCTGCATGCCAGCTTCTCCCAACTGCTGAATGAGCTCAACAAGTCTGGTGCTCAATATGTCCTGAGTGTGGCCAACAGGCTGTACGGAGAGCAGTCCTACCAGTTTGTTGAGGTGCGTTTGGAGGATTATCATAAGTGGGTGTGTCTTTGAATATGATGTCAGGCTTGAGTGCATAAAGGAACACAGAGGAATCTTTAAGATCTGCGAGATGAAATGATGTATGTGAAAATGGGCAGCAACCCAACATACAGGCTTACTTCAGGCTGCAAAAGGAAACAAAGAGGCCTTTGTTTGTTTGCTTGTTTTCTTCTTTTATTTATTTGTTTGGATGGTCAGAAGCTGTTAGTATTTTGTTGTTGATGTGTCCAGGATTTCCTATCAAAGACCAGGAAGCACTACAGTGCAGAGCTGGAGTGTGTGGACTTCATAAAGAGCTCTGAAGCAGCCAGACTCAACATCAACAGCTGGGTGGAGAAACAGACACAAGGTAGAGCGCAAACACACTTAAAAATATGTTAACAGATCTGCCCTAATCCAAATCCTTAAAGATCAACGACCGGTGATCAACTTCTCATGACATGGTGCATCCCTGTGGTGTAAATGGTGCTGGATGTGTAAAGCCTCTGTTTTTCTGCGTCCTTTTATACATTTCTTTGTGACACATGTTCATGTAACTAGGCCTCACATTTGTGTCGTCTTTGCTCACCAGGTAAAATTAAGGAAGTTCTGGCCCCAGGTGTGGTGGACGCCATGAGCAGGCTGGTTCTGGTCAACGCCATCTACTTCAAAGGCGACTGGAACAAGAAGTTTAAGGAGAGTGACACACGAGATGCTCAGTTCAGACTCAACAAGGTAAAGCTTAATCAACATGGACACAGGTAGCTCAGTCTGTGTAGGATGCTGTAGGAGGAGAATCTCCATGGCAACATGAAATGTGTCTGTTTCACTCTGAAGCAGATTTACAAAGGACATCTCCACATCACGTCTCAGTAAAGGCAGAAGAAAATGCAAGAACACTGAAAAGTCAATCCAGGATTTTACTCAAACAAATCAGTCACTGGAAAGTCCATGTTATAGATGGATTAGATCAGTCTGGGATGAATTATATATTTTATATAATATAATATATAATATAATTTTACTTTACCTGTTCTCAGTGCATTGAAGAAGTGTGAATAAAGAATTCAACATCTGGGGAAACCTCATCATAATGAAAAGTCAAACAAATCAGTCACTGGAAAGTCCAGATTATAAAGTGGATTTGTAATATCTAAATCAGTTATTTTAAGTTGTGGATGCTCTCCATGCAATTAAAAAGTGTAAAGTAAAAGAATTCCAACATCTGGAGCTGGACAGGAAGCCTCATCATTGTAAAGAATCTGCTTTTGTGACACTGAACTGCCTTTTCAGCTGGGCTCAGAGGAAGGATTTCTCAATGCCTTTTTAGACATGAGTGTCTAATGTAGGTGGTGCATCATGTAGGTGGAAGCCATGTGCTGCTCATAAGAACAGACACACCTTTTCCAGGACTGATAAGATGTTCTTCCCACTGACAAATGATTCATTATAGTGAATGGGGGGGGGGGTGGGGGGGGTGTTCAGCCAGTGGACTCCTCTGAGTAATAAAGTATTTTTTTTCTTTTACTTGAAATCAGAGCTTTAATGCTGACCAAGTGTTTCACATTTTTATGGCTAACATGTCAGCAAAGGTCCAAGAACAGGTACTAGAAGAGTGACAGCACTGCCAGATGTTGCTCAGACTTTCAGCATTTTTAAAGAATCACTTATTTATTAAGAGAGCACTACTAACCTCATTTAGTGAACTAAGTTTTCTACCTCTGGATTTTATGAGGTTTTTTTCAGCCCAAAAAATATAAATGGAGCTAATTATTTTCAGTGATGTCAGGATAACTGGCTGATTTCTTTACGCCTGCAAAGATACTTCATCGATCTTGACATCCATATGCCGGTCCCCATTAACCGCGAAAAATAAGGGATCACTATATCGTGGAGAAGTCATCGACACTATGGACCAGAGCTAATGCTAACAGAGAACTCATCACCTTCCCTGCCGTTAAATCATATTATTGCTTTTACTAAACGGTTTATTTATCAATCATCTAATAACTTACCTTGGAGTAAATGTAGGTGTGTTTTGTAACGTTCCCCACGTTCAGTTGTGAACTGACACAACTTAAGCTACACTTGCATTTTTCCAGCGTTTGTTTTGGTTTGGGAAAGAGAATAAAAATGTCCCTCCAAACATTCTGAACACCACGAGTCACTGTTGCAGGTCCCCAGAGGCAATATTTCACCATGGCGTTATTATAGTATAATATTGACATTAATGATACACATCGGAAAAATAGTGAATTAACACAGTCCTTAATGCAGGAGCAGCAAGTTTGTCCGACCTAGCAACAGTAACTAGGGAGGGGGCGGTGCTTACAGAAAGCTCAATTTTGTCATTTGTGTTTATTGTATTGCACTACTACAGATTAATACCAGCAGTGGAAGATGCATAACTAAGTCATTCAGCTTCCTGTGAGTAGTATTGGTACTATGGGCTCGTAACAAGGACTTGGTTTAATTAATTTATTGAAATGTTGAAGTTCACATTTGACAGTGACTTGAACCTTCAGGTGAGCCAGGAGGTGGCAGAGTTCAGGTGGTTTTACAGAGGAACTATGGGATGTACCATGTGTAAGGCACAACGGAGGGGTGTTCTACTGTGGTGGCAGAAAACTGTTTTAGGATGATTTATGCATGTATGGAATATTAATATATTAATTGAGCTTCTCATTCAGTTCATTCATTATTTCTTCTTATTTTTCTTCTTCTTCTTCTTCTTCCTTCTTCTTCTTTCTTCTTCTTCCTTGCTTCCTCCATCTTCCTTCTTCTTCTTCCTTTCTTCCTCCTTCTTCTTTCTTCTTCCTCATAGAGCAACAGTAAGCCAGTGAAGATGATGTACCAGGAATCCAAGTTTCCTTTGACCTTCATCCCTGAAGCCAACTGCCAGGTAACTCAGTGAAGTAATAATCATAATAAAACACTCTGTCAGTCAGTATCTCACCAATTAAATCACCTACTGATAATTTAGTTAAACCTACAGAGTGGGACTTGGATACTGATGAATGCCCATTGCAAACAATTTACACAACATTAAGCCAACAGGTACAACTGGTGAACTTTGGACTTTTGCAGCATGTAACAGCTTTCAGTCTAGTGGCTGTGGCATCATTTCCTCACTGTTGCACCTGTAGTGTGGTGTGTTAAATCAACCAGACTGTCAACTTCAGACTGGAAGGGATCCAGACTTGGCTTTCTTTCTTCTTCTAAACATATGTACCACTTTAACGGATACAAAATATAAAAACAAGAAAACATATATTATGGGTTGGACAATGCAGCTGGCTTTTCAGAAACATTAAAGGTGCTGATTATTGTTAAGGGCGTGCATCCTGACCCTCTTATTTGAAGAAATTTTCATCATCTAATTCGCTTCCTGTTAATAGCAACAAGTGGACAAAAGTCTTGTTATTTTTCTCCACAATTGTGCTACTTACTACCATCTAACATTTATAGGAATAGACAGTCAAAGCCTCAGTGGAGAAATAACCCAAACAGGTTTTCTGGAAATATTTTCTCTCTTTTATTTATTTTTTTCCTGGTGAGTTTCCAACAGCATAATAAGCTCAGAGGAACATGGGGCAACAGTGTTTGTGTAAATTGTGTCATTGTCAGAAAGAGGCAGACAAATGTCAGGTGTTTTGACATCATTTGATTCCCTTCAGACATGAGTGAGATCTGTATTATTTAGGTTCACTGGTATGAGACTGCAACAGTCGTAGTTTCAGTATGTTTGATGTAATGAAAGCCTCTGTCTGACAGATCCTGGAGTTGCCTTACAAAGAGAAGGAGCTGAGCATGCTCATCTTTTTACCCAATGATATAGAGGACGGCACAACAGGTCTGGAGAAGGTATGACATCTGTTTCCATGTTTACATGTAATAAAACCTGCCAGACGGATATAAAGTAGTGATTGATTTTTGTGTCCACCTCAGCTGGAGAGAGAGCTGACTTATGAGAACTTTGTGGAGTGGACTCGTCCAGACAAGATAAGACAGATTAAGGTCGTGGTGGGCCTGCCTCGGTTCAAGATGGAGGAGAAATATGACCTGAAGAGTGTCCTGGTCAGTCTGGGCATGGTGGACGCCTTCGACATGTCAAAGAGCGACTTCTCTGGTAGGACTTGTTCCCTGATCGTAGCAGGTCATATCATCTAAAGCAGTGGTTGTCAAGTGGTGGGCTGCGACCCAAAAGTGGGTCGCAGACCCGTTTTCAGTAAGTCGTGGGGCTTTGCCTGGGGAAAGAAATGCTAAAAAAAAAAAAATGCATGTCATTCATACTCCTTAACAGTAGATGGCGATAATGGCCTGTAATGCGAGTTGACACCCGCCAGTTCACACCAAAGTTTGTTTCCATATGTTTTGCATGGTGAAACACAGATACAACGAAGAATATATGAGATATAGATTTTCTTATCTTGAAGACAAACCTCAGTGAGTGGTTATTCAGCTAAAACTCTATATTTTGAGTTCTTTTTGAAACTACTGCTCAGTGGTTGCAGTTTTATTTCATGTTTGTGCATAAAAGCACTATTGAGTCTTAAAAATGGCTGTTACTGAAATTTTCTGTTTGTTATGTCAGCTTTATGATTAATGCTTAAATAAGTGACTAGATAGTTTTAATAGGAAATTGTTATATATTCAGGAAGTGGGTACTCAGCAAATGCTACATATTTGAGTTCTTTTTGAAACTACTGCTCAGTGGTTGCACTTTTTTATTTCATGTTTGTGCATGTTGAGTCTTAAAAAAGGCTGTAGTTACTGAAGTGAAGTGTTTTGGATTTAATTAAAATGCAGCTAATTGAGCATCAAAGGGAATATTTCCCACTTGAAGTCATTTTGGTTATGCTATTTTGGTTTTTGCCGTTTTGGTTCACCAGTAAACTTATTTTTTTGTGTTGGCATTCTGTGATATTCTATTCTACTATTCTACTATCTCCGATTCAAACTGCACAATCTTTTTATTCAATAAATTTGAGAATTTTCCTTGATTTGGGTCACGGCTTGTCATTAAGGGTAATGGTGGGTCCTGAAGCCGGACCAGTTGAGAACCACTGATCTAAAGAAAAGGCATCCAAAACCTGACCTGGCGACTGATTTTTGTTCCACATACAAGCACATAGTTCTCAGGTTTTGTATGGTTTAACATTTCTCCTTGGTGACAGGCATGTCTCCTGCCAATGACCTGGTGCTGTCAGAGGTCTACCATAAAGCTTTCGTGGAGGTCAACGAGGAGGGAACAGAGGCAGCTGCTGCCACTGCTGCTGTCATGATGCTGTGTTGCGCCCCACCCAGTTCATCGCAGACCACCCCTTCTTCTTCTTCATCCGACATAACCCCTCCATGAGCGTTCTCTTTGCTGGCCGATACTGCTCCCCAGAGTGAGCGCTGCTTCACTTGGAGTGAGGGAGGTTACCAAACAACTAAAGATTTTATTATTGGGAGGAAAAGTGTTGAGACGAATTGCTCTTGAACTGCTCTTTACTGATCATGTCTCAAGTTTCCATCCTTTAAAACACATGGATTTTCTAAAACAGTTACTTCTTGTATGGATTACCTTATGCGCCTGTCTGAAAATAATCCTCCTCACTATGGATGTAGTTTATTCAGTAGTAGTATGTGTAGTAGTATAGTAGTTTAGTCTGTAATGCATCAGTCCTATTCTAAGTCTAATATCCTGTACAAATGTATCCAGTCTAGATTATCATATTTTACACGTTTTAAAGAGTTTGGCTTTATTTTGAGCCAGTTTTTATCAGTCCACACCCCCAGGACCCCTGTCCTTCATGTTTTAGATGACCCCACCTGGCACCATCACCTTGTCCTCAAAGTCTCAACAAGGGTGTCAATGATCCACTGATTAGAGACAGGTGCATTTGAGTAGGGAACCATCTGGAACATCCAAGGCAGTAGGAGGACCTGAGGACCTGGACCTGAGGACCTGGACCTGGAACACTGTCTTATGCTTTCATCAGCTGGCAGAGCAGACATGTTCGTGGCACTTTATCTAGGTAATACCACCATTTTACACTTTTTAAGACCTAAAAAGAAGGAATAATGAAATCATACTGACAGACGCATTTGTCTTTGGTTATTATGTAAAGTGCTTTTATATGTAGTATCGTGGATGTAATAATTATAGACAATTATATAAAGAATAAAAACTTGCATGAATCTTTTCTGGCATTATTTCCTTGTCACTTTCATACCACCCTTTGCTCTTACACATAGAATATTATGTGAAATTATTTTTCCCATATTTTAAAAAAGTCTTTGACCTGTTATCTACATAACATATGTTTTCCAAGTGTCTAGTCACTTCATTGATTTCTAAAGAGTAACACCTATAGGAGGAGCCTGCAGGCTTTGAAAAGATAGTTGAAAATGATTAAGGCTTAAAGTATTCAGGCACTGTGCCGGATCTCCGGCGTTTATGATTATGATTCTGGGAAAAAAACACACAAACACGTTATCTCTGAGTGGTCTTGAATGCAGCATCCGAGGTGAGCCGGTGGTTGTTTGAATCGAGACAACAAGTGTCTCTGGTCAGGATAGAGGACAAGGGCAGAGACCGTTAGCCGTTTGGGTACCAGAAGCTAAGGGAGCCTGGTACCTGTTTTTGTGTGTTGTGCTCCAAGAAGTTAGTCTATGCATCTAGCGGCAAAAAAAGCTCTTCACAGTCACAAAGAAGACGCCGTGTATAAAGCAGCTGTCCGCGCGCTCCAACACACAAGCCGTTAACCGGGACTTAGCGGACATAGCGAGCGCGATGACTCATCTATTTGTGACTTGAAAATACGTTTGTGCTTGTTTATTACGGAACATGATTTATCATTTACGATCGCTCAACCACTCGTACATCTGTGTAAAAAAAAGTAGCCGTTGATAAAAACACTTTAAAAAACTGCCCATTTCCAGTTAGCATGCCAGCTATATGAACACACATGACACAGCACCAGAGTTCTAGAAACATCTGTGTTTTATGTAAAGCACCTTGAATTGTCCTGTACACAAAATGTGCTATACAACTAAACTTGCCTTGTCTGATCAGCTTAAAGGATGGATGTTTTCTCTGAATGTTAATAAAGCAACCACCCAAAACATGGAAAAAATACTGAATGTAATGGTTCACTTTTTTGATGATGATGATGATGCATCCAGAGGAATAACAGAACTGCCTCTGCAAATATGTTAAAGAGTAGAGGAGTCAAGACAAGTCAAATGGATTGTGTTGGCTATTTTTTTTTTGTACAAATTGCCCTTTATTGAATTAAATTGTTGTTCAATGAATCAGATTAATTGGCTTGACTGAGTTTCACATGTCTTCACTTATAACTTAATAACCTTTACTTTCTAAAATTCATTTAAATTGAAGGTCATCTTGTACATTACTAAGCACAATGCCAAAAAGTTGTTTGCCAAATTGCCTAAAATGTGTATGCGTTGGATCCACTGCATCCCCGGAAAAAAGTTCAGGCTCAGGATTTTTTTTTTACTTTAAGCCCTGTGAACAGCTCTGTGATGCAGCTGGTTAAGATGCTCTCAACGACGCAGCTGTAGAAGCTGCTGAGGATCTTTGGCTCTTGCCAAACTTCCTCATCCTCCTCAGGAAATACAATGATCCCTTATTTTTATTACCCCCCCTGCTCGCCTGCGAAAATCAAAATTAGCAAACTGGAGCCGGACCTACTGGTCTACCTACCTACCTACTACCCACCACAATAAGGTAGCGATTCAAGGAGGGGGAGCAGTCTGTTATATAATAATAGATTTAATGTTTTAATATTTTGGGCTGTTGTAATGCATTGTCTTTGTGTTTGAATGTTTTAAGGGGGATGTTGGTGTAGGTGGAGGGCAGCCCTGATATCTGTAATCAGAGTGAAGTTTTCACGATTTGTTTTTATTTTTTTTAACTATTTGGAGAACCTGGAGCACCCGGAGAAAACCTCCGTAAAGTCACTAAATCAACCTGTCAAAGGTGTATTAACTTACAAACAACAAAAGACTCTTCCTATCGCCCCAAAACACCTGGCCAGTCTTCCCTTCTTCTGTTTGCTGGCATCAATCTCCCGTGTAAGAAAATTAATGACGGCCTGATCAAAAATTGGGTCATCTGCTGCCATTGCTGCCAGCAGCAGATTTTCTGGTGTAACAAATATTCTGAGGAGGTCTCTGATCATGGCCTTGGTGATATCATTGATGTTGTCTTCAATGATCATGAAATCACGGTCACCAGTCACCACTTTGGCCAGCACCAAGTGTGACAGACGTCTCCATATGTCCTGAGTATTTTCTAGATAAATTGGGTTTTTTCTTTTTGAAATTTTTGACAGAAACCTCAGCAGCAAAGCTGTGGAGAACTTCTTGGACAGAGTCACAAATTTAGATGATGTACTATCAATGTACTCTGGTTCTTCGTCCTTAATATTATCTTTTTTGATGCCTTTATCAGTAGTCAGAGGTTGGGACACTGGTTCTTGTGCATGCATCTTGTTTTTTTTACAGATCGAGCGTATGCTCCATTGTTCGACAGATATGTTTGAGATGAATATCTTCTTCTGTTACATCTTTGTTATTTTTCAGCTGAACTCTCTGTCTCAGCTTTGTAACAGCATCCTCTGTGACAGTCCTCATTTCTGCAAGACAAATGTCCCTCTGAATTCTTTCCTGTGTGTTTTGTGAATCAGTGAGCTGTCGGCACCTGTGGTCAGTCTTCAGGTGATTCGGCCCATATACCAAACAGTCCTGTGATGGTTCACTGATCATGCTTGGCTTTTCTGTTTCAGTCTTTTCACAGTCTTCAACTTTTGTTGATATGCAGCCCATGTAGAAAATATTTAGATTTCTCTTAATCCTGGTGAAAAACAGTCTGGTAGTCAGTGGAGTTGATGTCTCTGATCTGACTTCAACCTGCAAACTGTGTATTTATAAGGATGGTTGTGACGTCATAAAGATCTGTGACGTCACCACCACAAATCGAATGCTGCGCACGCACGCCCGCGCAGATCCTCCGCTCAGACAATAACATAAAATTCCCACGTGATCAAATTTCGATTCCTTCCGATGACGTGTGACGTCAGATATGATCAGTGCTTTAAGTGGGCCGGTACGCAACGGTACGGAGTACCCGCACTTCTCAATATTAGTCTCTGGTGTACCGGGACTTTTTTATGGCGTACCGGAACTTCTCATGAGCTCATAATACTCTGTTTCTCTCCTTGCGATTTGGCTATACAGTGGTGTCGCCATGACAACGCCACTGCCCCTCGCGAGACGTTCACTCGTAAGGAGGTCTCGCGAGTCGAGTGTGCCAGAAAGCAATAGAAAGAACGCGGAGAAGAAGAGATCTCGCAGGCGTTGATTGTAAACAGTTGGCAGTTTGATTTACCGGTTGGTTTGTTTGGATGGTTATGTGAACGTGAACCTACCTACCGTATTTACAAATGTTGCCGTGGCTCCAAAAGGGCCAAAAGAGAACCCGGACCGATGACGCACCTGGTGAAGATGATGACACAGGAGGTCAAACAGACATTGATTTTGAAAGTGGAGAGCAGCCAGTTAGCAGTAGTGCTTTTGCTAACACAGAAGTGGCTTCTGATTCACCTGTTGCCTGCGATATCAACAATAACTCCACAGGAGAAGAATGGCCAGACTGCTGGCTAAATGACCAAATAAGGTACTTTTGCTCACAGAATGAGTGGCTTATAAGTAAGGACCAAAGGCTTGAGTGTAAGGTATGCAGTAAAGTTAACTCCCTTGCTACCCAAACACATCAGGGACTGAGGTTGTCACATGAGTGGGGTAGATGTTTAATCTCTGCATTTGGAACAGACAAGGCAACACAAATGTTGTCTTTGCGAAAGAAGATCAGCTAAAAGCTGTCTATACCATTGCGGTGTCTACCAGTGAATGTGAGCGTGCCTACAGTTGTATGAACAACATTCCTACAGACAGAAGGGACTTCCTTGCTGTTACCAGACTTATAAACCTGATCTTTCTGAAATATAATGGGCCACCATTAGAACAGTTCAGTCCACAAAGCTATGTGATGTCATGGCTGGCGAAAGGGAGACGAAGCGCAGAAGACAGGGAATGTGAAGCTCCAAGCCGTTCGAGCAAAGATGACCCAAAAACCTGCTGGAGCCTTTTCTAAGTAGGTTGAAATATAATCACAATTGTCTTATATATTCACAGTCCACTTCTTTTGACACATTTGTACAATATAATGCAAACCAGAAAAGCAACACTGCTATGAATTCTACTTAAAAAAAGCTTAATAGTTTTTAACATTTGTTGTCTGAAAAATTATGATTCTTCTTTATGTTTATTATGGGTCTGTGTGTTATTTTCTCCATGCCTTGTCTCCATATTTTATCTATGTGTCTCTCTCATGTGTCTGTCCACAGAGTATGTTCAGTACCAGTGCCTTGTTTGTCAACCTCCTGTTCAAGATGTGGTTGCATTTTTGTAAGTATATGAAGATCTTATTCATCAATAATATCATGTTGTTGGTCCTCCTAAATATGTGAATTTGCCCTTTTAAGTTTACTGCAATCAAATATTTATATTTATATATTTAAGTCTAAAATAATAGACAGTCATTGTCAACCTTTTTTATATGATAGAAACAAACACAGGAGTATGTTATTTAATTGATTTACTTGTCAACTGCATAGCTCACTTCTCCAATTTTCTCCATGCCTTGTCTCCATATTTTATCTATGTATGTCTCTCATGTGTCTGTCCACAGGGAACTCTAGGTGCCAGTTAGTTCGGTTGTGCATCAGCCTCTATGCTACCTGAGGGCCACCCCCCTGAAGACCTCCCTTGTGTATACATAATTTGTTTGGAAAATTCAATAAAATAGTTTTCTTTTTAAAAATCAGTATCATGTCCTAGTATTTAAATATATCACTTAATCATCTGCTGTTACCAACCGCCTAATTTACCTGACATCAGTTGAATAAGAGGAGTACCGGCACTTATTTTTTTCCACTTAAAGCACTGGATATGATCGATTTTGTTAATCACTCTGTCGGCCCCGCCCCCACCGAGCCGTGAATTAATATTTATTTCCTCATGTTCTGAACAAATAAATAAGGAGACTGGATATAAAATGTACTCTTTTTTTTGGTCATCCTTTGTTCTGGCTCTGACCTGGTCACGCTTGTGGGACCGTGTCACGTGACATGAATGTGAAAGTTGGAGGAGACATGTTCATGTAAAGAGAGAGACGAGTTTCTGTTGAATAACTTGAATCTCTCGGCCAAATGTTTCATGGATAAAACACGAAAATGTAGCAACAGCAACTCTATGCAGCTCCACAGGTGTTCACTCTGGACTCTGCTTCGTTTTTCTCCTTCGTTGTTTCAATCGCTGAAGCCTCAAGAGGGCGGAAAAGACGCGCCCCCACCCTTCCGGAAAACAGTCCCTTCAAAATAAACATACGTTTATCATACAGTCCTTTCAGAACAAACTACTCCTTCACATCTAGGGCACAATCAACTTTCAAAATCAACTACCTACCACAGGCATATTACCAAAATACGGAATGGCCAATAATAATGCACATTTTAAAAGAATAACTGAATTTCTTAGAGACAATTCTCTCCAGGGATGCACATATTGCTTTGATTTATGTGAATTATTAACATTTGTGCATGAACTCCAAATATGTTTTTAAACTTGACAACTGAAACTTCAACCATACATATCAAGAAAAAAAGTACAGAAAGAACTGATAAATATCAGGTTATTACACTCTCCCCCCACCAAAAAAAGGCATGCCCTCATGGCTTAAGGAACAAACATGGCATCATCTTAGTAAGGCGGGTAGACATAAAAAAAAAATTAATCAGTTTTCAAAGGTGTACCTATCCACTTATAGAAACAAGATATGTACCTCACCGTCGGCATGGAGACTACACGTGGATGACCCGGAGTATCGTATGTCAGCCTAAGTGGAGCCCTCCTAACTCTATGAGACCTTCGGTCGTCATTGTCAATGTCCATATGCAGAACATCATCTCTGTCGTCGGAGAGTACTACTTCAGTCTCATCTAACTGTTGTGTATCAGCTCCAGTTCC
The DNA here is from genome assembly GCA_018398805.1 of Hirundichthys speculiger. Lineage (NCBI taxonomy): Eukaryota > Metazoa > Chordata > Actinopteri > Beloniformes > Exocoetidae > Hirundichthys > Hirundichthys speculiger. Next base: position 351,463 of record JAGFBZ010000831.1, on the reverse strand, counting down.
TGTGTCTGATTCGTCTACAGTACCTAATGTTTCTGGCTCTACTACATCTGGTTGTTCATTTAGTCCATTGCAAACATCATTTAAATCTAGGCTGGAAGGTTCAGACATTTCTTCCCCTCCTTCAATCCTAGGAGCGTAGATTAAACCACAGTCCATATTCCTCATCTTCTGAACCTGTGTTGTCTTTGTCATCACAGTTATCAGGTCTTTCTGTTTTCCCAGATGTGTCCGTTGACACCTTGTCACACTGTAACTCCTCGGGTTTCAGTTTCTTCTTCCTCTTTCTTAGAGTTCTTTTATTAGGTGCAGGATCAGTGTCAGAAACTGAGTCAAGACAGACGTTTTGCCCCAAAGGCAGAAGATGGTTACGATGGAGAGTTTTGACATGACCACAGCCATCTTCTGGTTTGAGGCGGAAAACTGGTAAGTTTGGTAGTTGGCTCTCAACCACATAAGGTATTGAAGCCCATCGATCAGCTAACTTGTTTTTTCCTTGGAGTCCAAGATTTCGAATCAAAACTCTGTCTCCAGGTAATAAGTGGGAAAAGCGGATCTTTTGGTCATATCTTGCTTGCATTTTGCTTGGCAGCAAGGGATTCCGCAAGTTCATATGCAGCTTTCAAGTCCTTTCTCAGGTCAGTTACATACTTAAGGTAAGTTTGTTGTCTGGTGTGGTCACTGGATGTACCAAAGCAAAGATCAACAGGTAATCTTGCTTCTCGTCCAAACATGAGGTAATATGGGGAAAATCCAGTAGCCTCATTTGGAGTACAATTATAAGCATGGACCAGGTGTGAAACATATTGACTCCATTTTTTCTTTTTGTTTGGTTCTAGGGTCCCAAGCATGTTCAATAAGGTTCTATTGAATCTTTCGGGCTGGGGATCCCCTTGGGGATGGTAGGGTGTCGTTCTGGATTTTTCTATCCCTAATGAACTCAGCAACTCCTTGATGAGATGACTCTCAAAATCTCTTCCCTGATCACTGTGAATTCTCTTCGGCAACCCATTATGGACAAAATACTTCTCCAGTAGAACTTTTGCCACTGTGGATGCTTTTTGATCCCTTGTAGGGAAAGCCTGAGCATATCTGGTATAGTGATCAGTGATGACTAAAACATTTTCTGTGTTGCTTGAATCTGGTTTAATAGACAAGAAATCCATACATACAAGATCCAGCGGTCCATCACTTTGCAGGTGACTCAATGGGGCAACTTTCTTTGGTAGAGTCTTTCTCTTGATGCATCGTGCACAGGATCTGCAATACTCCTCAAGATCTGATTTCATCTTAGGCCAGTAAAACCGATCCTGGATTAGGCCATACGTTTTTTCAAGGCCCAGATGACCAGAATCATCATGGAGTGATTTTAGTACTATATTTCAAAATTTCTCTGGCAAGAGGAGCTGAGAACGGCAGGGCTTGCCAGGTGGACTTGTGACCTGATATATGACTCCATTTTCTAACTTTAACCGATGCCACTACTTCAAAAGCAATGAGCAGGTTGGATGCTTTGTCTTATCAGCTTGTGTTACATCTCCATGACTAAGAGCTAACCACGCGTCACCTATTGCTGGATCTTCCTGTTGAGCAGTAGATAACTCAGCAGGGCTCAGAACGGGCAAATCCCTAACATTAAGAGCAGACAAATTACAATAGGCTACAGGAATAGCATGTTCAGAGGCCCCCAAATGGTCAATGGCTCTAGCAGAAAATGCCTTTTTCTGTGTAGGTACAACACAAATTTGACATAGGGCACTCACAGCTGCAATAGGCAAGTCTTTCCATTCCTGTTCTTGACTTAGTGTGGGTTGTGGGTGATGAGAAAGGGCATCAGCATCAATGTTTTGGACTCCTGATCTGTATTTGAGATGGAAATTGTAGGTAGACAATGCTGCAAGCCAGCGGTGACCAGTGGCATCCAACCTGGCTGTAGTTAACACATACGTCAGCGGGTTGTTGTCCGTTCTGACTTCAAATGAAACTCCATACAGATAGTCATGCAGTTTGTCCACTACCGCCCACTTCAAAGCTAGAAATTCCAATTTTGTGCAGGATAATTTTGCTCTGGGGGTGTGAGACTTCGGCTGATGAAGGCAACTGGCTGCAGCCCCTCCCCTTGGTCTTGGTACAACACACCACCGAGACCCTCTCGGCTAGCATCAATGTGTAACACATAAGGCAGCTCTGGGTTTGCAAAGGCTAGTACAGGAGCTTTAGTGAGCTTTTCTTTCAGCAACTCAAATGCAGTTTCACATTTTCATCCCACCTACTACCAAAAGGCTCTTTTGGGTTTAAATAAGCCGTTTACATCTTTACATTTGACTTCTTGGCAGCTGGTGGATAGCCAGAAAGCAGTTGGTTCAATGGAAAGGCCACTTTGGAATAACCCTTGTCGTGACAAAATTGGTGTCTGGTTCGCCAATGATCTCAAAAATATTCTAAGTTCTCAAAGTATTAAAAATTCAAAGTACAAAGTCAAACAAACTGGTTCAAAGGTCAAAAATGAAGGTTTTATTGTCAATACAATAGCTCCTTCTGAGACCAAGCCCGGGCTCGGTCTGATTCACAATGCGAAATGCTTCAGTATTTATACAATCGGGGGCGGGACAATCCTTCCTCTTGCCCCTCCTTTTTTTCCCCTCCCCTCTCCTTTGGGTTTCTTCTAATAGGATAAGATTATGATATCTAACTGTGGTTGGCCAGCTGAGTTTGGCATTTTTTTATAAGTCAGCACTCTTTCCTTTAAAAAAAACACCCTATTCTGTATCATTTCAGCACTTTTACTCTTACAGATACACCTTATTCTGTATCCTTTCTTTGCATTCTCTTTATCAGTTCTGTGCCGGAAATTCCCAGAAACTCATAATTTGACCGGTGCTGTTGCACATACACACTTCATTTAACAGAACAGCTGGTACAGAGCTGCAGGTGTTCATATCTGTCTTTTTACAGTCTCCAGATTTCTCCATATCTCTTCTTTTCCACTCATGCTGACTGTTATTCTGTTCCTGTACGGCCACAGGTGTTATCTGAGTTGATGTGGTTCATGGAGTTCATGCCGAGCTCAAGGACATTTACACTACATTCCCCCCTGTGGTCCTGATAAAGGACCACTCTATTTATTCAACAGTAGGTGATAAACATTCATTGACTAATCAAAGGTTAACTTCATTGATTAACAGAGTGATTGATTAAACAGATTAACACCATAGTTAATACAAGTGTACAAATCAACTTCTATCAGTGAGGATCACCGCAAGATGCTGCTGCAGTTGTAACGACAACTGCAGCTACATCTTAGAATCACCCCGGGACTTGCCCATCCTGATGAGTCTATGATCGTCGTTGATAGGCTCCTAACTGACTCTGAGATCTGACCAGGGAAACATCCCCCCGATTATCGGTTAACAGGGGGTAAAACCCTCGTTAGGTGGTAGCGTCAGTAGTCCATTGCTAAACCATGAGTAATACAAATCACACGTGAGCATGCAGATACATAAGACACTCGTGAAAGATACTACTTTTGTTCCGTGCACATACATAAAAACACTCATGAAAAACACTACTGATACATTTCAAACCTGGTCTATTCTGTCTAAACAGCTAGTTACCTTAGTTTGTTCAAGGGGAAAACCCCTGGCATGCTTGTGAAGGTCACCCTCTTAAGTTTTTGTTTTTGGTATTTTCTGTCTTGTTTTAAATTAGCTGCATTGTCATTCAGACATAGCTAACCTCAGCAGCACTGCCCTCCAGACATTAGCTAATACTGTAAAAAATACGGTAGGAACCTCCCAAACTTTTATCATGGTAACCTATTGTCAGCCATGTAAGTCAACCAACAAAACAAACAGATATTGTTAGAAACAATATACCAATTCCTGGGCCTATGCTTTCAGGAATACATCATTTGGGCAAAGCCCACATGTCTTGAATAATTATCTAGCAGGTATAGATTCTTAGGTTCTTATCTGACATTTCAAACATATCACATACACATTAATACATCTTTTCTTAACAACACAGTAATACCAGAACAGTCTATTGTTCCGTGGATGGAGGGTCCTGTGCGTCCGGTGGGGAAGGGGGACGTTCTTCCCTACTTCTCAGTAGGACCATTCCGTTGGTGGTCATAATCTGCCGTCCAAACCTTTCTTGGCAGAGTTCGATCATGGTCGTGTGGGACTGTCTCAAATAGTGCAGTTGCTGTTGGGTTTGACCATGGGCAGCTGTCACTTCCCACAATTCGTCCTGCAGTGAATCAATGGTGGCTCGGGCTTGGGTTAATTCTCGATTAAGTCGCCCATTGTCCTCTTTTAAACGGGCCAGGGTCTGTGTATGTGTATAGTTGTAGGTCAGGCTTCTGATTCTCTTGATCTGTACACGGGCCATGGGGGTAAGCCCAGCCATCAAGGATGAGTACACTCCTTTCGTCAAGTTGCCTATTTCATCGCTGAAGTCGTTCTTGATGATATAGTGTTTCACTGGGTGGAGCAGGAATCGTTAGAGGTGGTCAACATCACTTGCTTCCAACCGTAGATAAGGCGGTATGTTTCTGGGTGCTGGTGGCACTTCGGCTAGGAGTCCCCGGTCTGCTGGGTTGTCTGGACTCTCCGGGCTGAACAGCGGCGACCTTGGTGGTGGTGGTGGCTGGACACCAGTTGGCTCCGTAGATGGACTCCGCCAGACTCCGTAGATGGACTCCGCCAGACTCCTTCTGGTCATCTCTTGGAAAGGGGTCCATCCCGACCCCCCTGGGCGATCCTCGGTCCACTGGGGCCCATCTGGATGCCTGTTTGGGATGAAAGTGTGCGTACCTAGACGCAGGTGTATTCCTAATGGTGTAAGTATGTTGTCCCCTCCGCTGTAGTAATTGTGCTCCTGCCATTCATCTGGGGTCATTTGTGATCCAGTAAAGTAAGCCTCTGCCATTTTAACAGTCTGTGGTGAAGATATGGCAGCATTTAGTAATCATATTTACATTCAATTTTGCTACTCTATTTTTATGTGCATATATATATATATATATATATATATATATATATATATATATATATATATATATATATATATATATATATATATATATATATTCATTGCTGACTTTTACATATTTTGAGCCCAACCAATGCTTACCCATTGAGCCGGTTTCCAGTATCTCTTTTGTCAGCACATGATCATATATATCTGCTTTTACATGCACTATATGTTTGATTTCCCCTTTATCCCCATCTATTATTCCTTTGTTAGTAGCTAGTGTGGTCATTGCTAGTGCGCATGTTTCTACTGTGTTTTGTGAGGCGGCTGTGTTGTAAGTAGTTGGTAGTGCTATAATTTCCCCCGTTGTTAATCCGCACAGGGTTAACACTATCAAGCAACTAGTCAGAGCGATAGCCCTCATAACTCGGCGTGGGCGGTGGCACTTCTGCCGGCGGGAGAGACGGAGAGGTGGTTGGGGAAGCTGCTGGTGGTGGGGGGGCAGATGAGGGGCCATCTGATAAGGTCCCCCTCTACGGGGTTCGGTCCACTGCCGTCTAAACACCCTTATGAATACCTTGTCCCCGACCTCTACGTCTCGCACGTCCAGTGGAATGCGAGGCTCGTCCTTCTTGTGGGCTTCCTGCACCTGTTGGAACACAAGCCTGTGAATTTGGGTTAAGGCACGCAAATAGTTGCCCAGCTCATGGTCTAACTGCTCCAACGTTGCCCCCTCGTGGGGTCCTCTGATCTGCGGGAGGGGCATTGGTCGACCTGTAAGCATTTCATGTGGAGTTAAATCGGTTATTCGATTAGTCTGGGAGCGCATGGCCATTAATGCCATTGGCAACGCATCGACCCATGTCAGTCGGCCATCGCTATCTGCCACAATTTTGGTTTTCAATGTACCATTAACGCGTTCGACCGCCCCCTGTGACTGAGGGTGGTAAACACAGCCATACTTCTGTTTGACACCCAAGAGTTTAAACATTTCCCGGATCGCATTGTTAACAAAATGGCTGCCATTGTCCATTGATATAGTATCTGGCATGCCAAATCTGGGAAACACTTCTCTGACTAAAAACCTCGCTGCGGCTTTGTAGTCCGCTTTTGAGACGGCGCAGGCTTCGACCCATCTGCTGAACCTGCACACAATGACAATCAGGTATCGCTTACCCTGTACCCGCTGAATCATGTCTACATAGTCCATCATCAGATGGCGGAAAGGGCCGTCTGGCATGGGTATGTGAGCCAATGGATGGGTAAACATTTTAGGAACATTGTATTTTGGACAGTGAGGACACATTGCGAGTTCTCTGTCAATCATGTAGGACATGTATGGGGACCACCACACAGCTTGTAATTTCCGAATAACCTGGGCTCGTGAACAGTGATCAGGTTCATGCATTTTTCTTATAGCCATGGGTAGTAAGGATAGTGGTAAGACAAAATGTCCGCTGGGACTTCTGTACAACCCTGCATGGGGATGTTGGGTGCGTATAGCACCCCTCTGTCTCCACAGATTTTTCTCTGCCTGAGAAACATTGTTTTGTGCTTCTATCAATGATGCTAAATTAGTGATAGGAGCAGCATCTTCTTCAAACAACATTGGTCCCTGTATTGCCTGGCCTGTTGCTTCTTTAGCGGCTTCGTCAGCTAAGTTGTTTCCTATTGCAACTGGTGTTGCATTGTTCTGATGAGCTGCGCACTTCACTATCGCTAGTTGCGTGGGAAGTTGCATAGCCTGTATCAACTCTACTACGGCCTGCCCATGTGCTACAGGGGTGCCGTCAGTGCGCAATAACCCCCTTTGCTTCCAAATGCTGGCATTTATATGGCACACACCGTATCCATAACCACTATCGGTGTAAATTGTGGCTCTTTTTCCTGCGGCTAATTTACAGGCAGCTGTTAATGCTTTTATTTCTGCTAATTGGGCAGAACAAGGCTGGGCCAGGCTTACTGATTGTACTTTGGTGAATGTGTTATCGGGATTAAGTTGAACTATCCCATAGCCAGCCTTATTGCCCGTCACACCTCTGACACATGAGCCATCAACGAACAAGGTCAGATCAGATGGAATGGGATGATTATGCAACTCATCCCTTACTTTCACGAAGGTGTCCGTCTCCTGGAGACAATCATGGGGCTCACCTTCTGTTGGCAGTACCATTCTTGTGGCTGGGTTTATGGTTGTGCATCTCATTATAGTCAGGTCTGGTCCTGAGAGCAGGATCTCATAACCTGTTCGTCTGGCTTGGGTAACCACAAAGCGTGGGCTTGTGAGCATGGCATGCAGTTGATGTGAGGTATAAAGTGACACCGGATGTCCCATAGTGATCACCGATGCCTTTTTGTATGCAAAAGCAGCTGCTGCCAGACCCTGATAACAGGGTGGCAGCCCTTCCTCTACACTGTCCAACTTTGTGCTATAGTAAGAAATAGGTTGTTTACCTGTTGGGGTATCTTGCATCAGTACTGCACATGCATACCCCTGCCTTTCTGCCACATATAGATGGAATGGTTTGCCATAGTCTGGATTGGCCAAGGCCGGAGCAGTTTGGAGATCTCTTTTTAATAGCTGAAATGCCCCTTCTGCCTCATCAGTCCACTGCAACTGGGCCGACTGTTGTCCCTGTCCTGCTGCTCGGATCAGGCCTCTTAAAGGGGCTGCTTTGAGAGCGTAATCACAGATCCATGGTCTGCTGTAGCCTGCCATTCCAAGAAAAGACAACATCTGACCTACAGTTAAAGGCTTTGGAACTTTACTTATGGCCTCCAGCTGAGAAGGTGCAATTTGTCTTTTATCCCCACTTAGCTGCCTGCCCAAATATTCCACTGTTGGTTGACAGAATTGGAGCTTCTTTTTGCTTACCTTGTGTCCTCCTTCTGCCAGAGCCGTCAACACAGTGATGGAGTCTTTTCACACTGCTCTTTTGTCTCAGAGCAAATCAAAATGTCATCCACATACATTAAGGTGGTTGACTGTACATCCAGATGACTGAGGTCGTTTGTAAGAACTCGATTGAAAATGGAGGGAGAGTGTACAAACCCTTGCGGCAACCGAGTATACGTATACTGTTGCCTTTTGTATGTGAATGCAAATAAGTGCTGTGAATCAGGATGAACTGGTACACTGAAAAATGCAGAGCACAGATCTATCACCGTGAACCATTTGGTTCCTGGTGGGATGTTGGATAACAGTGTGTGAGGATCAGGTACTATGGGCATTTCTTCAGCAACTACTGCATTGACTAACCTCAAGTCATGTACTAATCTGTACTCATTTCCACCTGGTTTCTTAATGGGAAAAATTGGGGTGTTGCATGCACTGTTCGTCTTTACTAAAACTCCTGCCTCTACTAACCCTGTTATGATGGGATTTATGCCTTCTATGGCTTCCTGCTTTAGAGGATACTGTTTTTGGTATGGCAATCTGACACCTGATTTTACGCGAAACTTTTGGGGTTCAGCTGATTTTACTAATCCTACATCTGTTTTGTGTTGGGACCATACTTGCATTGGGTCTTGCTCTAGTAAGGTTACATGTTCATCTGTCATCACCATAGTTCTACCTTTTCCCCTAGATACCTTAACCCTTTCTGCTATTGCTTCATCAGCTGATGGGCTTGTGATTTTAAAAAATTGTCCATCTGGGGAGACACTCACTTGGGGACAGTCTGTGGGAGTCCAGTTCTCCACTTGTCTTGCCGTTTTCACCATAGGGCCTAAGTCATGTGACTCATACCCGTCTGCAATCAACAATGTCACATGTGGTGATGAGTTGGGAACTGAGAACCAGCTCTCAACTTTCTCATCTGCAAAGTTCACAGCTGCAGCGGCTCCTTGTAGTTCTACTATGATATCTTCATACTGGATTATTGTGGTTTTACCATTAATATTTTCATCCCAGCTTGTCTCAAAGTCCTCGTGAGTTTGGTCTCCGTCATAGAACATGGTACAGTGAAGTGGAAGTTTTGGCTCTCTAGCCATGTCATAGTGGTTCATTACCAGTGGTCGCCAGGCTTCCCATTCCTGGTAAAGGACGGAGTCATGTGCTGTCAGCTTCAACCAGAACACTTGAGCCTCAGGACCATGGTCGGGAGTCCGTAGTGGTCCTGTAGGTACTCTTAATGGCATCATAGGGAAAGATAAGTTATCTTTTGTATCATCATTCACATCAAAGTAGATACCATCTGGAGTACACTTGATTTTTGCATTTAGTTGGCATAACACATCTCTTCCCAAGAGATTGATTGGCGTATCTGCTGAATATAGCAGGGAAGCGTAGATTGTTTTGTCTCCTATTTTCAGCGGAACAGGCACAGTCATTGGTATTATTTGTGTTTTCCCGGAGAAACCTACAGTACGAATCTTTGACGCTGAGAGGGGAAGATTGGCTCCTTTTTTACCTATACAGGAGTACGTAGCTCCCGTATCGATCATAAATTGGTGATGCTGATTACATATAGTTACATTTATTGTGGGTTCCGCTTGAGGGCGTTGTGTTAGGATGGGTAAAATTGTCTTCCCCTCAGGTTTCTCTGGGCACCCCTATTGCCAGTATGCTGCTGGACCTGTCCAGGGACCATTATTCTGGTGGTCGGGGCCCAGTCCTGAGTTGGCAGCCTCAGCATTCGGATTTTGGGGACCCGTCCATGGATTGATCGGACACTCTCTCTGCAAGTGTCCGGTTTGCCCGCATCCCCAACATTGCAGCCTTGATTGATACTGTGGAGCTGCGCCAGCTACCTGTTGCTGTGGTCCTGGCATGGCCCCTCTGGCTCCTCCTCGAGGCCTGCATCTTCCTCGCATGGGTGGACCGCCTCGTCCTCGTCCAGCTGATGGTTGCTGCATGCCTCCTCCTTGGTTAACATGTACGTGGATTGGCGGGATTTGTGGAGCTGGTATTACAGGAACAGAGTTAGGCACGGCAGGTGTCTGTTGGACGGGGGACGGCACTGTTGGTGCAATCATTGGTGCTTGCATTACCCCTCCGTCGTATCCATTTTCGGGCCACGGTGAATCCACCGTTACCGCCACCAGGGTTTTTGGCTTTTCTCATTCCTTCTTTTGTTTGGTCAGCTCTCCTATCTGTAGTTGGGTTAGCTTGTTAGCCAACATCTTACTCTGGTCTTCACGAGTCTGCCTCTCAGCTCTGTATGCATTCACATAATGAACCACATGTTCGGAAAATACCGGCCATTCCATTTTCATTAATCCCACTACTTCACTCATCTTGGACTGTACTTCTTTGGGCATGGCGTTTTTTACATACAGTTTGAATAAGGCACTTGTTGACTCGTTACTATCCCATTCACTTCCGGTCTCGGCTTTCCACATTCTCTGATAATCATGCAGAAATTGTGCTGGGCTGTCACTATCCTTTAGGCATTCTTTTTCTAATTTGGCTGGGTCCATTCGTGAGGGGTATTTTTCCCTTAGAGCCTTCCAGACCCTAGATCTTAATAAGTCAAAGGGCACCTCATCATGTTGGTGCCCGTCCGTCACTCCTCCCATTTCAGCCGCTCTGAAGATCTCTGCGGTGGCCGCTTGCCCTGCCATTTTTACTAGCAGGGCCTTGATGTCTCCTGCTGCTAGCTTGATTCCTCCCGTTAGTTCTTCGAGCTTCTCGATCCATTTGTCTGCTCCATCTGTCAGGGGAGTCAACTTCCCAGCAAGTGTCATCATATCCATAAATGACCATGGTACATACCGGTAGTCGTCATCCGGTCCTTTGGCCATTAAGGGGGCCATCATTGCTCTGTCTGCTCCAGGTCTTTGTCCTTTCATGGGTGGTTGTTGCTGTACCTGTTTGCCACTCCGCAGCGTCATTGAAGCTTGAGGTCTCTCTATCTCTGCTGTTAGGTCGATGTCAAGTGTCAGTTCTCTTCCAGCAGGACCTAGCTCATGGCTTCTCTCATTCTCAGCTCGAGATCTCCCGAACTGCTCCTTTTCTTCTTGCCACTTTTTCCTCAACTCTTTCTTTAGTTCTTCTCTGCTTCGTTCCATTGCCTTCATAGCTTGGACCTGGGAGTAGTTTAATATTTCTTCCATTGCTCTCATAGCTTGAACCTGGGACTGGTTTACTCTTTTTTCCTGTTCTTCCTCTATTTTCCTCAGTTGCTCCTGCAGTTCACGAGTCTCTTCATCTGCCTGTATACGGATTTGGCTGATCTGCCGCACCATTCTTTCCAGCCGTTCTTCTGTCTCCAGCCGTTCCTTTGCTGTCTCCCGCTCTTCTTCCTCTGGACTATCACTTTCTTCTTCACTCCCGTCACATGAGCCATCTGACCGGGCACACTTATCTTCATCTTGGTCTGACTCCCTGCTGTACTTATCACAATCCATAATGCTCTTTGACAGTGTCTTTCTTTTTTGAGTCACTTTCCGGGCTGGTCCCTTTGTTTCTGTAGGTACTTTTCCTGTCCATGAGTTACTCCGCCTCCTTCCTTTAATGGGCATTGATGTTTTTCCTGGTGACCATACTGGTGTCTGTGGTAGTTGTTCTGCATTATGCCTCATCAGTGCGTCAAGCAGGCCTCTTTCTAATCTTTTGACTGTTCGTTTCTTGAGTCTTTTCTTATTTTCCCGTGTCATTCCTTTATACAGTCTTTCTTGTTCTTTGTTGTGTTCTACTTCACTTTCCGCTGAATCTGGTGAGTTTATACGTGTTTTACGTATCTCTCTCTCTCCCGAAGGCAGTGTCACCTTTTCCCATCTTTCTCCATATTTTTCCTCGACTACTACCCCTTTCTCTGCTTCCTCAGAATAACCTACTCGTACTATTTTTATTACTTCTTCTTTCATTGTTTCTGGGTGAAAATAGGCAGGAGGTGCAGTTGGTGACGTGCTTGCTCCGAAGTCTATTAGATTTGGTTCTTCACCTGCCCTCTCCCTATTTGCCTCATCTTCTGGTGAGTTTATCACAACTTTAAGTCTGCCTGTTATCACCCCGTCCACTTTGCGCTCATCTCCTAGAAAATATTGCCCTGCTTTTTCTGGGTTGTATGGAGGGGTCGGAGGATCTATCTCTCTGCGCAGCACTAGGTGCTTATTTGCTCCTGCTCTAAAGTATTGCAGAATATTTCTCTGCTCAGCATTTTTCTGTTTCTTTTTCATATGTGTTTTATCATTCTTTTTATCTTTCTCCCTCAATCCCTCTTCCACTTCATCGCAACATTTTGGATCAAAACTGCCCTCCATAGGCCATCGGTTTCTTCCTGACGTCATCCTATGCCAGTCTCTCATACACTGTTGGATTTTCTTTCTGTTTGCTGGGTGGGTAACAATAACCAGTTTTGCAGGCGTTATTACTCCTTTTTGTTTACTGGGGCCAGTTCCCATACGTATGGCAGTCCACAGTGCCCCCTGGGATTCTGCAATAACCTCTCAACCTTTTTTCCTCTGCTATTTACCTCCCTTTTCTCTTTTACTGCCTGTGCTCTTGGCCAATGCAGACCTACTTACCATTCGTCTGTTCTTTCTTATACAATTCTATGCTTGGTTCTGGCCGACTGGGAGCTATGGCACGCTGTGTCCCTGGTACCCAGTCCAGGTGGTTTTGGGATTAACCCCGCACCACGACACCAGACCTGTATATATCTAGTTACACAAAAAATTTTACTTTTACACAAAAATTTCACGAACACAACTTTTTTACTCACTTGTAAATCTGCATCGCTTGCAATCACCTATTACTTTGTTCAGTACCCCTGTACCTTGTTCTGCTGTTTCCCTACAGCTCTTTTTCTCTGCTCCGGCCCACTGCCTCGCTAGGCTCCAGTAGTGGCGCCCCCGGGCAGTATTTTATTCTTATCACTTCTTTAAATCTGCATCGCTTGCAGTCACTTATTTCTTTGTTCAGTACCCCTGTACTTTGTTCTGCTGCTTCCCTACAGCTCTTTTTCTCTGCCCCGGCCCACTGCCTCGCTAGGCTCCAGTGGTGGTACCCCCGGGCAGTATTTTATTCTTATCACTTCTTTAAATCTGCATCGCTTGCAGTCACTTATTACTCTGTTCAGTACCCCTGTACTTTGTTCTGCTGCTTCCCTACAGCTCTTTTTCTCTGCTCCAGCCCACTGCCTCGCTAGGCTCCAGTGGTGGTACCCCCGGGCAGTATTTTATTCTTATAACCTTTTTTTCTTTTCTTGTTACACTTAAACTTTCACTAAACTATTTATTGACTGAGTGTTTGATTATAACTGAGTGTTTGATTGATCCTTCCTCCTACAGGTTTTGCTATTACATAACTTAGGACACAAAACCCTGCAATTGCCACGCTTAACCAAGCTGCAACCAATACTGTTAGTATTATCTTTCTAAGTTTATCCATCCCACACTCATTTTATATTTTCAAACAATCAGACTTTTAGACCTTATCACCAGTTTTTCATTGCTTTGTTTTACGCATCTGACACTTCAGTTAATTCTAGGTTGTTTAGAAAAGTTTTGATGGTACCTTCTGACCACTGGACTGGATGACGGCTGGATCCCTTTGTTAAATTTAGAAAAAGTACTAAATTACTATTTCACCTGTTTTTGGTGAATGGGCCCTGGATGGGATTCTGCCCTTCAGAGCCAGCGGCCCGTGGCCTTCGGTCCTGGCTTCCCTCCTGTTGCTGGGCTCGCCAAATGTCGTGACAAAATTGGTGTCTGGTTCGCCAATGATCTCAAAAATATTCTAAGTTCTCAAAGTATTAAAAATTCAAAGTACAAAGTCAAACAAACTGGTTCAAAGGTAAAAAATGAAGGTTTTATTGTCAATACAATAGCTCCTTCTGAGACCAAGCCCGGGCTCGGTCTGATTCACAATGCGAAATGCTTCAGTATTTATACAATCGGGGGCGGGACAATCCTGCCTCTTGCCCCTTCTTTTTTTCCCCTCCCCTCTCCTTTGGGTGTCTTCTGATAGGATAAGATTATAATATCTAACTGTGGTTGGCTAGCTGAGTTTGGCATTTTTTTATAAGTCAGCACTCTTTCCTTTAAAAAAACACCCTATTCTGTATCATTTCAGCACTTTTACTCTTACAGATACACCTTATTCTGTATCCTTTCTTTGCATTCTCTTTATCAGTTCTGTGCCGGTAATTCCCAGAAACTCATAATTTGACCGTGCTGTTGCACATACACACTTCATTTAACAGAACAGCTGGTACAGAGCTGCAGGTGTTCATATCTGTCTTTTTACAGTCTCCAGATGTCTCCATATCTCTTCTTTTCCACTCATGCTGACTGTTATTCTGTTCCTGTACGGTCACAGGTGTTATCTGAGTTGATGTGGTTCATGGAGTTAATGCAGAGCTCAAGGACATTTACACTACACCGTTCACAAAGCTCTGTAATATCCACAGAATCCAAGAAATGACCTTAAAGCAGTCACATTGGTTGGTCTGGGCCATGTGGTCACAGCTTCAGTCTTTTTTTGGGTCTGTGGACACACCATCCTGGGATATGATATGTCCCACATAAGTTACTGATGGCTGACAAAACTGGCACTTATCCAGTGACAGTTTGAGACCTTCTGCATTCAGGCGGTCAAGCACTCCAAAAACAATAAGATCATCAAGATAAACTAGCACTTCCAGCAGATTCATGTCACTGACTGTCTTCTCCATGAGTTGCTGGAAAGTTGCAGGAGCCCCCGTGACTCCCTGTGGCATTCTCTCAAATTGATAGAAACCAACAGGACAAATGAAGGCGGTTTTCTCCTTGTCAGCTTCATCCATTGGCACTTGATAGTACCCACTTCGAAGATCAAGCACACTGAATCATTTGCTGCCACTGAGGCAGGTCAGCGCATCTTCAATCCTGGGTACTGTATACTGATCAGGAACAGTTCGTCGGTTTAGTGTCCTGAAATCCACACACATTCTTATTTTGCCATTCTTCTTTCTCACCACTACAATGGGAGATGCATATGGACTTCTGGACTCTGTGATGATTCCAGCATCCTTGAGTTGGATCAGGTGTAATCTCAGAGCTTCCACATCTGCAGGTGGCAGTCGACGAGACCTCTCCCTGAAGGGCTGGTCATCCGTGGTTTTGATGGTGTGTTTTGTACTTTTACAGCATCCTACATCAAGCTCATGAGTAGAAAATACTTGGCTGCATTCCATCATTTTTGAAACCAGTCTCTCTTTCCATTCTTTTGGTATGGTTGAATCTCCAAAGTTGAAGGAAGATGAGGTCACTTTTGCTGTGGCTTTTACATCACACTCTTTGTTCTCCCCCCCTGTAACTGATGACATCAGGTCCACGGGAAACAGGTGAGCGATAGGCGTCCCTCTGGTTAATGTGATTTCTTTTACAGACATATTTCTAACTAACACAGTAACTTTTTTAGACATGGCAACAGTGGCTGCTTGCAACTCTGGTCTGACCAAGAGCTCTTCTGGAAACCTTGGTTCCTCAGCAGGTTCATCAGGTGTGTCAACAAGAAGAACTTGGGTGCTTGGCACACCTTGAAACTTTGGTATACCAGACACTCTGGCTACTCTTCCTGGGAGAAGCGTCACAGGTTTATTTTGTGCGAACCACACAGTTCCTCTTTTGTGACTGTAGAGCCCTATGGAATCCGCGATCACGGAATCTCGGACGGAATCACGGAATTGGAGATTAAAAACGGAATTCACTTTAAATGGGCAATATAACAGAAGTGAACGGCAATTTGCGTAAAAGTTTTTTCTTTTTTTTCTCCTGGACTAAAAGGAACTTTTCTTTCGAGAAAATGTTCCAAGAGGGTTCACGGAAAGGTGGGGACACTCTAGCTTCTCTGCCCCCACTTTCCTCATCATAGAAAAAAAAAAAATCAGAATCAGAATCAGAATCAGTTTTATTGGCCAAGTTTGTGCACACAAACAAGGAATTTGACTCCGGTTACTAAGCTCTCTGTACAATTAGAATAAAAAATAAAAATAAAAATAAAAAATATAACAAATTACTAACACAATATATACAACAATATATACAACAATGTACAGCAATATATACAAGCTAAGAGGCCAACATGTTATTGTGCAATTTTTTGTGCAATTTTTTGTGGTTCTTCTGACACTCTGTGACTGTTAAGAGTTCATCAGAGCGACAGCCTGAGGAAAGAAACTGTCTCTGTGTCGGCTGGTTTTGGCAAACAGTGCTCTGTAACGCCTACCAGAGGGGAGGAGCTTGAACAGTCCATGTCCGGGATGTGAGGGGTCTGCAGAGATGTTAGCTGCCCGTTTCCTGACCCTGGACCGGTACAAGTCCTGGATGGAGGGAAGGTCAGCACCGATAGTCCTCTCTGCAGACCTGATTGTCCGTTGCAGTCTGGCCCGGTCCCTCTTAGTGGCTGATCCAAACCAGACAGTGATGGAGGAACAGAGGACAGACTGTATGATGGCAGTGTAAAAGATGGTCAGCAGCTCCTGTGGCAGGTTAAACTTCCTGAGCTGTCGCAGGAAGTACAACCTCTGCTGGGCCTTCTTCTGGACAGTGTATATGTGGGAAGTCCACTTCAGGTCCCGAGAGAAAGTGGATCCCAGAAACCTGAAGTTGTCCACAGTAGACACTGTGTTGTTGAGGATGGTGAGCGGGGGGAGTGTCGGAGGGCTTCTCCTAAAGTCCACTGTCATCTCCACAGTCTTGAGCGGGTTAAGCTCCAGGTGGTTCTGACTACACCAGTGGACCAGCTGTTCCACCTCCCGTCTGTAAGCAGACTCATCACCGTCCCGGATCAGACCAATGACAGTGGTGTCGTCCGCAAACTTCAGGAGTTTCACAGAAGGGTCCCCTGAGGTGCAGTCATTTGTGTAGAGGGAGAAGAGCAGTGGGGAGAGGACACACCCCTGGGGGGCGCCAGTGCTGATGGTCCGGATGCTCGACGTGATGCCTCCCAGCCTCACCTGCTGCTGCCTGTCAGTCAGGAAGCTGGTAATCCACTGACAGGTGGAGGCAGGCACGGTGAGCTGGGCGAGCTTCCGGTGGAGGATTTCAGGGACGATGGTGTTGAAGGCCGAGCTGAAATCCACAAACAAGTCGAGGAGTCGAGGTGGTGCAGGATGTAGTGCAGTCCCATGTTGACTGCATCGTCCGCCGACCTGTTTGCCCTGTAGGCAAACTGCAGGGGGTCCAGCAGGGGTCCTGTGATGTCCTTCAGGTGGCTCATCACCAGTCTCTCAAAGGATTTCATGACCACAGATGTCAGAGCGACAGGCCTGTAGTTATTTAATCCTGTGATGGAGGGCTTCTTGGGCACGGGGATGATAATGGAGCGCTTGAAGCAGGAGGGCACTTCACACAGCTCCAGAGATCGGTTAAAGATCTGGGTGAAGATGGGTGCCAGCTGGTCAGCACAGACTCTCAGGCAGGAGGGGGACACACCATCAGGTCCTGGAGCCTTCCTGATCTTCTGTTTCTGAAAGAGCCGACACACATCCACTAGGGCTGGGACGACGCGTCGACGTCATCGATTACGTCGACGCTAAAACTGCACGTCGAAGCGTCGTCTCTCAGAATCAAAAAATGGCGGCGGCCGCGGCATTGAGTAGCAGCGAGTCGGGGGAGAAGAAGCTATCTCGTAACAGGATGTCAAATGTATGGGAGTAAGGTAACGATTCGGTGGTCTGTGACCTGTGCAAAAATAGAGATGTCATATCATAAAAGCACTACCGCGATGCACCAGCACCTTAAGAAGAGGCACGCGGGAGCTGCTTGTGTGGAGGAGAAGACGCCGTAAGTTTTCAACTTTTTTTTCTTTCCTTGTTTGCGGTGATTAACCCCGTCATTCATCCAAACCGCTCCACGTAACTTGTGCTCCAGCCTCGCACACACAGAACATGTGCCCACTTAAACACACACACGCCCCTCACACACTCGCCTCTTGCCGACACACTTTTTTTTAACTGACACAGACACACACTCCTCAAATACACGCTAAAGTTAGTTTAACTCTCAACTTTTAGGTTAATGTATTATTATTATTATTATTATTATTATTATTATGGGCAGATCATTTAGAAGTATATATTTTTAACCTGTGCACTGTGTTTGTGATTTATGTTTTCAGGGACAGGGATAAAAAAATAGGGATAAAAAAAAAAAACACCCCCTGCCCCCCAGGAGGCTGCTGCACTTACTGAGAGCATCCTAACTACTAAGCTCCTAACTACTGTTCACTTAACTGTAATAGGCCTAATACTTGAATTTATTTATTTCACAGATTTAAATGATTAGGCTAAGTTCTATGGAGCCAAATCAAGGACAAAAGTTTTGCTAATTTGAAAATGAAATTGTAATTGAAAAACTAAGATTTGAACCTGAAAATTCAAGTTTTGATTATGAACTTATTTTTTTACAGTTTCAGTTTTTTTTTTCAGTTTCAGATCTTTTTTTTTCAGCATCAGATCTTTTTTTTGGTTTCAGATCTTTTTTTTTTCAGTTTCACATCTTTTTTTTTCAGTTTCAAATCTTTTTTTCAGTTTCAGACTTTTGGCCCTGATCTGGCGTAGGGGGCGTGGCATCAACTGAGAGGGGCGTGGAATCATGAGTGACAGCATAACAGAGAAGGCTGGGGACCTTCCTCAGTCATGTTGCCTTCAGGAAACGTAGGTTGCAGAAGTTATCAGTAGAAGTATGATTCAACACTTTATATACACCATATTCACGTGATTGGCAGTGGAAAAAACTGACACTAGTGTCACATTTCTGTTTAAAAAGTTGTTTTAGACTGTACTTGGCACCAATCGCAGTATAAAAGCAATAAACTATGCCAGACTGCCACACTTTAAAGTTTGACATTTCCCACTTTCCATTGCGCCAGGACAAGCCGTGGGCCCCAGCACTCAGTTAAGAAATGTTAGCTACTTTTTCAATATCTTAAAAATTATAATGATGTGTAGCGTGTGTAAATAGGTACATAAAGGGAAAAGACGTCTTTAGGTGGGGAAAGCTGGAGATTAAACATAGGGCTAGCATTAACTAGCTTTATGCTATTACAGTAGCTAGTGGTTCTGAATTTTACAGTCCTTACAGCACAGGTGTCAAACTGAATCCATGGAGGGCCGGTGTCCTGCATGTTTTAGATGTCTCCGTCTACCAACACACCTGATTCGAATGAATGGGTCATTATCAGGCTTCTGCAGAGCTTGATGATGAGCTCATCATTTGAATCAGGTGTGAACTGTACAGTCTGGCATAGTTTATTGCTTTTATACTGCGATTGGTGCCAAGTACAGTCTAAAACAACTTTTTAAACAGAAATGTGTCACTAGTGTCAGTTTTTTCCACTGCCAATCACGTGAATATGGTGTATATAAAGTGTTGAATCATACTTCTACTGATAACTTCTGCAACCTACGTTTCCTGAAGGCAACATGACTGAGGAAGGTCCCCAGCCTTCTCTGTTATGCTGTCACTCATGATTCCACACCCCTCTCAGTTGATGCCACGCCCCCTATGCCAGATCAGGGCCAAAAGTCTGAAACTGAAAAAAAGATGTGAAACTGAAAAAAAAGATCTGAAACCGAAAAAAAGATCTGATACTGAAAAAAAAGATCTGAAACTGAAAAAAAAAAATTTGAAACTGTAAAAAAATAAGTTCATAATCAACACTTGAATTTTCAGGTTCAAATCTTAGTTTTTCAATTACAATTTCATTTTCAAATTAGCAAAACTTTTGTCCTTGATTTGGCTCCATAAAAGTTGCTGCTGTCACACATTGTGTTGTTTTGTAAATTGCAGCTGTCACCGCTGCTGTTATTTTTTATTTATTTTATGTTGATAAGATTTTGGTTCAGATTGTGTTTTTTGCAGTTTTATTTATTGAAGGAAAGTTTTATTTTGTTATTTTTTTATTATAGGATTCCATTGCACTACAACTGTGCGCACTTTATTGTTGTATTGTTCAATACAATTCATTTTTGATATGGAGATAAATTTGCATTAATTGCTATATAGGTCAAATTATGGGGAGATAATCGATAATCGAATCGAAATCGAATCGAATCGGATTTAAAAATGAATTGTTAGATTAATCGATGCATCGAAAAACTATTTTATAGATTAATCGATTACAAAAATAATCGTTTAACCCAGCCCTAACATCCACCTCACAGATCCTTAGTGCAGGCGGTGGGTCTGGGTGGAGGGGGGGAGGAGAGGGTGTTGCAGGTAGTCCTTTTGTGTGGTTGAGAGGTGTGAATGGGGGATTCTCAAACCTACAATAGAAGCCGTTCAGGTCGTCTGCCAGTCTGGGGTTTTCCACCGGGTGGGGGGATGGTCTCCTGTAGTTGGTGATGTGTTGCAGGCCTCTCCAAACTGACGCAGGGTCGTTGGTTGAGAGGCTGTTTTTAAGCTTCTCGCTGTAGCTCCTCTTAGCTACTTTGATCTCCTTTGTCAGCTTGTTTCTGGCCTGCTTAAACAGGGCCCGGTCTCCACCTCTGTAGGCCACCTCCTTGTCCTGGCGCAGCTTCTTAAGGTTGGGAGTGAACCAAGGTTTGCTGTTGTTGTATGTGCAGAAGGTCTTGGTCTGCACACACATGTCCTCACAAAAACTGATGTACGATGTCACAGTGTCAGTGAGTTCATTGAGGTCTGTGGCTGCAGCTTCAAAAACACTCCAGTCAGTGCAGTCAAAGCAGGCCTGTAACTCCAGCTTTGACTCCTCCGTCCATTTCCTCACAGTCCTTACAGCAGGCTTGGAAATTTTTAACTTCTGCCTGTAGGTCGGGATGAGATGGAGCAGACAGTGGTCAGAGAGTCCTAAAGCTGCACGGGGGACAGCGCGATAAGCGTCCTTTAACACTGTGTAGCAGTGGTCCAGTGTGTTTGTGTCCCTGGTGGGACACTTAATATGCTGCCGGTATTTTGGGAGGGAGTTCTTGGGTGAGGTTTTGCACTGTTGAAATCCCCTAGAACAATGATGAGGGAGTCCGGATGATTTTTCTCTACGTCTGTTATCTGGTCAGCTAGCTGTTGTAATGCCTCTGTTACACCGGCCTGGGGTGGGATGTAAACACCGACCAAAACAAACGAGGAGAACTCGTACGAGGTGAATAAAATGGTCTGCAGTTGATGATAAATGTCTCTAAGTGAGGGCTACATGACTTCTTCAACACTGTGACATCCGTACACCAACCTTCATGCAAGTAGAAGCAGATTCCACCTCCCTTCGTTTTCCCCGAGAGCTCTGCGCTGCGGTCCGCTCGGAAAAACTGGAAGCCCGGCAGCCGCAGCGCGCTGTCCGGGATACGTTCACTGAGCCAGGTTTCAGTGAAACACAGGGCAGCGGATCTGCTAAAGTCCGAGTTCTTTGAATTGAGAAGCAGCAGTTCATCCATCTTATTTGCCAGGGACCGGACGTTCGCCAGGTGTATAGACGGGAGTGGAGCACGGAGTCCCCGCTGCCTTAGTTTAACGAGCGCTCCCGCGCGTTTCCCCCGTCGGCGTCTCCGGCAAATCCCATAGAGAGCAGCTGCACCTCCGACTAAGATCTCCGCGAAACTTTCTGGTTCAGTGAAAACCGGAGAAAAAGTTCCCGGAGAGAACACTCTGATGTTTAGAAGTTCCTCTCTGGTGAAAGTGATCCCAGAAGGGCAACAGAAAACTAAATAAACGCACAAAAACACGCAAAGTACTAGAGAGCGAAGCACCGAGGCAGCCATCGGCGGCGCCATCTTAAAAAAATCTTAAAAAACACATCGAAGCGGCACCCGAGAAACCGGCGAAGAAGCAAAGGAACTAGCGGTTTACTCTCAGGTACAGGGCAGAGCAGTTTATCTGAGATTATTATGTATCTGGCGATTCAAAATGCTGCAAGTTTTGCCAGCACACAATCGAATGGACACAAAATATACGTGCAAGGATCACTTCCATCCATCCATTAGCTCCCGCTTGGTCCGTAGTCGGCTCGCGGGGGCAGCAGCTTCAGCAGAGGGGCCCAGACCTCCCTCCCCTCGGCCGCTTCCACCAGACCAGCTGAGAGATGTAATCTCTCCAGCGTGTCCTGGTCTGCCCCATGCAAGGTTATAATAGTTTTGGATTTTTCATTATAGTTTAGTTTTTATTTCATTTTTACCTTTTCCCCTCCAATTCAGTTAGTTTTAATTAGTTTTTAGTGTGGGTATACTAGTTTTTATTAGTTTTTATATTTTCAAAAATGCTTAGTTTTAGTTTAGTTTTTATTAGTTTTAGTATTAGTTTTAGTTTTATCACACTTAGGGTTGTTTGTCAAGTGCCGGATTAAAAAAGGTTAGAGTGACTATCACATAATAAAATAAAATAAAAAGATACGTTTAAAAAATGAGGATGAATTAATAATGACTGACTTTTTACTTTTGGGTGAACTATTCCTTTAATGAGTGCATAAGTGCATATATTACAAAAGGAAAGTCTGTGTGTCAGTGTGAGACACAATTTGTAACCATACATTTTGTTATTAAAAATAACCAACCAACAAAGATGTTCATCGTATCGTATCGGTCGTATAAGTATATATAAGTCGTATCGGCATCCCAGTCTCTATAAACATGTTAACCAATGCATCTTCCCGCTTGTGGTGTTCATGGGTATTTACTAACCAGTAGCTATTTGGTCGTCGATGAAAGCAGTCCATAATAGTTGAGCCCTCCTTCTCCTTTCCTGTGCCACCTGGGCGGGATGTTGCTTCTCCTCCGGGTGGCGGTGGACTCACAGAGGCTAGCTTGTTTTCGTACTCGATATTAGCCGCCTTGTGCGAGCTTCTTAAATGGCTTTTAAGGTTGGTCGGGTTTTTTCCCCTTGAGAAGCAAGCCGCATATTTTTCAGAGCCTGTTTCCACTACAAGACATTTGCTTTTTTTGGTTTCGTTGTCGTATTGAAAAAAATCCCATACGGGACTTTGCCTCTTTCTTCCTACAACCGCCATGGCGTTGCTGGGTGACGTCACGGGCTGTTTGGCGCAGTCTCTGGTAAGGTGCCGCCATCTGGTGTCAGATGGCGTAAAACTGCCACAGCGGAATAAATCGATCATATGAATCCAACCAGGTAGAGACGAAAACGAAGGGAATTATATCTATAATTTCCGTTCGTTTTAGTTCGTTTTCTAAACACGCAATACAGTTTCAGTTAGTTATCGTTTTTTTCTTTTAATTTTCGTTTTTATTTATTTCAGTTAACGAAATGGTTTTTTCAATTTTAGTTCTCGTTATTTCGTTCGTTTTCGTTAACTATTATAACCTTGGCCCCATGGTCTTCGAGCGAGGATCAATGAATAAGTGAAAAGCACAAACGTAAAAAGGCGAGAGTCACTCAACGAGCTAAACACAAAGAGGCTGATAATTATTTATTTAAACGGCTGTCTGTAATAGATGGAACACCTAAAGAAAAGAAAAAACACTCTGGCACACACTGTTTAGCTCGTGACACCATCCTTTTCCAGTCTCTGTAGCTCCTCGGACACGGCATCACGAATGGCAAAAGGGAGACGACGTAGCTTATGCTGCACAGGCTGTATTTCAGGTCTCACAGCGACTTTGTGGACGAAGCCAGTAACTGTTCCAGTGTCAGGTTCAGTAGCTATGTGCTGTACAGGGACAGTGGGGAATCTGTTAGTAGTGACATGACCCTCTCTGATCTCAAGTTGCAGGGCATTGAAGAGATCCATCCCTAAAATGGGCGTACCTGCTGAGACAATATGAATGTACTGGGTTGCGCAATGAGTCATGTCACTGCCAATTTGACACAGCCAAGCACAGGTATGGGTTTCCTTGTGTACGTGATCAGAGTTTTTCTGGGCTTTAGGAGGGGGGTGTGACTGAAGTGACTCTTGTACATGTGCTCTGGGAGAATCGAGACATGAGACCCAGTATCCACCATCAGGTCAACAGTAATGGTAGGGCCACCTAAAGCCTTCAGACACTGCACATTAATTTACTTCTTTGTTTAACTGCTTCACCTTTGTCGACTAGCAGCACTGTTACACAATCACTGGAAACTTCTCCCACGGTGCTTGAAGAAGTCCTGCTCTTGCACACTCTAGCATAATGTCCAGGCTTATTACATTGTCTGCATGTGACTGACTTAGCTGGGCACTTGGAGTAATTAGCAACGTGTGCTGAAGAGCCGCATCTGAAGCATGTCTTACCAGCAGCTGTTGAGCCGTTCAGGGCAGTAGATTTTGGAGGTGGTCTGGGGCCAGTGCTGGAGTGTTTTTGCTGCCTCTGCTTCCCTCCGCGAAAAGTATTCCCACGCACCATGCCGACAACAGCCTCGGCCGCTCCTCCTGACGAGGCTATCGTTTTAGCCTCAGCAACTGCATTTTCAATCTGAGCCGCAATAGTCAATGTCTTTGCCAGTGTAAGCTTATCCTCAAGCAGCAAGCGCTCTCTGATCCGTGCATTGGACGTTTTCTCCACAATTTGGTCTCTTATCATGTCGTCAGACAATGCTCCAAACTCACATGTAACGATTAGCTCCCGCAGGGCAGCTGCATACTGAGCCGTCGTCTCACCGGCTCGTTGAGCTCTCTGACAAAACTTGTTCCTCTCCGCGACAACATTCAGTTTTGGCACTAAAAATGTCTTTAAAGCTTTTAGAGCATCTTCGTAGGAATCTCCAATTTCCGGCAGCGTGTAGAAAATCCGCTGAGCCTCTGCGCCAACCGTATGTATTAACAAAGCACGCTTCCTCTTATCTTCCATTTTGTCGGCCAGGGCCAGCACGTAGTTGTCAAACATGCGGATCCATGCTTCAAAAGGCACTGTAGGCTCACCTGGGCTTTGTAAAAATGCCGGAGGTGGCGAAATCCCAAGCAGAGCCATCCTCGTCGCCAATATGTTGTGTAGTAGGCAGGTAAAGAAAAGCTAGCAGCCAGCTAGTTCAGAGGAACGGAGGATTTATTATTATGCGTCAGGTTCAAGTTTCCGGATGTTATCTTGCATGAGTTACAAGGGGTTACGCTGCCACCTACTGGCATGATATATATATTCAGGCACACATATACATCACAGTATGTCCATAGGTCACACAAAATACCTTGGGTTGTTTTACTTCATTAGCGATGATTCTAAGTTTTTAACAGCTTCAGGGTCTCAAGGTTCAGAGGCATATAGGCCTGTACTTTTTTTTATTTGTCTAGTTGTTCAGTTCAGACTCTTTCACTTAAATACTACACATTTGGGAAGCAAAAACTCTTTTGTTGTTCATCTCTGCTGCTTTTGTGTTGGAGAAAATATTTGAACCTATAGTCACTGTTATTAGCAAACATTATTGTATGCAACAAAAAGGCATCCATCTGTTTGTTGTCCTGACATTGCAGCTTATAAAAATATGAGAAAAAAATCAGTTAAAACAACACAGTTGGACACAGCTACTTTAACCCTGAGGAAAGGTGAGTGGTGGAGACCATGGCGATCAGCCTTGACCAGGACGCTTGGTTCTGGTGGTTTGGAGAAATGATCAGCACAGTCCAGCTGTGCTTTATTATCAGTGTGATGGTTGCCTCTGTGTCCATAGTTTTGACACAAAAAGAAGTAAATTAAAAAATATATGGGCGCTTCCTCTATTCTTTTTTTCTGAACTTACTGGAGCAAAACATCTATGATGGCGTTGACTGTTTTTAATAAGGAAGTAAAGAAAGGTGGGCAGTATTTGTTTTAAGATTGATGGAATTTGTTTTGGGAAACTAAAGCAGCTAAGTGAGGCTGGATCTCCGTTGCCTAAAGAAAGATGGAGCACCGATTCGCAATCTAAAGGTTGAGAAATGTCCCATCACTGACACCCTGAAATAAAACTGAGAGGAAAAGTTTCCTGTTCATCCGGATGTGGCATCCAGAATTGCACCGGCAGCGTGGCAGAAAGCCTCCTGGCCAGCAGGGGGTATGATGTGGACCCCCCTGTTGGAAGTCTTGAAGGTAATGCATGGTGACCAGCACCTCAGTCTCACGGATCCATTGCTGGAACTTTTTCTGGAGCAGATTTTGGAGCAACTGGTTGATGCTTTGCCTTGGAAGTCAAAATGCTGGTTTGGGACTAACATCACTAAAAACATGGCATGGACAGGCACTTTTATTCTTTCTGTATTAAAAAACAAACAAACAAACATCACAGATTAGGTGTTCAGGGGTCGTGTACCTTGAAGAAGGAAGACATGATGCCTGTTGGCCTAAATCTAAGCAATAACTTAAACCTTTGAATTATTTTGGGATCGATATGAACAGACTAAGAATCAGTGTGGCATTGAATTGAATGCATTATTTTGAGCAGCTGTATTCAACTATGAGTCCCTTTGTACTTTTTGATATTCACTCATTAATAATAGTAGGGATGCACAATAACAGTTTTTTTTAAACCGATACCTGATAACTTTCAGCTCCTAAAGGCCGATACCGATATCACACACATATACCTAAGATCATTACATCAATACTATGAACAAAACCAAAAACAGTTTTGACTCTTTAAATGAACAGATATTTATTTTTTTACAATGAAAAACTATTGGCAAGCCTCTCAAACATTTTCATAAAGCTATCAAACAAACCTATTTGATATCTCACATCAACTTAAATAAACTGCATTACTTACTGATATAAAAAAAATAAAGGCTCCTTGAACTGATGGAAATACATGCATCGGAATTACAAACCGTAAAAATGCATTCCTAAATGACAATAAAAAATAATACACAGGTCATAATGTACTGACACAAGTTAGACTTGTCTGTGTAAAAAAACTGAAAAAGTGCACTCCATAGAATCAAAATCAAATTTAGAATCAAATTTATTGTCGCCACTGAGCCAGCGTCCCAATACAGCAGAATTTGACTTCCCAGTACATACAAAAACAACACAACATATGGACAGGAGTCAACAGTGCTTGGGTCAGCGCTATAAGAGCGCTTCAATTTTAGCAGAAGAAATATGATCACATAGGGGATGGGTGGGGGAGAGGATAAAAAACAGGTGTCTCACACCACATGTCCTTGATCAGAGGCACATGTTGTGGGATTCACAAAAAAAACCTCAGCACAGGCATAACAAGCTTAATACAAGACAAGACATCATATCAGGAAAAAGGTCCCAGCCAAGCGGCCCGTGCACGCTCGCCCGGTGGCACGCTCGCCCGGTGGCACGCAGCCGGTGGCGCGCAGTGCAATCAGTCCGCTCCACGTGGGGGAGTACACCAGGATCCAGCGAGGACGTTGAGAGTCAGGGAAAGGCAATGGAACGGGGGATGGTATGGGGGGGGGGGGGGGGGGGCCTACTTCGGATAAGACCTCGGTGAGATTCTTTTTCAGTTCGGCCTTGAGTCAAGGCCGCTCAGGGGAGCCAGATTCAGATAAGAGAGATTGTTTTCGGTCAGACTGACAGTGAATTTTTGCCTGCCTTGAGTCCTTTGCTGGTTCTCTCTCGTGGGAATCATCCAAAAGTCCGAATTATTCGTGTCCATACTCCCTAAGCTGTGCATGTAGTTTCCCCATGAGTTCATGCATCTGAAGCTGTCGGTGGCTCACGCCGTGAATCACGTCCAGCTTCCGATTCATCTCGTCTCTTTTTACAGTCTCGGCACTCACAGCACGGCTCAGCTCCACGCACACGGACATCAGGACTGGAATAGCAGCATCTGTGCGCTTAATTTTCCGATACATCAGGTATCCGCCAATTCCAAACAGCAGGAATCCGATGATCATAAATCCAAATATGTAAACATCTTCAGCGTCCTCGATGAACAGAGGAGCCTGGCAGCTCAAGCGCCACTTCGCCCATGGATCTTGAACGTACCCGGCTGGCTGTGTTCCATCTGGGCACGAAGGCTCTCCTGTAGATTCCCTTCTTGTAGAAAAAATTTGATCAATTGCATTGAGAGACCAGCTAACCAGATCCATGGTTAATTTAGATATTAAGATTTTATCCGTATGAGGCTCCAAAAACACACAGACAGGACAAAGAGCAGCGAGGATCAGATAGAGGGGCAGGAGCTCACAGAAAAGCGTCCGCCTTCGCTGGAGAGCAGGAAGAGAAAAACAAAGACATTACGTTTAAAGGATTTTGGCTTGTGGTTCCATTCAAATGAATGTCTTTAATTAAAGTAAATGAGGTTTAGTAGTTTTGTTTTTTTTTTAATCTCATGGAAGCTTTAGATGAGAGAGATGATGGAGAGCGGAGAGGTTGACTTGCTGCTGGCTTGTCCACGTTAGCTCATGTTAGCTCACGTTAGCTCATGTTAGCTCATGTTAGCTCACGTTAGCGCAATTTCAAACACCATGGAAGCGATGGTTATGTTTCAGGTGGCTGATCGGGTTTGACGTATTAAAGCTTGTGCTATTTTTCCCTCCTTCACTTGGAGCTAGTGATGGGTCCAGCACACCGATGCGTCGGCGCATGCGTCGAGCTCAGAGAGCAACACCCGTGTCGGTACGCGTCTGTGCGCGTTTCGCTTTAAGAAAGTCACGTGACCAATACAGGTACTGTATCGAACTGACAGTGACGCACCAAACTGTGTTTATAAGGAAGCGCATCTGTCGACGGGATGTATTTGCCTAAAGAATCTCCAATCTTTTGTCATATGTCGTCAGAATCAGCAACAATCATGGACCAACCTCAAGCTAAAAGAAAGGTTTCCAGCGTATGGCACAATTTCAATCTCATATCAGAAAATAAGGTATTTGTTTTAATTTCCTTGTTTCATCCTGTTCCTCTCAAAGTTCCCACTTGATCTATCTGAATACAAATTCATTCCAAAGTGACTCTTAGTTTACTATTCATATTGCTTTCTGCAGGTTAAATGTTCATATTTGAACAAGTCCACCTCAGTGCTGAGACATTATAGGTCCAGGCATGAAAATCAAGTCCCAGATACACCCAGGATGAACTCAGGTACACAGCCATTCTGCAGCCATAAAGCAAGTTGCTTTATTGATAATTAACTCATATGAATTTATTCTTTACTTATTTTTAACCATTAAGCTTCCAGGAAGCAGATGCTGGATGAAGCTCTGCTAAATTTCATCCTGAAGGACTGCCAGCCCCTCAGCATTGTGGAGAGTGAAGGGTTCAGGGAACTTGTCCAGGTCCCAGGATCCTTTGAGATACTGGGACAACCAAAAGCCAATGTTTCCGCACCTCTTCAATTCAATTCAATTCAATTTTATTTATATAGCGTCTGTTCCAGCTTGCTTTGCAGTGTCTTTGCAGACCAGCACAATCTGTCCCTTGTGAGCGTGTCTTTTCCAAGGCTGGAGAACTGTTGTCCAAAAAGTGGAATAGACTAAAGTTCAAAACCTTGGAAAAACGTATTTTTTTTAATAAAAATTTGTGGAAAAAAAAAAAAATCAGTCCACAAGCATCTTCATTCACAAACACGGTCACTTCTATTTTCAAGTTATTATACATGTATCTGTATTTAAAGATATCAAAGATACTTTAAATTCAAATTCAGATATGCAATGATGCCATATACAATACAATCACTTCATATTGGTCATCATATTGGTGTCAGTTGAGTCTGGCAACTCGGTTGCCTGTAGGGATTTTTAATGTCCAGCAGGTGTCAGTATGCAGTGACACAGTATCGACACGTATCAATACAGTTTAGCAATGTGTTGAAACGTTCCATGAAGCACCATCAACCCATCACTACTTGGAGCATTTGTCACAACTAACCAGCGAACTATCTTCCTCTGAAACTTTAACCAAGTTCTACACCATAGCCGCCATGTTTGTTTGTTTATCAGCACTATCCTGCAATGCTGCATTCAAGGTGTAACGTAAATTCCTCAGTTCCCTCGTTTGCTTGTCGTTCTTTCGGCCATATCTATTTTTTCTATTTTTTATGTGTAACATGTGGGAAAATACTGCGAATATCAATGAAAGTCAGCAACTACCAAAATTATGACCGAGTTAACGAGTTGTTTTCTGGCATGAGGGGGTATTCTTGATTTTCCATACTGAGAAATCGTTTTTCTGATTATGACGAGGTCACTTGAACATAACATTCACTGCGGGCATTCAAGGCCTAGAGGGAGCGAGGCACTGCTGTGTTAACAAAAAAAAAAAAAAAAAATGTTATCAGGGCTATTCGTCGTGATATCAGACTTATCGGGATGATGTCATAATTTTCTGTTATCTGCCCAATAGTTATCGTGCAATCCTAAAAAACAGTTTTGCCTCTTTAAATAAAGAGCTATTTATTTTTTCCAACAAAAAACTATTGGCAACCCTCTCAGACATTTCTGTAAAGCTATCAAACAAACCTATTTGATATCTCACATCAACTTAAATAAGGTTCATTACTGACTGATATAAAAAAAAAAGGCTCCTTGAACTGATGGAAATACAGTAATCCCCCACACTTCGCGGTCTCAGCAATCACGGTCTCAGTACATCGCGGAAGTTTAAAAAATATTCATAGAAAAAAATATTTAAAAAAAAAATTGAAAAAAATTCAAACGAAGTGCACGAGGCTGAAGTGAAACCCATCACATCAAGAAAGAGTCTTGGGAAGCAACAAGAGCTGACAGGGGAGGCCCCATGATCTAATATCGAGGCCTGTGATTGGCTATGGGGCATTACTGTGTCGTCGGTTGTCTGTACGCTGATTGGCTGACATGCGTCTCCGCATCTCCCATCTCTGTCTCTCATCAGCTACACACAGAGGAGAGATCGTCAAAGTGAGTGTATCTTCCGTAGATTTAGCGTTCACGCGTACAGAGGGGTGTACTACGAAGCGAGATTAGAGGGTTAGCGAGGTATGTTGAGTCTAAAGCCAGGATTTCCAGTACCACGAAGGTGGCTCTCTTTTAACCTGGCTAGATCACCATGGTAACTTACTCTGCAAGCTTAACCTGGTCCGGAGCAGGTTATGTGCAGAGTTTAGGCTTAAATCGGCTATAAACAAGCGCCACCATTTCACTTTCACCCAATCCCGTTGACCTGAGCGCCAGGATTGTGCGAGGATAGGAAGAGAGTATTCAGAGACCGGACTGATCCGCTGGCTTCCCATGACCATATTCTCTATGAACGCTATAGATTTACAGCTGAGGGAATACGTTACATTTGTAATCTGCTAGAGCCATATATTGGCAGCGCCACCAAACGCAGCCGTGCGCTCACAGTAGCGCAAACCTACATGCATTCAGTTGGTGATGCAGAAAATCTGAGCCAGAATACTGGAATAAAGGTTGTACTTGCTCTTACTGAACTGCTGAATATGTTTGTAGTATTCCCTGGCCATCTGCCCAAGCTTCAAATAAAAGAAGCGTTTTACAAAATCGCAGGTAACATAAATTAATAGTCCATTATATTGATAATCAGTGTGACGTGGAATTTCATGTGAAATGTTTTAATATAATTCATTCATAAGATTCCCCAGGGTGATAGGGTACCTATTAAAGTGGCCGGTGAGTGTGTATAATAGATAATATTAAATCTTAAATTAATTTCTTTCTAATTCTTGGATTTTTCAAAACCTCGCCGGTGTTAAGTCCCGGTAAATTCTCTGCTGCTGGCTTGCTCATGTTAGCGTTAGCTCACATTAGCACGATTTCAAAACTTTGAAAAGCGATGGTTATGTTTCAGATGTCTGATCGGGTTTGACGTATGGAAGCTTGTGCTATTTTTCACTCCTCGTGGAATTCGCTAGGAGCATTTGCCACAAATAAGCAGCAAACTATCTTCTTCTGAAACTTTAAGAAAATTGCATACAGTCGCCGCCACGTTGTTTGTTTTCATCAGGACGCTGCGTTGCAGGCTGCATTCAAGGTGTGACGTAAATTCCCACGTTCCCTCGTTTGCTCGTCGTTCTTTTGGACTTTTCTATTTTGTATGTGTAACATGAGGGAAAATACTGCGAATATCAATTCAAGTCAGCAACTACCAAAATTATGACCAAGTAAACAAGTGTTTTTTTCTGGTGTGAGGGGGTAATCTTGATTTTCCTTATTGAGAAACTGTTTTTTTGATTATGCCGACGTTACTTGAACATAACATTCACTGCCGGTTATTCCAGTCTCAGAGGGAGTGAGGCACTGCCGTGTTGACAAAAATATATATGTTATGAGGGCTGTTCGTGATGATATCGGACTTATCGAAATGACGTCATAATTTTCTGTTATCGGCCTGATAACTATCAGCCCGATAATTATTGTGCACCCCTAAATAATAATAATAATAATAATAATAATAATAATAATAATAATGATGATGATGATGATAATAATAATAACAATAATAAAAATAATAGTAATAGTGATTGCAAAAAATTCTAATAGTTATCTATATGTTAACATTTTATTTAAAGTACTGTGGAAGTTGCGAGGATATGAGTCGACAACTTCTCACAGTGTAGACACAGAAGTGTGTGTGGGTTTTTATGAATTCCACAAGTCAAACTGTCATGGTATGAGGCAGAATGGAGGACCCAATGCAGGAGTGCAGAACACAAAAGCTATTTATTTTACAAAAGACAAAAATCCAAAACCAAAGTTATCCAACAAAAAAAAAAAAAACTTGAGAAACAAACAGAAATCCAGACAGGGTAAACAATCAGAAAAACCGGCAAAGCAACCCATGGAACACGAGACAAAAGATAACGGACCAGCACAGACAGAAACAATGACAAGAATTAAATAGACAGAGGAACAAACGAGAGGCAGGTGCAGGAAATCAAGGTACAGTGATCCCTTAGTTTTCGCGGTTAATGGGGACCGGCGCCCCCCGCGACAATCAAAATCCGCGAACTGGAGCCGGAGCCCCCCAAGCCTAAATAATGTGTTTAAAATATGTAAAAAAAAAAAAAAAAAAACCCAAATAAGTAGCGAGACACTGCAGTGAAACAAGACAAAGGCTCAACTGTGGTCTTTCTGGTTCAAATTCAAATTCAAATATACTTTACTGATCCTCCAAGGGGGGAATTCAGGTTTCAGTACACCAGTCTGGTGTACTTGAGGAGCTGCCGGCGTCCAGCGCTCCTTTTCATGTCCTGGTTCTGTGGTCTGAGTGCTAACTCCAGTTAACAACCGTTGAAAACCAGTATATCTCCATAATGATGACAAGTGAGATATCTCCAGATCAGAGGAGGAAACACCGATGAACCAAACTGTCTCATCTGGGAAGACTGAGCTCCTTCAGTCCGGTGAGCGATGGAGCCGACCGTCCCAGAGCCCGGTTCATCATGCGGACCAGGTTGTTGGTGTCTCCCCCGACGGTGCTGGGCCCCACCAGGTCTTCAGACGGCCCCTGCCAGGCCAGCTGACTCACCCCGCCGTGCAGAACGCTGGACAGAGGCAGCAGCTGTTTGCCGGTCACGGCCACGCCGACCATGGAGCAGATGTCTGCGCTCTAACACACGCCGTTAATCGGGAGCAACAGCCACAGCGGACGTAGCGCTGTGATCTATTTGTGACTTGAAAATACGTTTGTGCTCGTTTATTACGGAACATGATTTATCATATACGATCGCTCAGCCGCTCGTACATCTGTGTTTAAAAAGGTAGCCGTTGATAAAACGCTTTTTTAAAAAACTGCCCGTTTCTAGTTAGCATGCTAGTTATATGAACACAGATGACACAGCACCAGAGTTCTAGAAACGTCTGTGTTTTATGTAAAGCACCTTGAATTGTCTTGTACACGAAATGTGCTATACAACTAAACTTGCCTTGTCTGTCTGATCGGCTCAAAGAATAAATGTTGATTAAACAACCACCCAAAACATGGAAAAATACTGAATGTAATGGTTCACTTTTTTGATGATGATGATGCATCCAGAGGAATAACAGAACTGCCTCTGCAAATATGTTAAAGAGTAGAGGAGTCAAGACCAAATGGAATGTGTTTCCTATAACTTAATTTACCATTGTTTTGAACAAAAATGATAGAAAAGTTGCAATTTGTTTTTTTTTTTTTTGTAAAATTATCCTTTACTGATCTAAATGGTGGTTAAATGAATCAGATTAATTGGCTTGACTAATTTTTTATACATGTCTTCACTTATAACTTAATAACCTTTACTTTCAAATTTAAAATTCATTTAAATTGAAGGTCATCTTGTACATTACTAAGCACAATGCCAAAAAGTTTGCCAAATTGCCTAAAATGTGTATGCGTTGGATCCACTGCATCCCCGGAAAAAAGTTCAGACTCAGGATTTTTTTTTACTTTAAGCCCTGTGAACCTCATTTACTTTAATTAAAGGTATTCATTTAAATATAACCACAAGTCAAAATCCTTTAAATGTTAATCTTTTTCAGTTTGTAATTCTGATGCATGTATTTCCATCAGTTCAAGGAGCCTTTATTTTTTATATCAGTCAATAATGAACCTATTTAAGTTGATGTGAGATATTAAATAGATTTGTTTGATAGCTTTATGAAAATGTTTGAGAGGTTTGACAATAGTTTTTCAATGGAAAAAATAAATATCTGTTCATTTAAAGAGTCCAAACTATTTTTGATTTTGTTCATAGTATTGATGTAATGATCTTAGGTATATGTGCGTGTTATCAGGTATTAGTATCGGCCTTTAGGAGCTGAAAGTTATCGGTTATCGTATCGGTTTAAAAAAAAAAAAGTTATCGTGCATCCCTAATTTAGCCCCCACGAAGCAAGCGATTCTGTCAGCCCTGATGCAATTGCTTTGGCCATATGGTCTTCGGGAAAGTATGCCGTTTGGAGGCATTTGCTCTTCAAAGCCCAGTCTTGGTCAATATAGTGAGCAGTGAGGCTCATGTGTGGTTCAGAGGTTCGACTTAACCACAAGTCCAATGGGGTGGTGAAATATGCCACGGCTTGCAGGTCCCTCTCAACCATCCCTCTACACTCTGCATACAGGTGTGGGATCTGCGAGAACTGTTTGCGCCCTGGGAGTTGATAACGAGGGTCGATCACTTTAATAATATAATATAACATCTAATATAACAGTTTGGTTGAAGAAATGACTTGCTGCAAACTTCACCACAGCTTTGTTTGCGCTGCTGCTAGCTTCTACTAGAGGTGGGCGGATCGATCCAAATATCGGTAATATCGATACCAATGCTGGTATTAATATCGAACGATACTCATGTAAAAAGATCGATACTCAAGCTTTTTTTTTCTTTCCAACAGAGAGTATCCAGGTAGATAAGAGTGGTCATCTTCAGCATCAACTCATATTAACTTTCAAAGTACATGTTACTGAAGTCATATGTTACTGGAGCCAACTCAAAAAAATATAGTTAAGACCTTGAAATAACCCAGTACATGTCATGTATCCCATTGAAAGGTGTTATCCTTTATTTATCCCACGGGGAAATTTTTAGAATTAAAGCAACAGGAAAGTTCTCACAGTGCAAAAAAAAAAATTAGACGAGTATTGAAAGATATAATATAAAAGGTGGCCTAGAAAAAAACATTGTGAACAGAAATTCAACTCCAAGGAATATTTACACAAAAATGTTGAAGACATAAAGTTTGATGAAATTCTATTTTTGGCTTTAATAAAATAATCCAAAGACAAAAATCATAAAAGTTTGTGATAGATTAAGCTTAATATGAAAAAGTATCGGTATCGGTATCGGTATCAGCGATACTGGCCCTGTATTTACTTGGTATTGGATCGATACTGAAATTCCCAGTGTCGCCCACCTCTAGCTTATACACGTGTGTGTATGTTGTGCGTGTGCACAACATACAACTCGACGTGGCTCTCTTCCAACTGATCGGTTATGTGTGGCGCTGCTTAGATATGATTGGCTATTCGCGGGTCTGCGAAAACTTTGATTAATTTTTTTTTTTTTGAAGACGTCGGCTTATCGAACGTCTCATTTTTTAATTGTAGAGACATTTTACATCGCAAATAAAATCGAAATCGAAAAATCGCCCAGGTCAAACCACACGAAGATGGCGCTCTTCGCCACAGGAAAAAGTGTGTCCGAAAATGTCACAGTACTTAAAGGGACCATAACACATTAAACACATAGATCAAGACACTAGTAACAACATAAAGTGCTTGACAACCTGAATAAACACTGTATGGTAATGCTGCGACTAACATCTCTATGCAGGTAAACTACAGTGATCCCTTGATTCGCGGTTTAAGTTCCGTGGTTTTAGTTATTCGTGGATTTTTTCAGAAATATATCATATAATTTGAAAACATTTTGAGCCTTTGTCTTGTTTCGCTGCAGTGCCTCGCTACTTTTTTGGGGTTTTTAAACATAATTTAAACACATTATTGAGGCTCGGGGGGCTCCGGCTCCAGTTTGCGGATTTTGATTTATGTGGGGGGGATCACTGTATGTACACATACATTTGGATAATTAAGGCACTACAGTACACTTAAATGTTTTCAAGTGACCCTGCAATAGGTGCTTTTCACCGCAGAAGTTGAAAAGATCTTGCGTCTCAGCACCTGTGGTTTTCATTGCTCACAATAAAAGGTTCAAAGACAACATATTTATTTTTGAAATAGCTCTGAATAGTCTTTGATCTTGTGGGTTAAGAATATTTTGAAAACTCAGTGCTCCATAACCACAGGAGGGCTTCTAGACTGTGTAGTAAAGAGTAAGTAGAGTACTGATTGTTATAATACTAAAATAAACACAAGCAACAACATTTTAATCACAAATATGTTTAACAGTGCATAGATTTCCCCAAGCGCCATAAATCATTTCAGCATTGTTAGACTGCACTCCACTAAAACTACCAGCAGGTGTCAGTCATGTGCACTGAATCACCTGAGGCCTGCAGAGCTGGCTTTTCTTGATCACAGGTCTCCGTCGCTGACACGTTCTTGATTGTAAGAAACCTTATTTATAAAACATAACTGCAGCCTTTTGATATCTGGGTGTCATACTGAAACCTGCTGAATTTCTGAATTTTCTGGAAAGTACAGTTGGACTCTTTTGGTCTTCCTTCTCTATTTTCTTCTTCATCTTCTTTTTCTTTGTTTTTATCAAATGAGAAGGCTTCTTTACTGTCCAAACATTTCCAAATTTAAATAAATATTAATAAAAAAAAAAAAAATTGCAGATGTAGTTCATCTGCATGATAAACCTAATGCCAATGTGGACTATAACAGAGTCATTTGCCCTTAATATGTGAAATATATAGATCTGCTGTGACAACCCCTTGAAAGGGATTAAACTGAAAGGATTTAACTGTGAAGTGAGTGAATACCGATTTTCTAAGTGTGTAATGTTGAATAGTGACGTAATAAACACGTTTAATTCAATACCTCTTCAAAATTCACAGAATTTAAATCCACTCATTTATAAATAAACAATAAGTTATTATCAGTGACTCAAAATTATGAATTATTAGGTATTTTGTGATAATTTATATAAAGTAATATCTAGTAAGATGAAGTAATTTTGTGTTTTTTTGTTAATATTATTAATATAGGCATACGTTAAATACTAATTACTCATTGTTACTCAGTTAATTCACTTTGGAAGGTAAGAAATCTATTCTGGGCATTTCTTTTCTTTTTTAATTTCCATTTGTTGTTCAAGTCATTTTTAGGCACCTTTCTAGTTCTTGAGAAATTATAACAAGGATTAAAAAAAAATAATGATTCGATTCAAATCTTTGCTATGACATGTAGCTCGGATTTAGGAAATGTACTCGTAAGAGCACAGCAGGAGGTGCAACAGTGTGTTTTTGTGTCTTTAAATCAGCAGACACCTGTTGTTAAGGGAGGACTCCTCAGCGCGCGCCTGGACCAAGCACGCTCCACAGATAGACCAATCAGAAGTCAGGATCCAGGTCACGTGGAGCGAGTGGCCAGTTCAACAGAGTGGAGCCGAACTGAACGGTGAACTGTGACAGTCGCGGACAGCGCAGTGTCTGTGGATTAATGTGTCTCTGTGGTTATCGGACCTTTTTCCGTTTAAGGATTTTCACCTCTGCGATGTTCAAAGATCCAACCGCAGGTGCCATTATTATAATTATAATTATTATTATTATTATTATTTACTAATTAAGACATGTTTTGGTGCGTTCAGAAGCACATTGTTGCTTAAACCGTCATCTCAGGATTGAGACTGAGAGCTCGACTGCGGGCACGCGGGGATGTTATTCACAAAACCTCCCTTCCACAATACGCAGTTTAAACCTTCGTTGTTTTCTGGCGAAAAAGCCACATTGTTCTTGATTGAAAAAGTGCTCAGGGTCTTTTCTATCGTGAAGACACGAGTTCGGCAGACAGTAAAAAGTTGAAAGATTTTGTGTCTACTGATTCTTTTGAGTCCTTCTCTCCAAATAAACGCGGCGGGTTGGTTTTTATTTTCTTTTATTTCCTTTTAAGTCCTGACAAAAACTGTTCGTTAAATTGCATAGGTCCCTCCCAAATTACTCAAAATGACCGTACTGAGCCGAGATTGCAAGTGCGAAATACCTTGTGGGATTTTCTGTAGAAATGATAGTCATGCATTGTTTACGAGTTGTTGAGAAAATCTTATGAGTTTTAGGTTCAGGTTCAAATTTAGTAAAGCGTAGAACTTAGGTTTGAAAATCCCTGTTTAATAGGTGAGATGCTATGTTTATGTTATGTATTATGTACACCTGCAGTTAACTATACGGTTAAAGTAAGTTATAACTTAGACTCTGCCACCATTTTATTGTGTCATAAAATACTGAAAAGGTTTCAGCTCCACAGTAAATGAGGAATTTTGTGATCTTCTATACTGTTGAAAACAGTATCTGTCCCACATATGAAATAGGCTGCTGCAGACACATGCCTCATTTCCTTTGACTGATCCTGTCAAACCTCCTGCAGAGACTCCAAAATCAATATCCACATGCTGAATATTGTCAACATATGGCTAAAATAATTTATTCTAGTCTTGAATTTATGTGCAAACTAAAGAAAGATAAAGTCTTGTCACAGATTGCGTCCTGCTGAATGTGTCATAGTGTTATGATGGTGCCATTGGATCTGGTCAGGATTATTTGTTTTCTTTCTCTCTGACAGTGCTCTCCCCGCCTGTTGTGGTGATTTTTTTGGTGTGATAACGGAGCTGAACCAAGGGAACCCAGGATCCAGGCCCACGGGCCACAGGACAGAGAGGGCATGCTTGCAGCCATGCTGCGCCAGAGTAGTGGCGGGGGATCAGGAGCTGGTGGCGGCAGCAGTGGTGGCTTTGGTGGAGCCAAAGTCTCTCTAGGTATCTCCCGGCTCTCCAGCTCCAGCTTGGGTTCAAGAGGCCCCGCTAGGGGCACCAAGGGCAGCCCCAGCAGCTTGGACAACCCGGATGTCCCCACCACGGATCCAAACTACATCATGCAGCTGGTCAGCGATGTGCGAAAGTTTGCTGACGTGCTTCTGCAGCTCAAAGAGGTGTTCAACTCCAAAGGTATGTGGAGGGAAAAAAAACAAAGATCGTTCACTAAATATACAGCATTTTATGTATCTGTGTGGTTTTTCTTTTGTTTTGTTATTTCTAGGGGTGCACGATAACTATCGGGCCGATAACGGGAAGTTATGACGTCGTTCCGATAAGTCCAAAATCAGGATGAATAGCCTCGATAACATATATATTTTTGTCAACACGGCAGTACCTCGCTCCCTCTGAGTCTTGAATGTTATGTTCAAGTAACGTCGGCATAATCAGAAAAATTATTTCTCAATCAGGAAAATCAAGAGTACCCCCTCATGCCAGAAAACAACTCGTTAAGTCGTCATAATTTTGGTAGTTGCTAACTTGAATCGATATTCGCAGTATTTCCCCTCCTGTTACACATAAAGAAGGAAAAAAAAATACAAAGGGCTGACAGAAGGACTAGCAAACAAGGGAACATCGGAATTTACGTTACACCTTGAATGCAGCCTGCAGCACAGCGTACTGATCACAACAAACATGGCGGCGATGGCATTGGACTTTGTTAAAGTTTTAGAAGAAGATAGTTTGGTGGTTATTTGTGACGAATCCTCCAATCGAATTCTACGAGGAAGGAAGCACAAGCTTTAATACGTCAAACCTGATCAGCCACCTACAACATAACAATCGCTTCCATGGAGTTTTGAAATCGCGCTAACGTGAGCTAATGCTAGCATGCACCAGCCAGCAGCAGTCTCCCCTCCCTCTCCCTCATTCCTCTCATCTAAAGCTTCCATGAGATAAAAAAAAACAAAACAAAAAAAACTACTGAACCTCATTTACTTTAGTTAAAGGTATTAATTTAAATGGAACCACAAGTCAAAATCCTTTAAATGTTAATCTTTTTCAGTTAGTGATTCTGATTCATGTATTTCCATCAGTTCAAGGAGCCTTTATTTTTTATATCAGTCAGTAATGAACCTTATTTAAGTTAATGTGAGATATCAAATAGGTTTGTTTGATAGCTTTACAAAAATGTTTTAGAGGCTTGTCAGTAGTTTTTCATTGGAAAAAATAAATATCCGTTCATTCAAAGAGTCCAAACTACATTTGGTTTTGTTCATAGTATTGATGTAATGATCTTAGGTATATGTGTGTGTTATCGGTATCGACCTTTAGGAGCTGAAAGTTATCAATATCGTTTTTAAAAAACAGTTATCGTGCATCCCTAGTTATTTTTGCTGAAGATAAAAGCGACTGACCCGGCCATACTCCTATAATCTACCAGTATTTTTCTGAGGGACAGTCCAGTTGTGAAAAGTCCAGACCAACAGATCAACTCAAGCCTCTCTCTGCTGATATTTTCTCCATGTCTCAGGGCTTTGGTCTGTTAATGATTTGTTTCCACAACAGTCGACAGCTCTGGATGTGGGTTGTGCATCAAGTTACGCACGTGCACGGCTTCACATAAAACCAGTGTCACTATCTCTTGAGAAAACGGCGCGTCTCTTTTGTGCTCTGTTTTCATTTTGTTTGTCTCTTCAACAAGTTGTGTACATCCTTTTCAGAAGCAGAGCTTGTGGCTGTGGGGAAGGGAAACAGAAATGCTGAATAGTGTTAGCACAGTGAAAGGGATTTATAACGGAATGTAGCTGCCAGTCCACTCTTGTGTACACACTGTTGCTTTCACCGCCGTGCACACAGTCCCAGGCCCGTGTACCTGTTTTGTCGCACTCTGGCCTTGGCTGCACGGCCAGTCAACCTGTCTTATCTCATTTTGATGTACTTCTTATCTTTCCTGTTAAGCATAAACAATGCACTCTGAGCAGTTTGCAAACATGATGTTGGAAATGTTTTACAAATGATACAGTGATCTTTTTTTTCTTTTTCTTTTTTCTTCATTATTTTTAGGGATGCATGATAACTGTTTTTTTTAAAACCAATACCGATAACCAATAACTTTCAGCTCCTAAAGGCCGATAACGATACCGATAACACACACATATACCTAAGATCATTACATTAATACTATGAAAAAAATCAAAAATAGTTTGGACTCTTTAAATGAACAGATATTTATTTTTTCCAATGAAAAACTACTGACAAGCCTCTCAAACATTTTTGT
This sequence comes from Hirundichthys speculiger, assembly GCA_018398805.1. Lineage (NCBI taxonomy): Eukaryota > Metazoa > Chordata > Actinopteri > Beloniformes > Exocoetidae > Hirundichthys > Hirundichthys speculiger. The sequence continues at coordinate 310,116 of JAGFBZ010000831.1, read as the reverse complement.
AAAGCTATCAAACAAACCTATTTGAAATCTCACATTAACTTAAATAAGGTTCATTACTGACTGATATAAAAAAATAAAGGCTCCTTGAACTGATGGAAATACATGTATCAGAATTACTAACTGAAAAATTTGAATTAATACCTTTAATTAAAGTAAATGAGGTTCAGTAGTTTTTATTTTTTATTTTTTAATCTCATGGAAGCTTTAGATGAGGGAAATGAGGAAGAGGAGAGGGGAGACTGCTGCTGGCTTGCGCACATTAGCATTAGCTTCTGTTAGTGCGATTTCAAAACTCCATGGAAGCAATTGTTATGTTGTAGGTGGCTGATCAGGTTTTACGTATTAAAGCTTGTGCTTCCCTCCTCGTAGAATTCGCTCGGAGGATTCATCACAAATAACCACCAAACTATCTTCTTCTGAAACTTTAACGAAGTTCCACGCCGCCATGTTTATTGTGATCAGCGCTGCGCTGCAGGCTGCATTCAAGATGTAACGTAAATTCCCACGTTCCTCGTTTGCTAGTTGTTCTTTCAGCCTTTTCTATTTTTTCCCTTTTTTTTTATGTGTAACATGTGGGAAAATACTGCGAATATCAATTCAAGTCAGCAACTACCAAAATTATGACCAAGTTAACGAGTTGTTTTCTGGCATGAGGGGGTATTCTTGATTTTCCTTATTGAATAATCATTTTTCTGATTATGCCGACATCACTTGAACATAACATTCACTGCCAGTCATTCGGGGCTCAGAGGGAGCGAGACACTGCTGTAATGACGGAAATATATATGTTATCGGGGCTATATCGGACTTATCGGAATGACGTCATAATTTACTGTTATCGGCCCGATAGTTATCGTGCACCCCTAATTATTTTATTTCTTCTGAAGACGTGAGCGCCTTTAGCAACAGCGGCATTCCGGGAGGAAGCTTCCCGCCCAAATGTTTAGCGCAAACGTGACACTCACTAAAGCTAATAATTGATATGTTGTCTTCAGATGGCGATGAGAGACCTGCTTTCCACGGCGTAAAACTGAGCTGATGAGAACGGCTCTGTCTGTGTGTTTTTGTATGTTTATGCGCTTGGTTGACATTCAGGATCTGGCGTGTTTGGCTTTTGGATCTAATCCAGATTTGTTCATTCTCAGACCTGGTGAGGAAACTCTAAATGAGACCAAATTAAGGTGGTGCTACCCTTTCCCTCCCATTAGAAATACCATGACTCCCAAGCCTTAGGAAAAAGGAATCCTAGATTTTTTTTTTTTTGTTTTCTCTTTTGTCTGGAGGGGTCAGTAAAGGTGCTTGACCTGGCTGCTCAGCGTTACAGAGAGCAGCCAGAGTGACTTTTCAGTGACTTGTCAGAACGCTGCAGATCAAAGCAGTAAATCATCACGTGTAAGAGATTTAGGCCCCCAGCTTTGTGAAGCAGAAGAAGGCTTTATTTAAGAAATATACCTTGAGCCACCGTGGTTTCACATAGTCTCTGTCTGACTGAGGTCAGGAGTAATCATACAGTCGCAGTTTCAATCTGCTTTAAGTGGATTAGATGTGATCCGCACACTGCAAATAAACGCTTTCTGCTCTGTTGCGCAGTTGCATAGTTGTCATACTCAACATTTAGGCTTTGCTACGTGTTATTGAGTAACCAGTTTATAATCCCTATTCTCTTCAAATTATAATTATTGTTAAAGCATAGGATGTCAAACATCAGCTGTCTGTCCACGTTGCCGCCGTTGTTGCGACTGTACTTGATCTGTAGGTGTGGCAGGCTTCTTTCTGGAATTGTTGTCACTGAGATGCACACGTGCACGTGATTTTGGAGCAGGGTTTTCCCATTAGATGGCTTGTTTTGGCTAAGTACAGGAAGAGGAAGATTTTGGGTAAAGTGGGACACATTGTGGAGGAATAACTGGATCTTAGGCATGGACGATAACTGTTTTTTCAAACCGATACGATAACCGATAACACAAACATACACCTAAGATCATTACATCAATACTGTGAACAAAATCAAAAATAGTTTTGACTCTTAATTAAAGTAAATGAGGTTCAGTGATTTTTTTTTTTGTGATGAGGGAGAAGAGAGGGGAGGGGAGACTGCTGCTGGCTTGCGCACATTAGCATTAGCTCACGTTAGCGCGATTTCAAAACTCCATGGAAGCGATTGTTATGTTGTAGGTGGCTGATCAGGTTTTACGTATTAAAGCTTGTGCTTCCCTCCTTGAAGAATTCACTTGGAGGATTCGTCACAAATAACCACCAAACTATCTTCTTTTAAAACTTTAATGAAGTTCCACGTCACCATGTTTGTTGTGATCAGCACAATGCAGGCTGCATTCAAGGTGTAACGTAAATTCCGACGTTCCCTCATTTCCTAGTCGTTCTTTCAGCCTTTTCTATTTTTTTCTTCTTTTATGTGTAACATGAGGGGAAACACTGCGGATATTGATTCAAGTTAGCAACTACTAAAATTCTGACCGAGTTAACGAGTTGTTTTCTGGCATGAGGGGGTATTCTTGATTTTCCTGATTGAGTAATCGTTTTTCTGATTATGCCGACGTCACTTGAACATAACATCCACTGCCGGTCATTTAAGACTCAGAAGGAGCGAGACACTGCCGTGTTGACAAAAATATATATGTTATCGGGGCTATTTGTCGTGATATCAGACTTATCGGGATGATGTCATAATTTCCTGTTATTGGTCTGATAGTTATCATGCACCCCTACTGGATCTGTATGCTGTTGAGGAGAAATGTTACCAGACTTTTTTTTTATTTTTCTGTGAAATCAGAATGGTCATTGGTTGTTTTGTCATATTTAAGGTTTAGACCTTTTTGGCTTTAAGAGAGCGTGCTAACAGATTGTTGGGAGTCACCACACTGTGTCGTGATTGGATGAGATTTAAATCCCCTCTAATTTATGGCCATATTGTCTCTGAAGCCCATGACAATGGTTCAAACCTCTCATTACCCTGAGGATTCCCACCTCCCCCCAACTTCACAGAGCCAGTAGTCACAAGCGCCGGTCCACTCAGAACCCTGTACCCCTCGCAACAGTGCCTGCATTCACGGTCAATGATGTGAGACTGACACCCATTGTCCCAGGAGGCATCTCCAGACTAGCATGCTTCTTCTATCTGGCAGCTTTTGCAGAAATGTTTCTTTCCCAAGTTGAGAATAGCTGTAGGCTGCAGGACTGCTCCCTGGGGGGCTTTTCTCAGCCCGTGTTTTTTTTTTTTCTCTTCCAGCAATGCTAATATTATCCTTAAATAGGCATCGTAGCATAGTGGCTCTTAAGTTGTGGTTGCAGTCAGTGACGCATGGCTGAATTTTGTTTTCTTTACTTGTGCCTGAGAAGGCATTGCTTTTGTGCTGAGCTGCATTGAATCCAGACCAGTGTTGGGGGTATTTCTTCGTCACTGTGTGTCAGACGTTTCTATTCTTGTCTCTGAGGCGCTGACCTTGTCCAGTAGCCGCTTGAGAAAGGACAGAGAAATTCGATGGGATTATTAGTTTGAAGGATGATCTTAACAGAGGTCATGGTGGATGTTTGGGGACTTGTTGATCTGTGGAGGTCATCTCCGGCTTTTCTAATAGTCCACGAGGCCCTCCATCATAAGACTAGTAAATATTTGTCTCTAGCATTTTTTTATGATTCAACAACCTGCAGGCTTCACTCTGTGGTGTTTTTCAGCAGCGCAGCAGAAGACGGGTGTTCATGTCATCACCTATTTCAGGAATGAACAGTATGTTGTTGTTGTTGTTGCTACCTGTCTGAGCGGGGACAGGTGTGCCATTACTGTTTTCATGCTCAGCGTACACCAAGTGGAATGATTTCACGTGTTCACATGTGTCAGCTATTCAAAACTCAAAACTGCAAATGTGAACGATTAATTAGGCGTAGCTCCCGACAACAGGTTGTTACCAGGAATTCTTCTTCCTTTTTTTAAAGTCTTGTAGGGATCTATCCAGTCATCTGTCGGCACCTTAACTTTTTTTTTCTTCTGAGTGTTACAGCGAATTGCTGTCATCACTGTAAATATAAACCCTCAACTGGAAAATCTTCCAATAAAGTCAATTCTGCAGCACCACTTGTTAAAGTTTCATTTTACATTCCCACAGAAGTGACGATCCTATTGTTGCTGTATGGGATGACTGTCCGATAGCACAAGACCCTGTTTTTTATTAGGAAAAACTGTGGCACACATGCAGGAGCATAGCTTTACTGTGACTTTGTCATGATAAGTCACAGTTTTAATTTTCCGGTGTTAATGGCTGACTCAGATGTACCCTGCTCCTGAAATCAGCTGTGCTTTGACTCATTAGTGTCGTCAGTTAATCAGCGTGATTCCGAGGCTCTCTTCTTACTCTTACAGTGTGGTCCTGGCTTTTAATGATTAACAGGTACTTGTTACAACAATCCTGCAGGTGTTGTGTAATGCAGAATGACAGACTGACTGCTCAGTATAGGTTGTAGAATCACATTTTCTTTCTTATTTTTATTACTGCCCTGTTTCTGCTCCTATAACAAAGTGGTACAGTTGGTTAATTGTGTCAAAACAGATTTTTTTTTTTTTTTTAATTTTTTGGCACTAGTGGCCTTTATTTGACAGTGAAGGAGAGACAGGAAACAGGACAGAGAGAATGGGGAAGACAAAAGTTTATCCAGGAGTTGAACCCACAACCAGCCGCATGAGGACTGTAGCTTCTGTATATGGACACCTGCCCTAACCATTGGGCCACTGGGAAGCTGGTATCTTTTATTGTGATGAACACATGGGAAGATGAGTTCTTTCTCCTTCTGGCAGCTGGATGAAAGGTAGCTGGATGAAAGGTCTGCCCTGATGCAAAAGCGATGTGGGAAAGTGATTATTTCCCGGTTCCTCAGAGAAATCTTAATGCTATTTTAGTTTGTTATATTCTAAATGACCCTTTGTGAAATACCAGCCTAAAATTAGCTCTGCTTGAGCTTTTCCAAGCTTTCTTAATGGTCCCAACTATGCTTGGTTCAGACAGTCTATCCCACTGGGTCTGGAATCCACTGTAAAGCACTGCAAGCTTCTTCTTGCCTCCAGAAGGCTCCTTTTATGGCTCCTTTTAGTGTTCCCCTAAATTGTCCTTGAACACGAGACCACAAGCCGAGGTTTTTTTTTCCCTTAATATCCTGTTACATTCACAGTTTCAAAGTCTGGTCACAGATTACATTTTACAGAGATCTGTATTTAATCTGTACACTTATCTTGCTAATTAAGCCGCCTTTCAGGGTTTATTGCATTATCTTAATTGTTCTGGGGGGACTTTGTTTAAGGGCACACATATCGTCTTGGTATTAGTAGATGTGTTGCGACTGGTCTTTGGATCTCCCCTCCAGCCCAGGATTAAAGTGCAGAGCATTGTGACATATGGCAGGTCCATTGATCCCCTCTTTCTAAGGAAAAACGGCAGGAAATGATCCACTGTCCAGCCCCCGTTGGCTGAAAATGTCTTGTCTGATGGTGCAGTGATGGCACGCTCTATGCAGGGGGCACCATCATGCTCGCACATAGAGTGGAGCAGTCAAGCTCAACTTGAAGGTTTGTGTGGTGTTTTCATGTTGGAGCTTAGGGAAGCCCGCTCTCTCCCTTTTCTTGGGGGGATATTTATGGCTGTGGGTGCTGTTTCCGCAGGGGCATCTTTGTTCCAGAAGGCTCTGAGTGTCTGCAACACACCGAGGTTAAGCTCCTGGAGTCTGCTCTGCACATGGGGCTGAGGGATGTAACTCTGAAAAACTCTTTTACCTTTACTTTTGACTGTTTTTTTTTTGTTTGTTTTACTCTAAAAGAAAGAAGATTTTAGTGCCATTTGCTCTCTCTGCAACTTAAATAATTTGAAAAAGGTCGAAACAACAATATGAGGACTTCATTGTGTTTTCTTTGTGTATGTGTTACTGTACTGGTTGTTTTTTCAATTGACAGTATTGAAAAATACCTCTTATACTGCAAAAACGATAACACTAAGAAATTAAAAATAAAATTTCATCACCAAAAATAACAAGGCAAAATAAGTTAGTAATGATCAAAACAAACCGGGTTTTTGAGGTGCAAACATGGAGGTGCATAAGAAGACATTTGACATATTTAAATACAACGTTCAGAAAAGGATTGGATGGGATTTGCATCTGTTTCTGTCTATAATTAATAATTTTAGGAACCTGGGGGTAATTTCAGTATTAAAGGACACACAGCTGGACGCTGGTGATCATCGATCCCTCAGACAGCTCTGCATCAAGAACATCTGTCATTCATAGATGATATAACCACGTGGACACGGAGCCACTCGGGCTACTCTACTTTTCCAGGGATCTTTTCCTAATATGTTTGGCAATCCACATATATATAGTTTTATATTTTCCAACCAAAAATACTAAAATCTGAAACTATGGAGCTGTTGTCCACAAACGCATTTGGGCATGGTGGTTTTTGGCTTATTATGTCGTAAGTAGTCATGCCACGATTCAGGGTTCACGATACGATTCTAATCATGTACAACACAAAATTAATTTAAAGGCAAATGATGGAAAAAAAAAATTTTAATAAATTTTTTAAAAAATTGCAGCATGTCTACTGGTAAGCTACATAACTTGCAGATCTTGCATCTTTTAATTCACTAATATTAATATAATTGAGTTATTGCAGTTGACCCCAGGGTGTCAAATGTCATGTGATCCTGTCAAGCCAGTTCCACGTGTGGTCTCTGTTGTACAGCTCAGCCTGTGTTCAGATGGACATGTTGCAGGAAAACAGATGCACACGTCAGACAAAACCGTCATTCTTGTTCACATCCACCCATAGCTTGATGAGTCAGTTATGTTTGAAAATCCAGTTAATTTATGCATTCACAGATTGGGCTTTTTAAATTCTTTTTTTTTCTCATCGGTTTCATTTTCCTGCAGCAGCTTTGTTGTTTTTAACTTTGAATATAATTGTATATTCCTGCCTCGACATCGTAATGTTGATCAAAGTTGTGACTGGGCTAACAGCTGGTCTGTCTGCTCCAGCAGGTAGAAGAACCCAGCCCAGGTTATTCATGAGCTCCTCAAAAGATGTATATATATATATTTTTTTAATTCTTCTTAAAAATACTTAGTATTGCAGTTCCTAGAAATCCACTTTAGTTGATCAATAAGCTCTTTCAGTATATGAGATAGGGGTGCACGATAACTATCGGGCCGATAACAGGAAAATATGACGTCATTCCGATAAGTCCGATATCACGACGAATAGCCCCGATAACATATATATTTTTGTCAACACGGCAGTGCCTCGCTCTCTCTGAGTCTTGAATGACCGGCAGTGAATGTTATGTTCAAGTGACGTCGGTTTAATCAGAAAAATAATTACTCAATAAGGAAAATCAAGAATACCCCCTCAGCAAACGAGGGAACGTGGGAATTTACGTCACACCTTGAATGCAGCCTGCAGCACAGCGTACTGATCACAACAAACATGGCGGCGTGGAACTTCGTTAAAGTTTCAGAAGAAGATAGTTTGGTGGTTATTTGTGACGAATCCTCCGAGTGAATTCTACGAGGAGGGAAGCACAAGCTTTAATACGTAAAACCTGATCAGCCACCTACAACATAACAATCACTTCCATGGAGTTTTGAAATCGCGCTAACGTGAGCTAACGGAAGCTAATGCTAACGTGCGCAAGCCAGCAGCAGTCTACCCTCCCCTCTCCTCTCCTTTATCACAAAAAATCACTGAACTTCATTTACTTTAATTAAAGGTATTAATTTAAATGGAACCACAAGCCAAAATCCTTTAAATGTTAATCTTTTTCAGTTAGTAATTCTGATGCATGTATTTCCATCAATTCAAGGTATTTTTATTTTTTTACATCAGTCAGTAATGAACCTTATTTAAGTTAATGTGAGATATCAAATAGGTTTGTTTGATAGCTTTATGAAAATGTTTGAGAGGCTTGCCAATAGTTTTTCATTGGAAAAAATAAATATCTGTTCATTTAAAAAGTCCAAAATCTTTTTGGTTTTGTTGATAGTATTGATGTAATGATCTTAGGTATATGTGTGTGTTATCGGTTATCGGTATCGGCTTTTAGGAGCTGAAAGTTATCAGGTATCGGTTTTAAAAAACAGTTATTGTGTATCCCTAATATGAGACATCTTGACACTTAAGAAAGTAACTGTGTTTGTAAGGTCTTCATCTTCTTTTTTTTTTTTTTAAACGTTTAGGTGTACAAAGCTCTTTCTCACAGGATTAGCATGCTGGAAAGGCTGAACACTGTCCTCCTCTTCCCAGCCCCCTCACCTCACACTTCTGCCTCTCGACAGGTGTACAAAAGAGGCCCGTCTGTCTGCCTGTCGGGTGGCTCTCCCAACTTTCTGTCTGCTTCACGCACCCTTTTGAATATCTGTAGTCTCTTAAGTCAAATGCCTGACTAGTTTGGCAGCCAGCTAGAGGTTGCATGGTGGGGGAATTTAAAGTTTCTCTTGAAGAAAGCATTGCTGGAATGCCAGCTCTCAGATCTTTACATCAACAGTGGGCGGCAGCGGTGGTGGCGACGTGGGGGATATCTGGAGAAAAAGCTCGCCTGTCTTTCCTCACAGTGACAGACAGCTCCAAAGAGAAATGAAAAAGATCGGGGGGGAGGAGGGGGGGGATTCTTTACTCCACACTGGGTATCTCATTCATATTCAAAGGACTAAATAGAAAAATGTCAAAGGGTGGATGTGTCATGACTTTAAACATGATTATTACTGCACTTTGCAGCTTGTGGTTAAATTAAGTTAAGATGAAGGGAGAATTTAGCTGTCATTAATCATCATTTCTGCTCTGCATTTGCCAGAGAAAAAAGTTTGACAGAGGCAGTAGCTTGCTGAACGGGAACAAAAACTTAGCCTAGGTAGAAGGTGCTATGTGTTAGTGCTGGGCGGTATGACCAAAAATTTATATCACGGTATTTTTCAAAATTATATCAGCTAACTGGGTGTTAACCACATTTTCTAATCATTCAGAGAGGAATTGCTGCAGCAAATTGTCTTAGAACGACCTATTTTACTGTCACGAGGAGTGAATATTGTAGAAAAACATTCATATCTACACTAGTATTAATACAGGTTTGCATGGCCTCACAAAATGATACTATTTACTAAGAGGTGGCACTCGTTATTCTAATTAAGTGAAGGAATCAGAATGATGATAGTTGCACTTAGAATACAGAACCCTTTAATTTTTCAAATTTAGCAAACAACTTGAAAAAAATTTTTTTTTGTAAAAAACCAACATTAACTACACAATGTAAACAACGTTTTAAAGTTGTAGCCGTGGGAGGCAACACCAGCCTGGTGTAGCCTCCCGCGGCTACAACTTTAGCTCGGCAACATTTGCAGATTATTGTAGTTTGTTGGACGTCATCTTTTTTAAATCCAAAGAACTTCCACACGACAGACACGGCTCCTCGTTCATGAAGAAGTTCCTCAGTCTCATGTTGCCGTTCTGGAGCTTCCACTTCGGGACTTTCTCTGTTTGCAGCCATCACCGTTTAACCACAACTAGTAGCGTGTTGTGCCTCCAGTGCAACTGCAAAACAGTCCCCTGTCAAACAATGTTCTGTGGCACTTACGTTCCGCCGCGCGGCGTTCCCAACGTTGTGTATGCTACAGTACATACTCACGTTATTACGGTATATGAAAAATTCATATCATAAGAAAAATAAATACCGGTATTCGGTATGAACCGCTATACCACCCAGAACTACTATGTGTCTGGCCTAGAGGTTTTTTTTTCTTTTTCCCAAATGCTAGCTCTGTGTGCATGTTTTCGTGGCTCCAAAAGTTAAGCAGTTAAGCAGCAGGCAACGCTTCGGTTTGAGCACAGAGGTCTAGAACAGCAAAGTTCCTGGGCCTTTAGCCAGCTGCATGTAATCTGCTAATCTGTATGGTGAGCTGCTGGTGGTGTCTTGACAGAGGGGGGACAGGGCCACTGACCGCAGGAAGTCTCTTTGGGAGGGGGGCATCAAGGCATGCATTGACCACCAATTGCAGTGACCCCGCGTGTGTTAAAGGTTAGGTGGACCTTTTTCTCAGGACAGTCTTTATAGTGCTTCACATAGTTAAAATTTGGATTAAAACTACAAGGCAAGATTTAGCTCCAAGATGTCATACTGGTAAAGGGGAATCGTTGAGGGATGTGGCATTTCACCTCAGCCAATTAAAAAAAAATGTTTAAAAAAAATCAATTTTAAACAAAGTCCCACAATGATTGATTATTAGTCTAGCATTTAATACTTGTCTTTTGAGAAGCGGCTCAAGTCTTGAAAGAACCTCTCGAGGCCCAACTTTTCTATGACTTTTGATTAATGCAGTTTCCTTAAAAAACTGCTTCCACAGAGAACTACTTTATTTAGTGAGCAAGTAAAAGGAATCACCTACTGTGGTCTGATTCAGTGGGACTCATGGTGAGGTTATAGATGAACATTAGTCATGGCTCTCCTGTCCAGCATACCGTTTAGCCTCCTCTGCCAGGACCGGACCGGACTGGACCTCTGCAGGCCCGGCTCTGACATGTTTAGTGCTTTCAAACTTGACATGGAGGCTATAAGCGCCCTGTGTTTGGTCAGACGTTTTGAAGCATAAATGATATATTGCTGCCATGATTTGCAATGCATGACTGGACATAGCCAGGGGTCATAGCAAAAGGAATGTTGCCAGGTCATTTTGTGTCATGCTTCAGAGGACCAAGCCACTGACACAAAGTTCCAAAAGTCAGAGTCATATGGTGCATGTAAGGAAAAAAAAATCAGTTTGGAAGAAAAAACGTATCCTCATTTTAAAATAAATATTTGCGTTCTGCAAAACTGAAAAAACAGATTTGATAGAAATTATATTGTGTACTGTTAAAGTTTCCATATTATAGTTTTCCTGACTTTCAGAGGTTCAAACTTAAACTGTAATACAGTGATCCCTTATTTTTCACGGTTAATGGGGACCGGCGCCCCCCCCCCCCCCCCCCCCCCCGAAACTCAAAATCCGCAAACTGGAGCTGGAGCCCCCCGGGCCTAAATAAGGTGTTTAAAACATGTTTAAAAACCGCAAAAAAGTAGCGAGGCACTGCAGCGAAACAAGACAAAGGCTCAACTGTGGTCTTTCTGTTTTCTTCACAGCCTCTGGTCTCTGAACCGTAGTAAAGAAACCGCTGGTATTGTGCTATTTTTGGCTTGTAATTAGCGGCTAACACGCTAACAACAACACAAGAAAAAGCCTGGTTTTCTCTGCATGGAACGAGCACTTTATTCTGGCACTGCAGGAACTTGTAACATCACACAGGTTGTATTGTTGGGCTCCTGTCGGTTAACAGAAAATGTAAATCTATACATGCTGGGCTGCTGTTGATGCTCACTCCACTTTTCATCTAACCCCGTTTTCTTCTGCCGTCCCACGACACACACACTACATTACCCATAAGGCCACACCATTACCCATAAGTCCACCTTCTTAAAGGGGCCAGGCTGGCTCACAACATTTCTTCGCTGTGAGAGAACGCACACAACATCCTGTGATGTTTCCACGATTTTTCTTGATTTTTAAAAAAATATTGTATATTTCTGAAAATTCCGCGAATAACTAAAACCGCGGAACTTAAAGCGTGAATTGGCGAGGGATCACTGTAGTCGGGCAGGCGTACTAGGGGCTTCTGCGTTTTTTGTTTTTTGTTTTGTTTTTTAAACTTCTTTCTGTACACACATGTAGATTCAGCATAGGCAGCTTGGTCCTCTCAGCTCCAAGCACAGATCAAACCAGCCCATGCATCGATCCCCACATGAGATCAGTCCTGCCCTCCGCCGACACCATTCAGTTCAAAAAGAAACATCCTCCAGCTGTCTCTGTCACGGTGGCACGTGACCGACAGTAATGTGTCTGATTTGGTTGAGAAAGGCAACCAATCACAGCAGAGTGAGCGGAGTAGGGGAGAGGGAGGCCAAGCAGAGTGCTCACAGAAAAGAGAGCTTTTAATCTAACAGACCAAGAGTTTTTGAGTTGCGACCAGACTAAGACGATTGTGCTTGATCATTATGAATTAAGAATGAAATTGTATAATATGGGAACTTTTAAGTATTTAAATGTAAAAGCTGAATGCTCCTGTCAAAGATCACTACGACAGTATCAGGGTTTAGGCCCCAGCGTAATCATCCTGACATTACGCTTTCCGTTCACCCCAGAAAGTCAACGGCAGCAAAACAACAACTGTCCATAGAGAAGGCTTTTCAACAAACTACCGGGCCACCTCAGATAAATACAAGAACATAACCCGAGCAGTGGGAGCGTTGAGAAGCCATGTCAGAGCCTTTTTATGGATTCATTATGTATGTATATGTGTTAATAATATGTTCATTTGTGAATCTCTGATTATTGTTTCCCCAATTTGTCGCAGATAAATTGCACTTTTTCTTTTGCAACTGCTTACTTCTTTTTATACTACTACTTAGTGTGCACTAAAAGTAAAGAATAAAATGGACTTTAACAGTGTTTCTTGTTTACATGTTTGTGTGTTCTAATTTCTCTATATGTCTATATGTCTCTATATGTATTTCTCTATATATTATACTATGATGTAATAGTAATAGGCAAGGAAACAAAGGTAAGTCTACAGTACTCTGAGTTTATTGAAGTGTTGTGCTTGGTAACTAACTGTTTACTTGAAGTATTATGTTATTCAGCACTGAAATTGTTTGGAACTTGTTCTGAGAAGCAACATAAATAAATCATTTTAGAGAAATGAATTGTGACTTTATGCACAAAATCCGTACTGAAACCGTGACGCAAAAACCAAGGTATGGACCGTACCGTGAGCCACCTGTACCGTTGCACCCTAATTACCACCCACTCCAGTTCAGTCTGGCTTTTTATGTGGTAGTGTATTTGTTTTTATTTCCTTCTCCTAAATTGAGGCCTGACGTTGCTTCATTTCATGAATGCACATCAACACGACAAGCAATGTAGCCCATGACATAATGGCTGTGAACAAATTCCTGGTGTTATTTTACTGACTGACTCTCTCAGCTTTGATTCGACTAGGCTCCAAACTTCATTTGTGACTCCATCGCTGTGGCTAAAGTTTACTAAATACAAGACTTGCTGTCACTGTGGGACCCAGGTTATTATTTTGTTGAGTATCTGGTCCTGTGAGAGTTGTATCAGGTCCCTCAGGACCTGCAGCATCCTGGTCCCAGTGAAACTCTCAAGCCAGTGTCTCATGTGAAAATGGTTATACCGTGGAGTCTGAATAAACTATTCCTTCTTTACTGGTTGGTTTTCTTTTTGAGGGGGGGTTTCTATGGCCACCTTATATATTTTGAAGAGCTCATCAAAAGGGCTTCTGCTCCTGTGGGACATTACAGTGTTTTGGTACTGAGCTGTCATCTCGATGGTGAATGTCCCTCTCCATTCCTTGGTCCTGAAATTCCTGTCCCAGCTTCCAAACAAGAGGCTGGAATGTTGGGTTTCCATGACGCTAATGAAGTAAAAACCTGGCAATGTGTTGCTGGGAGCCTCAGCGCAGCTCCTGATCTGCAGCCTCCTTCTCATCAAGGATCAGCGTCTGATCCCCATGTAGCCTTCATTCACCAGGGCTTATTATGCCAAGGAATGTCACTCACGCTCTCCCTCTCTCATAACCCCCTCTGAAACAGGGATGTGGGGTGCAGGGGTATGTTTGGGACAAATCCCAAGGGAGAGTACTACCCCAGATACCACACAACCCCCTTTCTTTTTTCTTTGACTCCTGTACTCACCGAAGTACTCTCTTAGTATCTATTAGAATCCTTTCACTGCTCACTTTGCCAAAAACACACATGATCTCCAATACCTTCTTTCCTCTGGAAGGGGAAAAGCTGTTGTGATTTACTGTTCCATAAATGCTTCATGTGGTCGGCCTGAAAGGCCACCAGCACTACTGTTTGCTATTGGCCCCAGGGACAATGGAGAGATTTGGGCCCTGAAACAAGTCCTCACTCCAGACTTCCAGACTGCCATGAGAAACACAGGAAAATCTTCCCAGCGTCAAGTTTGTTCTTGACTTCTTTTAAAGGGCCCTGATCTTGTGTTTGAAAGATCAGTTTTTTCTTCCCAGGATTTTCCATCTCAGATATTTTTGTCTTGAAAATGACCACCAGCCAAATGTTGTGTTACGCAGTCTCTCTCTGGTGGGAACGAGTCTTCCTCCCTTTGTGTTGCACCCAGAATGGCAGTTAAAGGGTTAAATAATCAGTCTCTGTACATTATCCGGTGTCCTGCTGTGCCGGTGGATGCAGCCATAATGTCTTGCTAATTAGCGTCCTTTTATGTTTTTTTCCTTCCAATGGGTCACAGCCACCATTGATGATTAAATCCATGGAGCTTTGCAAAAGAAGACCCTCTGTCTCGTGGGCATTCAGGGTTTAGCCTTGTTCTAAATAAATCTATCTTGCCCAAGCTTGATGTCTTCAGGACTCAGGATTTAGTTACTGGGAAGAAGAACACTATGTATTGCATCATCGGGGATGATTTAAGCTATTGTGAGTTAGTTGTCATTCAGAGGATAATGTCCATAAATGGGATCTAAACTGAGCAGGGCCAATTAAGGGCTTAGGGGTTGAAATGGCTCGTTGTAAGCTTTAACTCTTATCAAATCACTGTGGGTTGGGGGTCCTCGTGTAAGATTATAGGAAATATGACTGGGTTCTTTTAACATGAAAGTGCCGGTGAGAATGAATAAAATGTAATTCCATGATCTATGGTGGCAACAAGAGCACGGTACACTGCTGCAAAATAGTGTTTTGTTTTTGTCTCTTTTGTGAAAATCTTCCTCTAGTGACAATGACCTTCTCGGGGCACTCATTGTGTTGATTGTCTAGAAGTAATGGGTCTCAGTTTTACATGTTCGCTGTTCCAGAAGCACACTGCTGGCCCTTTTTCTGCCTCATGGGAAGTTGGGCAGTGGAGACAAAAGGACACAAGGCTCAT
Source organism: Hirundichthys speculiger (assembly GCA_018398805.1). NCBI lineage: Eukaryota > Metazoa > Chordata > Actinopteri > Beloniformes > Exocoetidae > Hirundichthys > Hirundichthys speculiger. The sequence goes on along the minus strand of JAGFBZ010000831.1, from coordinate 295,116 downwards.
GTGATCAAAAACCCTCCAGGTCATTGGCACTGGAAGGGGCTGATTGGAAAGTGATAAAGATAAATGTGGATGGTTGCTATGGACACAGATGGGATTCTCCAGGTCCTGTGGAGGAGCTTTTGGGAAATTGGAAGTAACAGAGGATATTGGCATGGAGTTGTTCTTGTGATGATGACCCAGGCAGGTGTCTAATGCAATTACATTAGCAAAAAGTTGCTCTAGTTGTTATATCAAAGAGTTTTTGACTTTATTGGTGAGTTGATTTTCATGTGTAATCATTGTTCACCTGACAGTGCCTCTTCACAACTTCGTAATATTATTTTCCAGTGTTGTACCTTTCTCAACTAGTTGGTGGAAGCTTTAAAAAAAGATAACATAAAATGAGCTCTATCTAAAGGAGGAAGTCGGTGAAAATATGGTAAAAGTAAATAAACCCCGTGATCACTGATGGAGAATCAAGACCTTTTTTTTTTGGCTAGGGTGAACTTTGATGAGCAGAGGGCGAGAATGAACTTGTCACAGCCCAGTCAGTTGACTGGATGTGCAGGTCTGGCCTCAGATAGCATTGTCATGGTGGCCCCCAAAGGCCCAGAATTAGTGGCTTCACTGGTGGCACTGTTTGTCCCACTCCGAAAAAGAGGGCTGGCAAATAAAAGAAAAAACGGGAGACGGCTAAAGTCTTTCTGATCCCTTTTTCCATGAAGGGTAATCCAGGGGTGATCGTCAGCACAAAATGTGGCTTTCACTGCCTATGTTCGTTCTGTATGTGTTTTGCCAAAAGGTTTGACCAAGGAGCGACCATTAAAACGGAGTCTCTTACACATGCAGCTGAGATGACAACGTTTAAAACAAGCGGTCTACTTTGTATTTAGTGTGAGTGCAGTCTAGTACTTGCTACAGCGGTAATTATGTTGGTTTGGATGAAAGAGAGCAGAGAGGTCTCTCCCTTTGCTTATCCATTTCCGTATTTTCCAGTGATTCTTTTGAAAGGCTACATTACCACGTACGTTTCCAATAAGCAGTAAATGTCACTGTGACCAGAGTGCACTGACTCATTTGCATTTTCTCATTATGATGTCATTCCTCAGGGAAGCCACCGGCACATTTTCAAAGTTACGCAACATCAACGAGGTGCATGTTGTTCCCTTCCGTAAATGGCATTGAGTCAGTGGTAGTAAAGGCACATCAAGCACCTACATACCTTACATGGCATGTTCTCCGTGGTTAACTCCTTAGATAGCCTATCATTGGAGTAAGGCTGCAGTAGGTCATTTTTATGTACACATTTAGCAGTTAGGTTAGTGTGCAATACCTCTGCTTTATGTTCCTGTTGCCTGGACAGGACTTTAACTGCTACAGGGCTTTCCTTGTGAATGATTGGCTGAGTGCAGCATCGCCACCATAGTCACAGTTAAAACCAACAAGGTTGGAGTGTTTTATAGTATTCGTGCAGCCAGTTAGTGAGCACCATTTAGTACAAGTACATTATTACTTTTATTTATTTATTTTTAATAACGGGGGTTCTTGGTTTATTTTGTATTTCCTAGGGATGCACAATAATTGTATTTAAAACCAATACCGATAACCGATAACTTTCAGCTCCTAAAGGCCGATACCGATAACTGATAACACACATATACCTAAGATCAGCCGTTCCCAAACTTGAGAATACCAAGGCCCAATTTGAAATATGAAAAATCTTCACGGCCCACCGAAACCTTTAATCACAACTGTGATCAACATACAGGACTAGAAGCTATGTTCTGACATTAATGTAAGGGGTCAACAAATAAGGTGACACTTGTCATATTAAGTTAAGATGACAATAGGATAACACTTAACTGGTTTGTTTTGTTACTTCTTAATGTTTTTTTTAATCATGCCATGAATATTTTACAGTAATTAAAAACATATTTTAAGAAGTTCGAGGATTTAAAACACACATTTGTTTAATTTTAATGACCTCTCACGGCCCACCTGCAGTACCGTGACGGCCCACCAGGGGGCCGCAGCCCACACTTTGGGAATCGCTGTCTTAGATCATTACATCAATACTATGAACAAAACCAAAAATTGTTTTGCCTCTTTAAATGAACAGATTTTTTTTTCAATTAAAAAAAATATTGACAAGCCTCTGTAAAGCTATCAAACAAACCTATTTGATATCTCACATCAACTTAAATAAGGTGAATTACTTACTGATGTAAAAAATAAAGGCTCCTTGAACTGATGGAAATACATGCATCAGAATTACTAACTGAAAAAGTGCATTCCAGAAGTTTACAAAAAGTAAATATACATAGAAAATTAATGCACTGACACAAGTTCGATTCAATCATTTCTACCTTCTACGCATTTCACCTTTGCCCATGGGTCATCTTTGGCAAATTTCTTGGATTCGCCAATGAGTTTAAGTCCCGGTGAATTCTTTGCTGCTGGCTTGCTCACGTTAGCGTTAGCTCACGTTAGCTCACGTTAGCTCATGTTAGCTTACGTTAGCGTTAGCTCACATTAGCGCGATTTCAAAACTTTAAAAAGCGATGGTTAAGTTTCAGATGGCTGATTGGGTTTGATGTTTTAAAGCTTGTGCTATTTTTTCCTCCTCGTGAAGCATTTGTTACAAATAACCAGCGAACTATCTTCGGGGCTATTCGTCATGATATTGGACTCGGGCCGATAAATATCGTGCACCCCGAGTATTTGCTTTATAAGACAATTTTTGTAGGCAAAGTTAAGAGGATCACCACTCGTGTAACTGTCTGTGCTGATCTTTCCGTTGCTGAAATGGAGGCAACGTAACCTGGAAGTTCTTGTAAGGTTCAACGCGTCAACGCTCTTCCCCTTTTTGTCCTTCCTCTCAAGCCAAATCAGTGCCTTCCATGTACTCTGTGCAGAAAGATCTTTCAGCCACCTTAGCCACGTCACGGCAGCCGTGAAGTGATAGATGTGTAGCTTCTTTGGTTTGGATATATGGTATTTATATGTCGCAGCATCGCAGTAGTGCACCATGGTTGTTTGAAGGTAGAAATTTTTTACTTGTTTTGACTTATTGCTTTCTTTCTCGGGAGTGGTCGTGTCCACAAAAAATAAAATGCAACTTGCTTCTGCCATCCAGCGGATAGAACCAGCACTGTTTCACGGTACTCGGGTAGCCCCTACTCACAGCACTTTAAAACTCTTTAGGTTGCCAACAGGACTTGGATGTTCTGCATCGCTACAGAATGACTTCATTGATAAGTTCTGTGACTGGTCAAAGGTTACAAATGGTTAGCTTGCAATGTTTTTATGAGTGCTGCCACATGAAATGCTTAAATGATGAATCCTCATGTTTTAGTATTTTTACTGCTGTTGATGCTAGTAAGTGTTTAGAAACTTGCCTACATAAAACATCCTATCATGAGGCTATGACTGTGGCAGACGATTGGATTCCTCTACTTTTTAAATCTTGTCTGAATGTAACTTTTATTTGCTGTTAATGACTCGAAGAAGAAGGTATGTTGACATTAGCATAATTAAAATCACCTTTTTCATTTTCCAGAGCACCAGGACTGCCTTCATCACGCTGTCCATGAGAGACTCGGCGAGCTCCTGCGAGTCCTGAAGGCCATTATCAGCAAACACCAGAGCCTCAACTCGGTGGATATCCTCAGCACAGCTGGAACCGTCATCGCAACGGTCAAAGGTCAAAAGCTCTCCCACACACAGACGCACACATTCACACAGATGCACGGATGAGCTGTCAGCTTTTCTATAAAACATGCCAGCTACTCCTCCACTCTTCCTTTGGTCTGTTTTCTCTCTGCGTATCTAATCCTCCCTTCTACCTTAACAGTCTTCTCTCCTGGATGTTCACTTTGTCTTTGTCCTGCCTCAGACACTGTCTGTGCGAGTCTGAAAAACATTTTGAGGAACTTGCTGGAAAATGCGCCCGAGGAGTTTCCTTTTAGCGTCAAAGCTATTCAGCTCTTCAGGAGTCACTCAAAATGCAGATGTGTGTGTGTGTGTGTGTGTCTTTGAAACCCCATACAGAGACTTAGATAATCATATTTAAGAGTCAAAAAACTTGATACTTTAAGATGCAGGGAAAGACTGGTGTCCTTTGTCTGCCAGTTCAGAAGGAGCTATGCAGATAAATCCCATTCAATCTCTAATTCTTTGAGATTATGATATGGCATGCACATCAATTCTTAACTTGGCTGCAACACAAAAATCCCCTGATATATCTCAGCGCAATTTCAAAAGCAAAGAGGGGCCCAGTGGAGCTGCATATCTTTTTCTTTTTTTTTAAAGTGTTCGCTTGATAATGAAAGTTGACATGAATGAACAAAGCCAGAGGAGGTTCTGCATATGAATGTAGCTCAACCTCTCTGAAACGCTTGTAAGGAGTCCACACACCTTTGTGTGTGTGTGTGTGTGTGCCATAAACCATTCTTGGCTTTTGTCCAGTAACGTTACTATTTATTTGGCATTGTAAACGGGTTTGTGAACAATACAAACAAGCCAGTTTTACAGTTTACCAATTTGAACACACCAGTGCTTCATCCCAGAAAGTGAATGGTAAGCAGTGTGTCAGGACGAACATTCCCGTGTTAGTCTCGTCATGACCATGTACTGCGCCGTAACGCCTCTTTGGCCACTAGGTGGCCAGAGCTGCTCAGTAACGGTGTGTTATCAGCTGTGCACTTGTGCCTTTGTTCTTCAGTGCCAAATCTCAGAGCTCTTGATGTGATGCAGAAATTAACTCATCAAACTTAGCAAGCAACTTTTTATGTCGGTGAATCATGAATCCAGAGATCGTCTTCTAATGTAATGTCATTTTGTTATTCATATTTAAGAATTCTGCTTGCTGAGTGTTGCATTTCTAATTCTTCACACGCTTCATTAATAACCCAAATGGTATCGTTGTGCAAAACTGAGACTTCATCCTGTGGTAGTTTATATTTAGTGCCATACCATGTTACATCTTCATCTTACTTTCTGCCTGAACTCCAGTTCCTCCTGTACACAAATGCTGGACAGGATTTTTGGAGAGAAGTGTTGTGCTTTTCCAGTGAAACAATACCATTTCCCTGATGATGTAACTTCCACATTTGGAGCATTGGTTGGGGCCTGAGCTAGTAGTGGCATTGTATTCCAGCAAACCTCAGGATGTCCTGTTGGGGGTAGGGGGGTGGACAGACGAGGAGGAGATGTGACTGCACTACAGTTGTGTTCTTTGATTGGTGGTAGCTACAGAAGCTGCTTTAAGGTCAACGAGGAGCTTCAAATGGACAAGGGAAACTGTTAATATCTTTTTTTCCCCCTTTTTCTACCCGTCTGGTTTAACCCTTAACACTTCCTGCGTCCCATTCAAGAACTTTGGCATTGGATCTGTTTCTCTGTCATCTTTCCCCCACTTTTGGAAAGAGGAACCTACTGTTGGAGCGCGAAAGACATTTTGGTTTCATGTTTGAGGTGGTAGGACACCTGAAATGTATTTAACAAGTTTTCACAAGTTACTTGCTGTGTTCAACAAGGCTTATTAATGCACGAGTGGAGAACAAGAAAACCCTGCTTTGAGGTGGGTAATTGGTAGTTTTGCTGCTTGTATATGTCTGTCTAGAAGTCCTTCAGAGAGAAAAAGAAAAAGCTGCGGGCAATGTTTGATGAGTACAGAGAAAACATCCTTTTATTTCATAATCATTGATAGGTGGGTGCTGGCTTATTTTCATCATGTTACAACAACTTGAAGGCCCCGTCTCTAGTTCTAAAACTACAAAAGTGATGACTCTTCAAAGACATGGTGAACAGTATCTTGACAGAAGCAAAAACTGTGATACAAAATCAGTGTTGGTTTGCTGTTTAAACTCTCCACTTTGTGAGGCTTTGAACTCTAGAAATCTTGGCCTTTCTAATGGAAAGGAAAGGCAGAGGAAATCATGGGAGCAGCAGCGCGCTCAGTGACATCACTGATTTATTGCTGCATGTTTGGTCTCATTTTTTTTGAGCATCTCTTCTCCAGTTTATTTTCCCTCTCCTCGGTCAGGACAGGAAGTTTATTGTGAAGACTGATTACAGCTGTATTTACACTGGTGTTTTCTTCCCCATTCTGTCCTCAGTCATCACAGTGTTTAGACTTACAGCAGGAAACTACTGCCCGGCCAGATTACAGGCAAATATACACACACTTGCAGTAGTTGCTTATCTTTACTGATTTACCAGAGCTGTTTTTGGATGCCTCCGAGGGACTTTTCAATGTTAAAATCTCAGCACACAAACAGATCTCTAACTCTGAGGGGTTTTGAGGAGTACAGCGTGGCTTAAGAGGTTTTCAGCGACTCCATGGTTGAAAACATGAACGGGATGATGAGTCACACCATGGGATAAATGCCTTAAACAAAGGGTGTACATGGTATGTAGAACTTAGGTTTGTTCCTAAAACCTGACTCATTCTTTCTTCTTCATGACTTGACAGGAGTAAATTTTAAGGAGGTGAACGAAGAGAACAAACAGAAACTTTTGGGAGATATCTACACGGCTATTGACACATTGGCATTCACATTTGGCAATGTGTAAGTATGATGTCATTCCTTTTGTTGCTTTTCCCGCATTTCACTCACCTGGGGATCTTTGTTACTGCATCAAATTACAGACGACGTGACCTGATGACCTGTGTCAGTCCTGGTCTTATGGATCCCTGTCAGGGGTTTGGGGATCATGATTAATGCTGACATGTTGACAGTCATGTAGCACATTTTAAAACACAGAAACTGAGAATATACTGAGTGTTAGCCACAACAATACTATTACTACTACTAATAGTACTAGTACTACTAATAATAATAATTATAGAAAAGAAAGTGGAATAGATCTGAAGCTAGAAATAAAACTGAATTTGACAGATAATGCCTTGGAAAAAAAAAAAACAACTTACTTTTCAGCATTAAAGAGGCATTTCTTCAATGTTCACCCATAATAAGAAATAACCCTGAATTGTTCCATTTTTATCCAGAATTCATGCATTTAATGTTGAAGTTTGACCAAACAGTATACAGAATACACTTAAAGGTGTACACAGTCAGAAGTTTTGATTTTAATTTGTTCTTTACACATTAGAAGTAAATAGACTAGTCTTGTTTGTAAAACTGCTGGTCTGAAAGCTAGTCCTGTGAATCATTGAAAGTGTCTAAATCTTCTCTGTACATAAGCAGGAAATGCATCTAAAGACGTGTTATACTTTGAGAAATGAACAGTTGCTTTGTAAAGAATGCCTTTTTTTAAACTGTTAATAACGCATGCATGCTGAGACTGGTGAGGGATCAAATAAACTCAACGAGGCCTCGATTGTAAAAGTCAGGATATTTGCAGTCATTTTTTTAACCCGTCTCTGGCTTTATGGGACAGCAGGCATTAAAAAAATGTGTGTTTCATTTTACTAAATCACAATTAATAATTTGAGTGTATGTGGTTTTTTTTAAAGCACATTTCTGCATGTACTTTCTGTGATCATTTTAATCTTTTTTTCAATGCTGTTGGTAATTTGCTCTTAATTCTTATTTTTCTTCAGAGTGTCTGACTTCCTTATGGGAGATGTAGAGAATGGATCAGTGTTGGGGCTCCCCCTAACTAAAAAATGCAGGGTAAGAAAAGTACATCGTTTATATCCTGTACTTCTGTCTCACATGATTAACAATACATGGATATTAGATCACATATTTGCCACCGACCAGAACTGTACCTGGGATCAAAACTGTCAGTCTGATATTCGCTGTGGACCCATGTTCTTGCGAGCGCATCCATTATTTGCCCATTCACAACCCTGCTGATGGATGTGGCCGTCCAACAGTGCGTAAAGTTCAGGAGAGAAGCAAGTCCACACACGCTGTGGCCTCACCAAATGATGAACTGTCGTTGTTGTTTCAATGTTGGTTTCACTTTAAAACTGCTCTCAAGATGAGAATGGTTTCAGACATGTTAGCAGAGCATGTTAGTGCGTTCTGCGCTAACATGCTATGCTAACATTTTTAAAACTGCTCTCAGGGTGAGAATGGGTTCAGACATGTTAGCAGAGCATGTTAGTGCGTTCTGCGCTAACATGCTATGCTAACATCTTTAAAACTGCTCTCACGGTGAGAATGGTTTCAGACATGTTACCAGAGCATGTTAGTGCGTTCTGCGCTAACATGCTATGCTAACATCTTTAAAACTGCTCTCAGGGTGAGAATGGTTTCAGACATGTTAGCAGAGCATGTTAGCAGAGCGTTCTGCGCTAACAGGCTCTGCTAACATCTTTAAAACTGCTCTCGGTGAGAATGGTTTCAGACATTTTAGCACAGCATGTTAGTGCGTTCTGCGCTAACATGCCCTGCTAACATCTTTAAAACTGCTCTCAGGGTGAGAATGGTCTCAGACATGTTAGCAGAGCATGTTAGTGCGTTCTGCGCTAACATGCTACGGTAACATCTTTAAAACTGCTCTCAGGGTGAGAATGGTTTCAGACATGTTAGCAGAGCATGTTAGCAGAGCGTTCTGCGCTATAAGTAGGAAATTCACACCCTTCACTCCACCTTGTAGATTTATTTTTTTATTTTCTCTCAATCATTTGTCTACTTTTCAGTCTTTTGAGAACATCTCTGTGGAATCTGGAGGATCCGGTCCCGAGAAAGATGATCCGCCAGGTAAGACAGGCTGCTCAGGTACTGAACTCAGGTGCTGGATCAGTTGGGGCGGGGGGCTTGCATAGAGTCTATACAAATTCACTGCTTCAGCTCTTTTACTGAGCTTCTCGTCTTTCTATTTAATTAGATTTATTTTATTCATTTGGGCTCTATCTGTTCCATGCCTGTGGACTTGCATAGGATGGTGAGCAATCACTTTAATCAAGCATTAATGCGCATCTGCTGTCAGAATGACTTAGCCTCAGATGGTATTAGCCCACATCTCCATCACCCAAGGTCACTGTGGGCTTTTCCTGCTGACTCACGGTCACATATGTTGCTAGGTAACCATTCAGCTAATATGTCCAGCAGTGGTGACGGGCGTGCAGGATGCAGCATGGCTGCCGGCAGTCATGTCTAAGGCCATCTCTTACAAGCTCCCTTGCGGGGCGTCTGTGGTTATTCCAGGGCCTTCTCCGCCGGTCCGAGCCGAGGAGGTGGACCGGACGCTACAGCGGCAGGACAGCGGGGTCGAGTCGGCATTGCTCTACGCCAAAGCGTGGTCCAAGTACACCAAGGAACTGCTGGCATGGGTGGAGAAGCGGCTCAGCATGGGTGAGTTAGGGCGCTGTTCGAAGAAAAAATCAATAAAAAAACACTGACTGGTTTTAAACTCTCTTTCAGACAAAAAAAATACATTTAGCTTTGAATTTATTTATAGTGTTGAGTTTCAAATTACATCCAGTCCCATAATCTGTGATCAGAGGTTAGTCTGATACTTGCTTAAGGCAGATATTTTTTTCCAACTTTTTTATCAGTTATTCTGTCCAGTTGGTCTTAAGCATACTAATTTGTATTTTCTTTCTAAATCCAACCACTGTTTTCTGAGTTTTATCTGCAGACAAAGAACTTTTTGTCTCTGCGAATATCAGGATTAACTGATGGTCGGTTACCTGAGAGGTTTATCTGCTAGTCTGGACCTAAAACAAGGGAGTTTTATTTAAGCTCAAGGTTGAATTTGCAGTGTGAGAACTTTTGTTTGGTAGATTTGTTAATGAATAGTTCCAGTCTAGTGCACAGAGCTCTCTGTCAGCCTGTACAGTACTGTTATTATCAGCTTCTCTGTCTAACACAGCTCCTCTGATTAAAGCTTTTAACTTATTCCTTTCTATCGATTTAGTATGTGGCATGTATACATTAAAAGCCTATATTGTTTAAATTGTGAACCATGTTGCAAAATCAAAATTACTAGTAGACTCAAGTTGCTGTATTGTCGTTTTCAATTTCCAGACATCGAATGTGCAAAGAGTTACGCCAAAATGGCTGAAACTGCCAAGACACTTGCAAGTCAACAGGTGAGAGGCTTGTTGTTGTTGTTATTATTATTGTTGTTGACATTATGACTTTTAAGACTTTCTCCTTTCTCCATTAAAGGAGTTCATGCCGTTTCATGAGATCTACATGACAGCTTTCAAAAATGACATTGAGTACAGTCAGCTGGTGCTTCACACTGCAGCAGTTCTCCAGAGCAACAAGTTCATACAGGTAATCGATTAAAGCAACCAGACTGTGTTTGGGTTGAGCAACGAAAGCTGGAGGTCTTAGCGACTGCATTTGTTTCCAGCCTCTTCTGGCCAGAAAGAATGAGCTGGACAAACTGCGGAAGGAGGTCAAGGAGCAGTGGCAGAGAGAGCAGAAGAAAATGGTGGGTAAACTGTCATGAACATTGCACTTCGAGCAGCGTTTTCACTCCAGATTTGTGTGTGAAAGATTTCCTGACCTGTGAGCTCAGTCCAAGAATGCTCATTAAGTTCCACATTGTGTTATGCACACGCAAACAAATGCTTTGTTTAGTCGTGCAGTCCTGTAGCTTGCCAGAGGCCGTCACTGACTCAGCCAATAACACTCGCACTGTATTTAAATGATTGTATTAAAGGTCCTTAATGTAAGTGGGTGAATTTTTCTTTATTTTTTGTGAATGAACTGTTTTCATCTCCAGCATGAAGCAGACAGCGCTCTGAGGAAGGCTCGGCTGCTGCAGGCCCAGCGGCAGGAGGAGTACGAGAAGGCTAAGGTAACCACCAGTCGCCTGGAGGAGGAGCACACTGGTGGAGGAGGGGGGTGGTGACGGCCAAGCAGCTGGAGAAAAGACGCAGGCTGGAGGAGGAGGCCCTGCAGAAGGTACGACACCTCCTACATTCGGAAATGCTCATATTGCATCTAAGCTTTGTTTCGCATTACCCTTACAGCTGTAAACTGACATCAGTGTAAACTAGGGATGCACGATAACTATCGGACCAATAACAAGAAATTATGATGTCATCCTGATAACTCCGATATCATGACGAATAGCCCCGATAACATATATATATTTGTCAACATGGCAGTGCCTCGCTCCCTCTGAGCCTTATATGACCGGCAGTGAATGTTATGTTCAAGTGACGTCGGCATAATCAGAAAACGATTACTCAATAAGAAAAATCAAGAATACCCCCTCATGCCAGAAAACAACTCGTTAACTCGGTCATAATTTTGGTAGTTGCTGACTTGAATTGATATTCGCAGTATTCTCCCACATGTTACACATAAAAAAAGAAAAAAATAGAAAAGGCTGAAAGAACGACTAGCAAACGAGGGAACGTGGGAATTTACGTTACACCTTGAATGCAGCCTGCAGCACAGCGCTGATCACAACAAACATGGCGGCGTGGACATGGAAGTTTCAGAAGAAGATAGTTTGGTGGTTATTTGTGACAAATCCTCCGAGTGAATTCTACGAGGAGGGAAGCACAAGCTTTAATACGTCAAACCTGATCAGCCACCTACAACATAACAATCGCGCTAACATGAGCTAACGGAAGCTAATGCTAATGTGCGCAAGCCAGCAGCAGTTTCCCCTCCCCTCCTCTACCTCATTCCTCTCATCTAAAGTTTCCATGAGATTAAAAAATAAAAAACAAAAACTACTGAACCTCATTTACTTTAATTAAAGGTATTAATTTAAATGGACCACAAGCCAAAATCCTTTAAATGTTAATCTTTTTCAGTTTGTAATTCTGAATTCATGTATTTCCATCAGTTCAAGGAGCCTTTATTTTTTATATCAGTTAGTAATGAACCTTATTTAAGTTAATGTGAGATATCAAATAGGTTTGTCTGATAGCTTTACGAAAATGTTTGAGAGGCTTGCCAATAGTTTTTCATTGGAAAAAATAAATATCTGTTCATTTAAAAAGTCAAAACTATTTTTGATTTTGTTCATAGGATTGATGTAATGATCTTAGTTATATGTGTGTGTTATCGGTTACTGGTATCGGCCTTTAGGAGCTGAAAGTTATCGGTTATCTGTATCGGTTTTAAAAAACAGTTATCGTGCATTCCTAGTGTAAACTGAATGAATTTTAAATGTGTTTTTCTTGTCTCTTGTATTGGTAGGCTGAGGAAGCCAGAGAGCACTGCAAAGCTTGTCAGGTCGATGTTGGTGTGAAGAGAGTTGAGCTGGTCAACACCAAGAGTGAGATCATCACTCAGATCCGTAAGATGGTCTCCCAGTGCGACCTCACCCTGAAGGCTGTAAGTCCAGATATTTACCCCGCAGGGTTGAAATAATAGAAACCGTGTCCTGCATCTTCACTCATGAGGTGCTCGGAAAGCTCGATCTCCTTATTGAAGCGTGAGAGAGATGTGAAGACGGTGCGTGAGACGCAGGATAATGTGGATTTGTCTCTGTTTCAGGTGACTGTCAACTGGTTTCAGCTCCAGCAGGCCCAGGTCGTATCTCTCCCTGTCAACCACCAGACTCTGTGTGAAAATGCCAAACTGTACGAGCCCGGCCAACGCTACATCGAGTTTGTCAGGAGTTTGCCCACTGACGGTCCTCGCCAAGAATCTCATTCGTTTGATTCACCAGTCACGCAGAACACAGGGTAAGACATGGAAACAACTGATGCATAATCCCCGAGTTCATTACTTTACAGATGTTATCCTCATCTAATCGTAATTCATGAACCTTACTGGAAAATTAAAATGCAGTATGATGCTTTCTTTTCAAGAGTATGCATTTACATTGAGTTATGCAAATGCCTGTTCTACGTGAATGCCTCTCTGTGGTGTTCACAGTTGTACAACAATAATTTTATATCAGCATCTTAGATCCACTCTCATGAGACTTGTGGGTTGGGCAAAAATTATCTTGGAGTAAAGCTCAAGTCTCACGGAATGGGCGACGCCCGTGGACTGGCGGCGCCACGCCAGCCATCGTGAATCGCAGCCATTCAAGTCAGGCTGTGATTAACTAGGGTGCTGCTCGATGGTGTCGATTTACCCACACTACATTGAGTTGGCAGGAGGTCGGGCATGAGAACGGCAGAGGAAGTCTGGTGAATTTTCAAACGCACTCAGGCTTTTCGAAAGCTTAATTTCAGAGAGACCGAGACGTGAGTGAGCAGACGGCCATGAAACTTGTCACTATCGATTCTGCGATATATATCGATATTTTATTTCCCCAGGGAGTATCGATATTTCAGCTGCAGTTATCGATATTCTAAGCTCCCTTCAAAACCCCCGTGTCCCGTACGGGTGCTCTTCCTGCAAAGTGCTGCTAGTGTCGCTGAAGAGCATTTCTAACCAGTAGGGCTGTAAAGTCCTAGTCGACTGGTCGACTTATTGGTCGATACGTTCTGGGTCGACCAAAATTCTGATTGGTCGATTTTTTGCCGTGTTAATTTCATACAGTCTATGGTTAATTTCATCAGGAGGAAAGTATCAAGTGCTAATGGGGGTGTTTTCAGAGCACCCCTGTTTCAGAGGTAACAGCCTGTCTTCAGAGAACACCCCTCTTGTTTTCATTATTTTGGATTAGCCCAACCCACTAGGGACAGGTGGATTGAAGAACCTCCACGTTATTCAACGTCCGGTGATTTGCTGAATATTTATATTATATATATTATATATTTATATACATTATTACAGCGAGTCCAGTAGCCTACCATCCATGTCAAAGACATCAGCAGTGTGGCAGAATTTTACCAAAATAGATGGCGGGAAAAAAGTCGAATGCAAGATTTGCAAACAACAGTTTGCATATCACAGCTCGACTACAAACATGGCGTATCATCTAAAAACGGTAAGATTTCAACATTATAGGCTATTAATATCATATTAAACATAATTCAATATTATAGTCTAATAATCGTTTATTCGTTTTATAACTGCAGGCGCACCCGCCCGCAACAACTGCAGCATCCCTCAGATACACCCAGACTACGCTGGATGTTAAGCCTCCTCTATCATCCAAACGCAAAAATGATATCACAGAAGGAATTGTCAGTTTTATTGCTCAGGATATGAGGCCCATAGGTGTCGTGGAAGGCCAAGGTTTTAAGAACCTGTTAAAAGTTTTGGAACCTGGATATTCCGTGCCAGCGCGCCAGACAATAATGCATGCACTAACCGCAAAATACGAGGGACTCAAAGAGAAAGTTTCACAGTTAATACAACACAGCGAGGCACTGAGCTTGACCACAGATATGTGGACGTCTATTCGAATGGAGTCATATATGACAGTGACTGCCCATTTCATTGATGGCAACTGGAAAGCAAAGAGTGTTGTGCTTGAGACAAAACAAATGGAAGAGGCGCACACAGGAAGAAATATCGCTGCGCGACTATCTGAAGTTGCTGATGCCTTTAAAATTCCACAAGAAAAGAGAGTGTCTGTTGTATGTGACAATGCGGCTAATATGGCACTCTGTGTGGAAACACTAAAGGAGTCACATGAATGGTTGGAGATGCAGGGCGTCAGGTGCGCCGGGCACACTTTGCAGCTCTGTATTAATGCTGCGCTCAAACAAGAGCCAATTTGTCGCGCCGTGGCTGCAGCACGTCATCTTGTGGCACATTTTAAAAAGGGGCACAAAGCAAAAACTGGGCTAAAACAGAAGCAAGAGCAGCAAAATGTCCCTCAGCATGAACTTATTCAGGATGTGTCCACTCGTTGGAACTCCACATTTTCAATGTTGGAGCGACTGTTGGAGCAACTTCGGTAATCATGGGCTTTTAAATTGCGCAGATGCACGTGATGGAAAACGCTGTCAGAGCCGCCAGACCCGAGACCCCCCCCCCCATTAGTCGATTTTTGGTCGAAATTTCGGGGTTTCAGTCGACCAAGAATTTCTTTGGTTGATTACAGCCCTACTAACCAGTTATCCAGAAGCCAGCGTCTTTCTCTTCCAGCTAGAGCTGAGCCAGTCAGGAGGATGGCGGCGAATATAAACCCAGCGCCTGAGTGCTTAAAAGCAGATGTGTGTGAGCAGTTCGGTTTTAAAAAGAAAAAGGAAAGCGAAGATTTAGACAAAAGTATGGCAGTTTGCAAGCTGTGTCACACAAACGTGAAGTACTCTGGAAATACCACCAACCTGCGAGCCCACCTGAAACGCCACCACCCGGACAAGGTAATGCTAACTGAGAGCTAGCCCAAGAAGATGCAGCGCGATCCGAAACAAACCACGCTGGACAGTGACGGAGGTTGTTGCCACCAGTTTTCATCTACTTCACCTAGGTCGCAGAAAATTAGTTGCCGACTTTATTTGTCAGGATTTGAGATTGTATTCAGTGGTGGAAAACGCCGGCTTTAAGGGCTGTGTTTACTCTCGCGGCAATGTGTCGCAGTTATCTTGTCGCCGGTATACCGCAGTTACTTTTGATTTATGCTCAATTTTGCGCTATGTTATTCCACGCCACAACGCAAAATGGACAATCACGAACTAGCTAATGCTTAATAAACATATCTCTTGCTTACTAAACGTATCTTTTCCACTTCCACACTGTCGGCCGTATCCAGACCCACATTTCTCGCTATCTCCCTCCATGAATTACTAGAATATGTGCTGTCTTTGTAGTGTGGAGAACGAGAATCGTACAGATGTGGGTACTTCTTCATTTCTTCGATGACGGGCTCTTTTCTAAGCGGATGTAGAATTGACCAGAGGCCTCCTTTCTCTCCTGTCTGCAACACTCTCTGCGGTCACCTACAGTTCAGTTCAATTAATTCAAACAAAGTAATTGGAACACTCACAAGATGTCACCAAAATCACTGTCCCATTCAGAAAATGATGTAAATGTATATTAAGACGAAAATCGATATATATCGTATCGTGAGCCGAGTATCGTGTATCGTATCACAAGATTTGTGTATCGCTACAACCCTAGCGGGCAGCGCTCGCAAATGCCCCGCTTTTAAAACCTGTCCTGTCAGACATCAGATCGCACCAAGGACAGACCAAAAACAACTGCAAAACTTGACCACGGCCGTTTGGCCTGCTGTGGGACTTTGGATTTAGTGTAATAATAACCTGCGGAAGATCTCTCTGCTGAGCGGCACGGTGTTCATATTTACCTGAATCCTGAGCAAGCAATGAGAAAAATATATTTTACAACCACATACATCATATTTTTATAAGGTATTCTTTTTCAAGGTAAGAATATCTCAGTTTTAGCTGTTTTGTGTTCAAAAAAAAAAAAAAGTCATTAGCTCTCACACATAATCTCTGCTCCCTCTCACCTTTGTCTGCACACTTGCTTGACAGGACCAAAACAATCTCTAGTAGAGTTGTCAGCTGCTTTATGGAGGAACAGAAACTCATGACAGCGCTACATCCAACATTGTCCGACGGCGTGTCACTCTAAGTTCACCACAGAACAGCTGGAGGGGATTTCTGACAACTGATCGGTGGCGCCATCACTGTTTTATCTTGGCACACAAGCAGCCCTGTGCCATGTTGAGCACAGCTCTGGGAGAACAGTGTACTATTTCTTTTAACACAGAAAAGGCTTCTGTTTGCTCAGATTGAGGTGTTCTTTCCTCAGAAAAGAAAATAGCTTTTGAAGTGAAATGCATGCTTTTGTAAACTACATTTTTTCTGTGCTCAGAAAGTTCCATATTATGCCACAGAGATGGAGTGACGTTTTGGGTTGGTCAGAACTTCCTGCGGAAATGACTGGTCAGCGAACAGAAGGGCTGGGGTGGGGGTGGGGGCTTGCCATCAGTTTACTAAACCTGTTTTATTTTCAGGAGCTCTTTAACCAAATGCACACAGGCCACGGTTACATGATGTTTTTTAATTCAGAATTAATTATTCCGAATTAAATAATTCAGAATTAAACTATTTCCCTTCGAGTTTACATGGAAATAGTAATTCCGAATTGAGGTTTACATGGAAAACACGTTTGATCGGCTTTATCCAATTCCCCTTCAGGTCTGGGGGTTGGGAAGGGTTCTGATTGGATAGCGGGGGCGGACGTCTTTACGTCTACCAGAAAACAAACTTACTCGATTAGCATCAACATGGAGGACTACATTATTAGCATCCTTTTTGGATTTGTTTTCATTTTATTTTTGAAGCAGCAGCACGACAACATCATGTCAATGATTTTCTTTTGAAAAACAAGCCCAGTGCGGAATATAAGCGTCATCGCGACAGACGGGCAAGAGAACGAGCATGCGCAGGAAGACCGGAATTAATTTAAAGCGGAATGAGTGTATACATGACCGCAGAATTATTCTATTCAGATTTAAAATCAGAATAAACCAGCCACTTACTTCGCAATTAAGTTTAATTCGGAATGGACATTCGGATTTAGGTGTTTACATGGTAATTTTTAATCATTTTAAACCGGATTTAATTTTAATTCTGAATTAAAGAGGAATTAAACTTCCCATGTAAATGCACTAACTGTGTCAGAGTAAGATGTGGACACAAGTGATCCGTCTAATTTGGGCAATTTTCATAGTCGGTTCTTGAGTTTGTTTTTCTTAAAAATAGTTGGTTTCCTTTTTTTTGAACGGGTTTTGTTGACACAGGTTTGTGGTTACACACACATACCAGACAGATGGGAATAAGAGAGTGCTTTGTTCTCACTTAGTTTTCTCCCTCCACCACTCAACCCCCGACTCTGATCTCCCTGATCAAAAGAATTCTGCTTGGGAGAGAGGAAATGAAACTTGGTCCCCAAAAGCTTAAATATACACCACTGACCTACTTATTGCATTCTGTGGGATAGTCTGCTTAACAATGGGATGGCATCGTTTGTAGATGCACAAGAGCCAGGCCTAAGTCTGTGTCAGTTAATCATCATTATACTTGAATTTAGTGCTGTCATTGATGGGCTGATCTCATGATATCAGGAATCTTCATTGTTCCTTTTATTGCTGATTGTTTGCTATTATAATCCACGACCTGACACTGCATCAGGGTAGGGATTGTATCTGCTGATCTAAATCTGACCTTTCTAGAATGTTACGTGAATGTCGCTTCCATCTTTGCTCTGCTGGGTTTAAACATATCTACCGTTTGTCACCAATGCCAACACTAGGGCTGAATGATTTTGGAAAATAATGTAATTGCGATTTTTTTCCTCAAAATTGCGATTGCGATTTATTATGCGATTATTTTTAAGGTCCTCTTCTCATGTATTTTTCAAACACTGTCATGATAAATAGGGGTGTAACGGTACACAAAACTCTCGGTTCGGTACGTACCTCGGTTTTGAGGTCACGGTTCGGTTCATTTTCGGTACAGTAAGAAAACAAAATGCAAAATATAAATGCGCTAGTTGTTTATAACACACTTTTGTGCTTTTTAACAATAGGAACATTAGCCTATACAAAGCTAGAATTCTGCTCAAAAATATAAATACAATATTCTAAAATGTAGATATTTTGAAAAACAAAATAAAAATAACATTGGCTCAGACTTTTGCTTAAAAAAATAATCCATCTGATGTGCAAAATTGAACAGTTGCAACACTGAACAGTTTCAAGTTGTTGGTCAGATTAGATAACATGAATAAGGCTCAGACTGTTTCTTTAAAAACTAATCTTTTTATTCTTTCATAAAGTCCCGGTATGATTTTCTGGCTAAAATGTGGATGAGAAGGTATGATATCCGGGCTCAATTACCTTTATCATGTGTTTGAAGCCAGCGTTCTCTACCACTGATTAGGGTGATTGTGTGCACGCGCGTCGCCTCGCCTGTGTATGTGGTGACACGCGCCCAGTCCACACACAGAAACTCGCGCTGGCTGTGCACTGAGCCCGGCAGAGAGAGAGGGAGAGAGAAGCGCGGCTCGCGAGGCAGACAGCAGCCTGTCTGCTTCAGGCTTCAAACCTAGAGGTTTTAAGTCTCAAAATCACCAGAAAAAGTAGCTAGATTTGTCGCTAGTCGCTTTTTACAAATTAAGTCGCTAGGGGGGTCTGGAAAGTCGCTAGATATAGCGACAAAGTCGCTAAGTTGGCAACACTGGGTGTGCGCACAACTGCGCATGTGCGGCTGCAGCGCTCTGCTTCACAACGTGCGGTCCTCTACTTAATATGTCCGTGTGGAAACTCGTTCGGTACGCCCCCGTCCCGAACCGACCTACCTGTACCGAAACGGTTCAATACAAATACATGTACCGTTACACCCCTAATAATAAACAATATCAGATTTATTTAAAGTGCAGATTACAACAATAAAGCAAACAAACCTGTGGCTTTACCTCTTCAACATCTAACTTTTCATGTTTCATGAAACATGTGTAACATTTATGTAAACATGTGGACTGCACTTCTTAAACACTGTCTGAGATTGACAGGACAGTGTATAAATAAATAAATAAAATATACAGATATAGAAAAAATAAAGCTTACTGATCTCCAGTCAGTAACATCACACAGGAAAATAAAGAAGAACAAATATCTGCTCTAACCAATTGGACATTTTCAAAAAAAAAACCTTTTGAACACTAATAGAAATATTATATTTACTCAGTAACAGCAGCACAGAACATACTGAAGTGCAAAATGAGTATGGCACTGTTAGCCAGAAAGATTCTTCTGTATAGATCTCAGGAGCTCACAGATTTTTTGCAAGGAAAAAGGGGGGGGGGGGGGGGGGGGGGGGGGGGGGGGGGGGGGGGGGGGGCTCGAGTTGTCTCGCGCGGCGGGCGGGGTGTTTGTGGCTGTGCACTGTGCCCGACAGAGAGAGAGAAGCGTGATTCGCGAGGCGGACAGCAGTTAAGTGATGGCTTCAAACCCAGCGGTTTGAGTGCGCGTGAGTCTCTAAATCACCAGAAAAAGTCGCTAGATTTGTCGCTAGTCGTTTTTTACAAATTAAATCGCTAGGGGGGTCTGAAAAGTCGCTAAGTTGGCAACACTGCTTGCCCTGTCTGCTCTGCTCAGCTCAGCTGGGCTCACTCGCAAGTCACGTGACGTCGCCAGATCACGTGACAAGTAATATCGCGGCCTTTGCGGTTAGAAAATCTCGTTTTATGATATCGCAAGATTATCGCAAATGCAATTAATTGTTCAGCCCTAGCCAACACTTTTAAATGTCACAAGCTGCTTCTGGCTTTGTTACTCACTCCACATTATCTTGCATTTCATTGTGTGTTTAATATCAACAAACATCTTTTTTTTTTCCCCTCTTCTATTTTTCTGGCCTAGGGTTCCTTTCAACAAGCGCTCACTAACTGGCAGTCACTCCTCACACAGTAACCTGTCACAGGCATCTGTGAGCTCAGACACCCTGGCTGGAGATGATGCGGATGGTTTCGGCAGCGCCCAACATGCCAAGGTTGCAGAAAGACGCTCTAATGGTAGCTCCGATATCCAAGGTACGCTGCGTTAAGCACCTTTGGCGCTTGTTTTTTTTTATAGAACAGTCATTGACAGGATGAATTGACCTTTCGGTAAGCACCGCCCCCTTCCTAGTTACTGTTGCTAGGTCGGACAGACTTGCTGCTCCTGCGTTAAGGACTGTGTTAATTCACTATTTTTCCAATCTGTATCATCAGTGTTAATATTGTGCTATAATAATGCCATGGTGAAATATTGCTGCTGGGGATCTGCAACAGTGACTCGAGGTGTCCAGAACGTTTGGAGGGACATTTTTATTCTCTTTCCGAAGCCAGAACAAATGGTGAAAAAACACAGGCTGTGGTTCAGTTATGTGTTTGCCCACAACTGAACGTGGGGAAAGTTACAAAACACACCTACATTTGCTCCAGGGTAAGTTTACTTTGTTTTTTAGATGATTGATTATCATATTATGATTGATTCATCATATTATTACATTTACTGTTTAGTAAAAATAATAATATGATTTAGCAGCAGGGAGGGTGATGAGTTCTCTGTTAGCATTAGCTCTGGTCCATAGGTCTGTCCCACACCAGAGCTATGCTAACATGAGACAATCACAGCATTGTATTGATATAATTAATAAAGTGACATTAACATCACAAGCCTCACCTTATACCTAACAAAATAAATATCCAGGGCCATATATATTTGTAGACAACAAGGCAGGCTTACAGCTGGCTAGCGAGCTCTGGTCCATAGTAGAGAAGTCATCGACACTAATGGACCAGAGCTAATGCTAATGCTAACAGAGAACTCTCACCCTCCCTGCTGCTAAATCATATTATTACTTTTACTAATAGGTGGTTAAATCAATCATCTAATAAACAAAGTAAACTTACCTTGGAGTAAATGTAGGTGTGTTTTGTAACTTTCCCCACGTTCAGTTGTGGGCGAACACATAACTGAACCCGCAGCCTGTGTTTTTCCAGCGTTTGTTTTGGTTTGGGAAAGAGAATAAAAATGTCTCCTCCAAAAGTTCAGGACACCTTGAGTCACTGTTGCAGGTCCCCAGCAGCAATATTTCACCACGGCCAGTAGTTGAGTTGTAAAAAAAATTCAGGGGGGATGATCAATGTTTTTCACTTTAAAAAAAAAAAAAGTGGCAGGGGTGTAAATTCATTATCAAAACAAAACACTGTAAATAAGACTTCTGAATCCTCTCAAATCAAGTCAAGCCAAGTTTATTTTAAGTGCAAAATCATAACAATTATCTCTTTTTTGTGTTATTAAAGACAGTACAGAAGTACAGAAAACCTCTCTCAACATTTTACAATACTTTTCCTTTTCTCCCCTCTGGTGCCCAGTTTTTAGTTTCTCAGTTTCAAGTCTCAGTATCTCATAGCAGTTTCCAAAGACTGTCGTAATCATGTTTTTTGTCGACAATTTTTCGTGTTCTTGCTTTCTGATTGTTAGCTAAGCAGTGACTTTGAAGATTGATAAATTAATGTGTCTTATAGCCACTGAAATAATGAGCTACATACTAATAGGCCTACGTATGAATTGAAAAGGGTAAGTGTGTAAACTAGAGGTTGCACTAGACTTTTTTTGCAATTGGTCATTTTGACAGTCATGAATATTTTGTTATCAGTTTCTACATTAACAATTATTTAATTACATTAAAAGATTACTAACAGTCTTCAGATTTTTCAATTAAAAAAATTACAGGGAATCCCCAGTTAAAATAACCCCTGGTCTAAACCCTAAAGGTTTAATAATCAAACCTGTACCTGCTGCTCTTGATCCTCCTGCTTCCTGGCCATGGCTTTCCTCTATGTGAAGAAAATAACATTATAGGGTTTGATAGAATGTGCAGACATGTCATGCTAAAAGCACATGACCTTGCTCTTGGATATAATAGACAGAATGTACAGTATAGGTTAAAATCACATTTATCATATTCACTGTAATATTAAATTACAGGCCACAGCAACAGACCCCAGGAGGGGGGAAAACTCGTTGGAGATACTCTTTAATGTCACCTTCCTTGAACATCTGAATTTTAGCTAACATCTTCACTTATTTTGTTGCCTGACGAGTCCTATTGATGAAAATAATATAGCCGTGTGAAGAATATTTCATCAATAATTCTGGTCAAATATTTGAGACAAACTCTCGTCTAACGCTAACAGTAAATATCTGTTTTACGTTTGCCACGCTCATAAACCAGAATCTAACGTGACTGAATGACAAGTCCTGTGTTTCATCAAGCTAGTTAACAAGTGAGATGAACGTTAACATGAGTTCATCTCAGCTAGTTTGCAGGCTACACAGTAAGCTTGGAAAACTAGCTGTGTTGTTATTGTGCATGCAACCTGTGGCGAGTCTGGCCACTTTTGTATAGATTAATAAAAAGTAATGACTGAGATTCTTGATTTATAGCTCACCTGTAATTTTAGTCTTTTTAAAAAACTCCCTGACATCTCGTTGTCCAGCCGCTCGTTTTCCCATGCTCACGTTGCAGTGCAGTTACTCCTCAAGATGCAGCTCGTGCCGCTCCCTCAGGCATCAATTAACCAATTGAAAATAACAATCAACAATCAGCGTCATTGCATCTTTGCGTGCCCCTGTGCCCTCGGATTTTATTATTTCTTTTACTCAACATGTGTACTACTTTCTAATGATGAAATAATTATAAGTTATATTCCCAACATTTACTGTAAAAAGGGGAGGGATGGAAAGAGGGGATGGCAGTTTTACAGGGGGGATGATTTTGATCGTTTTTATTTCAGGGGGGATGCCATCCGCCCTCATCCCCCCTCAACTCGAGTACTGACCACGGCATTAGTATAGTATAATATTAACACTGATGACACACATGGGAAATATAGCAAATTAACATAGTCTTTAATGCAGGAGCAGTAAGTTTGTCCGACCTAGCAACAGTAACTAAGAAGTGGGCGGTGCTTACCGAAAGGTCAATTGACTGGCATCATAAACAAAGATGGTAACGATGTCATTCTAATCAAAGTTCAAAAGTTTGTCCCTCGAGGTGTAATTTACACACTTTAATTGCAGAGGAAGTAGTTAGGAGAAAATTTGCTTTGTGCTTGACGGAAAGGAAGAGGAACCTTAAATTGCAGTTGTTGTTGCCTCCTTTTCCTTTATTTTAATTGTGTGTACACAAACTGGGCACACCCAAGCATTCTGAGGCAGCACCATGCTCATATCAGTGATTAATCAACCCGCAGCTTTCACACGAGATTGCGAGCTTCCAGCACAGTCCACGAGATGCAGATGTCATTAGAGGATGTCTTCGGGGCTCTGTGGAGATGTATATGCACCAAGTGATTTACTTCGACCTGTTGTGCCAGTTTATCCGTCATGTACTCAGATTGAGTTTTACAGCACGTGCATTCCTCTTCCTTCAGTGTTACCGTGCCTTTTTTTTTCTTCCCCCCCAGCACTTCGGATTCAGGGGCCATTTCGACCGTGGGGTTTGACCAGTCAGGGTGGAGGCATGTGCAGTGACTCGGAAAGCGCTGGAGGAAGCAGTGAGTCCAGGTCCATGGACTCGCCCACCGCAAGCCCTGGTGAGCCCACGAGCTCTGCTTTATTCTACCATCAGACAGCCCGACAGGACATGCTGCTAAAAACTTACCCACTGTTTAATCTTAAATATTTACCTACTGTTAAACATTAGTGATGAATGCAATAAATTATTTATCCTTCCTGAAGATTTTATGTTTTTAACCTCTTTCTGTCCTTTTTCCCTGATAGTAGAATGTTATGCAATTACTTTAATTCAATTCAATTCAATTTTATTTCTATAGCGTCTGTTACAATGACAATTGTCTCTAGGCGCTTTACAGAGACCCAGAGCATGACCCCCGAGCAAATATCATTAACTAAGATTATAATATTAAATCCAATCAATGATAATGGCAGGTAAAAAACTCCCACGTAGGGAGAAAAAAAACCTTTAAGCCAAACAGTGGCAAGGAAAAACTCCACTTTAAGAGGAAGAAACCTTGAGCAGGACCTGGATCATATGGGGGGACCTTCCTGCTGAAGGCCAGCCGGGTAGAGAAAGAAAAGAGGGGAGACAGGACAGAGAGAGGATGGAGGACAGAGAGAAGATGGAGGACAGAAAGAGGATGTAGGACAGAGAGAGGAGAGCACACAAATGACTAAATACAATGGCCATAGATTAGGGATGCATGATAACTGTTTTTGTAAAACCGATACCAATAACTGATAACTTTCAGCTCCTAAAGGCCGATACCGATACCGATAACACACACATATACCTAAGATCATTACATCAATACTATGAACAAAATCAAAAATAGTTTTGACTTTTTAAATGAACAGATATTTATTTTTCCAATGAAAAACTATTGTCAAGCTATTCGTAAAGCTATCAAACAAACCTATTTGATATCTCACGTTAACTTAAATAAGGTTCATTACTGACTGATAAAAAAAAAATAAAAGCTCCTTGAACTGATGGAAATACATGCATCAGAATTACAAACTGAAAAAGATTAACATTTAAAGGATTTTGGCTTGTGGTTCCATTTAAATTTATACCTTTAACTAAAGTAAATGAGGTTCAGTAGTTTTTATTTTTTAATCTCATGGAAGCTTTAGATGAGAGGAATGAGGGAGAGGAGAGGAGACTGATACTGGCTTGCGCGCGTTAGCATTAGCTTCCGTTAGCTCACGTTAGCATGATTTTAAAACTCCATGGAAGCGATTGTTATGTTGTAGGTGGCTGATCAGGTTTGACGTATTAAAGCTTGTGCTTCCCTCCTTGTAGAATTCAGTCGGAGGATTTGTCACAAATAACCACCAAACTATCTTCTTCTGAAACTTTAACGAAGTTCCACGCCGCCATGTTTGTTGTGATCAGCGCTGTGCTGCAGGCTGCATTCAAGGTGTAACGTAAATTCCCACGTTCCCTCGTTTGCTAGTCGTTCTTTCAGCCTTTTCTATTTTTTTCTTTTTTTTTATGTGTAACATGTGGGAGAATACTGCGAATATCAATTCAAGTCAGCAACTACCAAAATTATGACCGAGTTAACGAGTTGTTTTCTGGCATGAGGGGGTATTCTTGATTTTCCTTATTGAGAAATCGTTTTTCTGATTATGCCGACGTTACTTGAACATAACATTCACTGCCGGTCATTTAAGACTCAGAGGGAGCAAAGCACTGCTGTGTTGACGAAAATATATGTTATCGGGGCTATTAGTCGTGATATCGGAGTTATCGGAATGACGTCATAATTTCCTGTTATCGGCCCGATAGTTATCGTCCACCCCTACTTTAGATTCTACTGCTTGTTATTTTGTCAAAATTGATTCAAAACCTCCCTCTTTCTTTTCTTACCATAATCATGTGAGAACGTATGTCCTCTTAGGGTTCCTAGGAATAACGCATTAGGACACGATGAATCCTCTCATCCTTATTAGTTCATAAAATGAATGAATGCAACCTTAGAACAACAACATCAACATGTTGCACTGTGTCATTATTGAACAAAAGCGAAGTCACAGTGATGAAGTGGTGGGTGGGAAAACTAAAAGAAATCCCATGATTGAAGATAAGAGGCGCAGAGACCAGACATAAGGTCTTCTCTTTATAAAGAAGGGTTAGGGTTAGGGTTAGGGACTTGTTCCACAAGTCCTGTAGTTTATTCAGAAGAACTTTGCAAACACAAGTCATGTTGGACTTTGAAATTTAGCACGCTGAGGCGTGTAGATCCCGAGATGCAGCCGTTTTTTTGTTTGTTTTTTTTTTTCTTTTTCTGTTTGTTTTTGCTTTTTTTGCAGTTGCTCAGAGCTCATTATGGTCTCAACTTGTGCTGAACTTTCTGGAAATTCCACTTTTGGGAACCTTGGCAACTCTATGTTTTCCGTTTGTGAATTGTTTTTCTCAGTGTAGAGTAACGGTGATGATGCAGTGTAATGTGCTGTTCATCTGAGGTTTTATTTACATAGTTTTTAGACCTGGGAAAGGCCAGATGATTTCTTATTAAACCTGTGTGTGAAACATTAGATTTAAAAGGAGGTGAACCTCTCCTTCTGCTGGGGGAGGGGAATTACATTAAATGGTATCTTCTCTCCAGATCCACAGCCCTTTTTCACCAAGATGCAAAGTGTGAACGATGTAGGAGATTAGCATCACCATTTCAGAATGACTACATTATTTAAGTTGACTGTTTAGCTCATGTAGATGCGAATCGCCAACAATCACCTAACGTGCCCAGGTGTCAACAGCAGGAAGTCGACCCCACCTTTTCGCTTGCTTCATTAAATACACCAGATGTCCTCGGTGCTCCTCATTTTCGACAGTCAGGCAGACGAGCAGGAACAAATAAAAAGTAACCGTAAATAAAATGTGAATGTAAAGATGTGGGGTTACATGTGTGTTCTGCCTTTTTGTTCAGGGGACTTCAAAAGGAGATTACCCAGAACCCCCTCCACCGGCACCATGTCGTCTGCTGATGACCTGGACGACAGGGAGCCTCCTTCACCCTCTGATATTGGTGAGTCAAACAGAACCTTGTTGACATTATCTTCTTGTTGGTCCTTTTTTTTTTTTTTTTTTTTTAATAAATGTTCTATGTGTTTATTTTGTTTCAGTACCATTACAGTTAGTGCGTTTACATGGGAAGTTTAATTCCTCTTTAATTCAGAATTAAAATCCAATTTAAAATGATTAAAAATGACCATGTAAACACCTAATTCCGAATGAAAATGTCTATTCCGAATTGAACTTAATTCCGAAGTAAGTGGCTGGTTTATTCTGATTTTTAAATCCGAATAGAATAATTCCGCTTTAAATTAATTCCGGTCTTTCTGCACATGCTCGTTCTCTTGCCCGTCTGTCGCGATGACGCTTATATTCAGCGCTGGGCTTGTTTTCGAAAAAAAAATCATCGACATGATGTTGTCGTGCTGCTGCTTCAAAAATAAAATGAAAAGAAATCCAAAAAGGATGCTAATAATGTAGTCCTCCGTGTTGTTGCTAATCGAGCAAGTGTGTTTTCTTCCGGTAGAAGTAAATGTGTGAAGACGTCCGCCCCCCTATCAGAACCCTTCCCAACCCCCAGACCTGAAGGGGAATTGGATAAAGCCGATCAAACGTGTTTTCTATGTAAACCTCAATTCAGAATTACTATTTCCATGTAAACTTGAAGGAAAATAGTTTAATTCGGAATTATTTAATTTGGAATAATTAATTCCGAATTAAAAAACATCATGTAACCGTGGCCAGTGTGAGTTTAGTTTTTAAAAATGCCCTTAATCGTTCAGCATATGAGGAACAGAAAGTGTCTTTCAGTCCCGCTGTTTTTCTCCCTTCACTTTTTAGGTTTAAATGAGATGGTGATAGAAACCGCCAACTCGCCAGGACCCTTCAGAAACACCCAGATGTCCAAGGCAGCTCAAACCCACAAGCTGAGGAAGCTTCGAGCACCATCCAAGTGCAGAGAGTGTGACAGCCTGGTGGTGTTTCATGGAGCAGAGTGTGAGGAGGTAAATGTGGATTCTTTTCTTATTTTAATTCCTTTATTTTAATGAATAGAATTAAAACGCCGTCCGGCCAAAACTCTGTTTGGCGCTTTCGTAAATGTAGCCTACAGCATTCAGAGTATTACAAGTTAAAGGTGAAGGTTGCCAGAGTCTCACAACGGCTTCTTTATCACTCATGGCGTGCAAAACATCTAAACTCAAACAAAGGAGAAAAGCCACCTCTACCCTCGTCAAAATGTCTGAATGAAGGCATGAAGGGAAAAGTTGAAACTGGCCACCGTCTCTCCTCAGAGACCAAAACCACCAACTGCTCTCAGCCGGGGAAGCGGGCAGTGGAAACTGAAGATCCTTTGTCTTCTTTCCTTGATGCCTGTGTACCCTCTTCTCTGTTGACTTTATATCAAGTTTCTGTCCATATTTATTCAGTACACTGAATGAGGAAATAAAATAAGTGGTAAGTGGAATAAGATGATGTAATACTGGTTGACTGACGTAAGAATGCAACCCACTGCCCTCTGTTGAAGACATTCAGTGCTGGTTTCAAGAAGTTTCTTTTCGGAGCTTAAAGTTCGATGAAGTGGTCAGCTAAGTACTATTTTTCTCTGCAAATCCAAGCCCTTCTTCTTAAGAAAAGAAGGGTTTTTGTTTTATTTTGATTCATAGTGTTATTGAGCTTGAATTCAGCAGACTGCCTCTGGAGTGCCCAGGAAAAAAAATTTCTTTTTCTTCTTATATGAAATGCGTGCATCTGTGTTTGCAGTGTTCGCTGGCCTGCCATAAGAAGTGTCTGGAGACCCTGGCCATACAGTGTGGTCATAAGAAGCTCCAGGGGAGGCTTCACCTTTTCGGCATCGACTTCACACATGCAGCCAAGAACAGTCAAGATGGCGTCCCCTTCATCATACGGAAGTGTACATCAGAAATTGAGAACAGAGCACTGAACATTAAGGTATTCTTACTAATTTTGGGAATGCAATCATGAGTTTAGGGAAGAAAATGATTACTAACAGGTTAATGGAGGGATTCATTAGTTAATTACTAGGGATGCACGATAACTGTTTTTTTAAACCGATACCGATAACTTTCAGCTCCTAAAGGCCGATACAGATACCGATACCGATAACACACACATATACCTAAGATCATTACATCAATACTATGAACAAAACCAAAAACACTCTTTAAATGAACAGATTTTTTTTTTTCAATGAAAAACTTTCAATGAACATTTTATATATCAAAATTTGATATCTCACATCAACTTAAATAAGGTTCATTACTGACTGATATAAAAAAATAAAGGCTCCTTGAACTGATGGAAATACATGCATCAGAATTACCAACTGAAAAAATGCATTCCTCTATGACAATAAAAAATAATGCACAGGTCATAATGTACTGACACAAGTTAGACTTGTCTGTGTAAATAAACTGAAAAAGTGCACTCCATAGTAACAAAGAAATAACGTTTAAAGGATTTTGGCTTGTGGTTCCATTCAAATGAATGCCTTAAATTAAAGTAAATGAGGTTCGGTAGTTTGGGGGGGTTCTTTGATCCTCATGGAAGCTTTAGATGAGAGAGATGATGGCGATGAGAGGAGAGGAGAGGGGTTGAGAGGGCTCACGTTAGCGCGGTTTCAAAACTCCATGGAAGCGACGGTTATGTTTCAGGTGGCTGATCGGGTTTGACGTATTAAAGCTCGTGCTATTTTTCCTTCCTTCGCTTGGAGCATTTGTCACAAATAACCAGTGAACTATCTTCCTCTGAAACTTTAATGTTAAGTTCTACACCATCGCTGCCAATTTTTTTTTTCAGCGCACTGTTCCGCAATGCTGCATTCAAGGTGTAACGTAAATTCCTCCGTTCCCTCGTTTGCTCGTCGTTCTTTTCTATTTTATTTCTATTTTTTATTTCTATTTATTCTATTTTATTTATTTATTTATTCTATTTATTTCTATTCTATTTCTATTTTCTATTTTTTCTATTTTTTATGTGTAACGTGGTAGAATACAGCAAATATCAATTAAAGTCAGCAACTACCAAAATTATGACCGAGTTAACGAGTTGTTTTCTGGCATGAGGGGGTATTCTTGATTTTTCTTATTGAGTAATCGTTTTCTGATTATGCCGACGTCACTTGAACATAACATTCACTGCCGTCATTCAAGGCTCAGAGGGAGCGAGGCACTGATGTGTTGACAAAAATATATATGTTGTCAGGGCTATTCGTTGTGATATCGGACTTATCCGGATGACGTCATAATTTCCTGTTTATTGGCCCGATAGATATCGGGTCGATAATTATCGTGCACCCCTATTAATTACTATGACAAGCATAGCAATTTTATATTTGTACTGCTGGCTGTATTATTTTGGGGGTAATGTAAGATTTATTAGAGTTGCAGGGCAATGTGACATCAGAGCAGAAATGTCCAGCCGCCCCATCTTTATCTCCACTCAGCTTCACATAATTATACATTTACTGCAAATATGCAGTCAGCAGCACAAAGGGCAACATTGGTTTCCTAAGCAGGACATCTCACTATAAACACAGCTGTGAAGACATGGCTGAAAAGGGAGCTCTTGTACTGCATCTCTGTGGTATTTTGACCCACACATGTAACGGACAGAATCAGAGCATGGTTCGTGCCTTTCAGTAATGATCAGCCGTCTGCAGATTCACTGTGACAGGTAATAAAACTGCGTGTAAATTTCCTGTCTTGAAACAAGTTTGTTTTTGTTCTCTGCAGGGGATCTACCGCGTGAATGGTGCCAAGTCTCGGGTAGAGAAGTTGTGCCAGGCGTTTGAGAATGGCAAGGACCTGGTGGAGCTTTCTGACCTGTACCCCCACGACATCAGCAATGTACTCAAACTCTACCTGAGACAGGTGGGCAGCTTTTGGTGGAAAAGAATGTCACTTAAATTAAAAAAAAGACATTTTAAAATGAGCTTTGCATTCGAAATCAAGAAAATACTTGGAGCATTTGTCTGGGTTTCTTTGTTTATGTATGGTCCGTGATTCCCACCCCCTTTTCAAGCTACATAAGACTTGTGTATTTTCCTAGATATTTTGGTTGTGTCTGTTTATTATCAACTTCCTTGTTTCATTTGTTTAGTCAGCTCTGTTTTTCCACATTTTTCCAGCTTCCAGAGCCACTCATCCTGTTTCGCTACTACAACGACTTCATCGGTTTGGCCAAGGAGAGCCAGAGTATCATTGTGGAGGAGCTGGAAGCGATGCGGCTCAGTCCCAGCCCCGTGACCTCAGCCCAGGTCAGCGTGGACCTTAATCGAGTGCTGTTCAAAATCAAGGATCTGCTAAGACAGCTACCCCTCGCTCATTACAAGACACTGCAGTTCCTCACAGAGCATCTACACAGGTAAGGTCGGACGCAGCAGCTGACGATTCCCATTCCTTGATGTAATGCAGAAGACAGACGACAATAGATTTTAAGTCCTTGTTTAATAACTCGCCAGTATTTCCACCTTCCTTCCTCTTTCAAGGGTGACGGAGTGTTCAGAGGAAAACAAGATGACAGCCAGCAACCTGGGTATCATCTTCGGCCCAACGCTGCTCAAGCCGAGGCAGGCAGATGCTGAAGTGTCCCTCTCCTCTCTGGTGGATTACCCCTACCAGGCACTCATTGTGGAGCTTCTGATCAGACACTACCAGATGGTGTTTGATGCCCCCCTAAGTCCTCTATGTAGCACCTCACCTACAGACATTGATGCCCATCCCCGCCCTGACACCCGTCTTACCCCCCAAGAGAAAGAGCAGCAGCTGAGCAGGCACTCCAGGTCTCTGGGAGACATCAAGGAGGTAATTAGTTACTAGTTTGTAACCATGGAAATAGGGTGTAGCAGGATACAAAATGTTAATCACTGGCAGCATGATTATAGTCGTTATTTCACATGGAGTGCTCCATTTTATCGATTTATTTCTGATGTCATTTCTGATTTCCTTCCAGCAGAGCTCTAAGGTGTTTAAAAGACATTCCTCCGTAATTCCTTCTTCACACTTACTGGCAGAAGTTCAGGAAACTGTTCCGAGCCTTGATGGAAGTGACTTCGAACCTGGTCAGTATTGTTACAAAAAAAACAAACAAAAAAAAAGATGCACAATAACTGTTTTTTTCAACCGATACCGATAACCAGTAACTTTCAGCTCCTAAAGGCCGATACCGATAACCGATAACACACACATATACCTAAGATCATTACATCAATACTCTTTAAATGAAGAGATATTTATTTTTTCCAATGAAAAATTATTGGCAAGCCTCTCAAACATTTTCCTAAAGCTATCAAACATACCTATTTGATATCTCACATCAACTTAAAAAAGGTTCATTACTGACTGATATAAAAAAAGGCTCCTTGAACTGATGTAAATACATGCATCAGAATTACAAACTGAACTGAACTAAAAATGCATTCCTAAATGACAATAAAAAATAATGCACAGGTCATAATGTACTGACACAAGTTAGACTTGTCTGTGTAAATAAACTGAAAAAGTGCACTCCATAGTAACAAAGAAATTACGTTTAAAGGATTTTAGCTTGTTGTTCCATTCAAATGCCTTTAATTAAGGTAAATGAGGTATTTTTTTTTTATAATATATAATCTCATGGAAGCTTTAGATGAGAGAGATGATGGCGATGAGCGTAGAGGAGAGGAGCGGTTGACTTGCTGCTGGCTAGCTCACATTAGCGCGATTTCAAAACTCCATGGAAGTGATGGTTCATGTTTCAGGTGGCTGATCAGGTTTGATGTATTAAAGCTTGTGCTATTTTTCCCTCCTTCGCTTGGAGCATTTGTCACAAATAACCAGCGAACTAACTTCCTCTGAAACTTTAACAAAGTTCTACACCATCGCCGCCATGTTTGTTTTTATCAGCGCACTGTTCCGCAATGCTGCATTCAAGGTGTAACGTAAATTCCTCCGTTCCCTCGTTTGCTCGTCATTCTTTCGGCCTTATCTATTTTTCAATTTTTTTTTATGTGTAACGTGGGAAAATACTGCGAATATCAATTAAAGTCAGCAACTACCAAAATTATGACCGAGTTAACGAGTTGTTTTCTGGCATGAGGGGGTATTCTTGATTTTCCTTACTGAAAGTTTTTCCGATTATGCCAACGTCACTTGAACATAACATTCACTGCTGGTCATTCAAGGCTCAGAGGGAGCGAGGCACTGCTGTATATATGTTATCAGGGCTATTCGTCATCGGACTTATCAGAATAACGTCATAATTTCCTGTTATCGACCCGATAGTTATCATGCATCTCTATAAATAAATAAAAGACTGTCTGAGCATAAACTCAGGTGTCTGAAATGACCGCCAGCTCAAAACTTCTGACAAACCACAACCCGGTCACTTGGTTTGGGGCCTGAAACTGAAAATGTGTCAATCAGTGACAAACAAATATGTTTAAGCTGCAGACGTGACAGAGTTACCCAGCTGCCTCATTTTTGTTTCCATCCAACTTCACATCATGTTTCATTAGCTGTTCTTGAGAAGTGGGCACACCCTGTGAGAGAAAGGGGTGGCAAACGCCACCCTGCCAGCAGATGTAAAGTCATCTGCTGTATATCTACCGCACTAATTACATTTCACTGACACATCAGTCCATGAATGATCTAGTTAATTTTTTTCCTTTTAAGTCTGCAACATTTCATTTGAAATCTAAAACTTCTTTCACCTTCTCTGTTTAAAGCTAATGAAACCGACTCGGAGACCCTCAACGGGGTCTTGTCGTCATGTGTCGCTGAGGCGAGGAGACCCGGTGAAAGGGGCCTGTGCCGTTCACAGCACGTCACGGTCACCAGGGTTCAGCTTCGACACCCTCGCAACAAACCCTCCCCCCGGCCGGCGAGCATGCCGGCCGAGCGCGTGCTCAGCCGGGGGGATGCCAACGAGACCGACGCCGCGAACGGCGCAGACCAAGACGACAGGAAACGAGGGAGCTGTCCCCAGTCCATCCAGGAGGTGGACGAGACTGAGAATACAAAACTACGAGTTGGCACGCATTACCGGAGTACATTCATTGACACAGACGTTACGCAGGACCTGGGACAAACAGTACAAACACGACGTCGCTTCCAGAGCTGTCAGACTGGCGGCCAGTTCGCCCACAGAAAGTGCAGCAGTGGACGCCAACAGCTTATCAACGTCTGTGCCATCGGCCTTGTCCCTTGGAACTGCAGGGAGCACGATCAGCACCATCTACCCGAACAGACCTTACACCGTTGCAGTGCGGCCGAACCGGTCCTTAAAAAGGGAGGACAACGTGAACAAGTACAGCACCGTTGCAACAGTTTTCAGGGCCCCCAGGACTCTCCAGCCTCCCCCAGGAACCTTCTACAAGCCCCCAACAGGGAGCAAAGCTAAATCGCTGCAGAACTGTGCGTTGGCTAACAGTGCAGAGGAGGAAGATGATGACGACGACGGTGATGATGATGATGACAATGACGAAGATGATGAGGATGA
This sequence comes from Hirundichthys speculiger, assembly GCA_018398805.1. Classification (NCBI taxonomy): domain Eukaryota; kingdom Metazoa; phylum Chordata; class Actinopteri; order Beloniformes; family Exocoetidae; genus Hirundichthys; species Hirundichthys speculiger. The sequence goes on along the minus strand of JAGFBZ010000831.1, from coordinate 260,831 downwards.
GGAGGAACTGGGGATTGAGATAGAGGTGTCTGTAGATGAGCCTCTTGAAGAGGACATTGAGGTTGAGCAGGCAGCCATGTCTCAGTCTCCCAGTTCCAGCCCTGAGGAGCTGGGCCAGAACCAGGCCAAACCAGTGTACCAGAGACTAAGGCCCAGGCGCCTTCTGGAGGTGGAACACAGAGAGGCTCATTTTGTTTGATCTACTAAAAGTCACAAGCTGTCAGGTCACTGTCTGAACCAGAGGTTGAATGTGTGCCATGTTATTGAGAAATGAGCCTAAGAAGCATCTGCACCGACGCGGTATTTCGGCGTCAGTGCAGCACCTGCTGTTGTACGTTTGGTCGTCAGAAGACAAACGAGATGCACTTAAAAAAAACAAAAACAAACTGGCATTATATTTCCAGCGTAGTTCACATTTCTTTACCAGCCACATACTCATAACACTTGGCACCTCATAGGAATATTTATCATTTCTTTAAAACTGTGCAATCACATTTTTGTTTCATATTTTGTACAAATTTGTGTTTATATACCAAAAAATCTGTTTGAATCGTTACTTTAGCGTGTATTCTGTAGCCACAGTATGAAAAGATCAGTGCACTTACCCTACATCGATACTCTTCCATGTATTTTGTTGCAGTCGTGCTGTATCTACTGTGAGTAAGAGTGTTTTAAACTGTTACGTGTAGGCTATTAATCGTTTTGCTAACTTGTGTATAAAGAAATACTTTGGCCTTCATCACAAGATGTGCTGGACATCAAAGTTGGCAATGGGCCATGTAATTAAAAAACCAGCTGCAAAGGGTATCCACTTGTTTTTATATTGTTGGACATGGATGGTGTCTTATTGTCTTAAAAGCTTTTACATATGCCTATGATTCCTATCCTGGCATTACTTTTCATACATTTTAATATAACGTATACATTTCTTTCATAGCCAAAGCTGTTTTTGCAACTTAAGTAGTTTTATCAATAACCTAAATCTTACAGGTTCTTTGTAAGTAATAGGAAGTTAAACATTTATTTAAATAGTATCTGTTTTTCATGGCGATGTACAAGGTTGACAGAATGTTGAAAGATTCAGTGTAAGAAAACGGGTACATTAAAACAAACACCTTTTTGTAACTTATTAAAATATATCCGACATCTTCCAACTAAGATGCCTGACTTGTTTTTTTTCTTCTTTTTAAAGAGCCAACTATGGACTGGTCATTCACATTTGTGATTTTATTTTGTAGTCTACTAGAATCACTACCCATGCTTAAATTTAAACAAAAAGAAAAGATCCTTATACTCTACAGTGCAACGTCACTTCTTGTCCTCTGATTGGCCAGCTCATATTATGTTTGGGATGTGCCTGACCACACAACCAGCCAGTAAACATTTTGAAGGGATTACAGTGATCCCTCGCCAATTCACAGTTTGAGTTCTGCGGCTTTAGTGCTTCGCGGATTTTTCAGAAATATATAATATTAAAAAAAAAATTTTAAATCATGAAAACATCACAGGATGTTGTGCGCGTTCTCTCACAGTGAACGTGCGCAACAGTCGCTAATTACGAGCCAAAAATAGCACAATACCTGTGGTTTGTTTACTACAGTTCAGAGACCAGAGGCTGTGAAGGAAACAGAAAGACCACAGTTTAGCCTTTGCCTTGTTTCACTGCAGTGCTTCGCTACTTTTTTGCGGTTTTTAAACATATTTTAAACACATTATTGAGGCTCGGGGGGCTCTGGCTCCAGTTCGCGGATTTTGATTTTCATGGGGGGCGCTGGTCCCCATTAACCGCGAAAAATAAGGGATCACTGTATAAGGACGATTAGAACTTTTTTACTTGATTATTTTGGGTGTTTGAAGTCACCGCCAACTCAGAAACTCTGAGCTAAAACAACCCTGACCAACGCCTGACATTTTCTCTTTGAGTGAGCTGCTCAGATTTGCAGCGAACTGTGACATCACAGATGTGACATCACACTCCATTTGCTGTACCTAGGAGTGCTTTATTACTAATCACTACCTTCTTCAGAGGAAGAGGGAGTGATGTCCACAAACTTTAACTGGCTGCTTTGAAGAAAAATGGTTCAAAAGGAAGTGCTTTTCTTCTGCATCCGTGTGGCATTTTCATTAAAGCGCATAACGAATGTTTCACAGACCACAGGAAACGATGTCAACAAAGGTCATATTGCTGCATGTCTGTGAATATCCCATGATGAAAATGATAGTGAGGCGAGAAGACTTGTGTTTCGTGGCAGTCGGGAGGGAACGAAACAACCATAGTTACCTACGAATCTTCTCAAGTCTCCAAACAAGTTGTTTCAGGTGCATGTTTGAGGAGCAGGGCGTTTTGTGGGGCAGAATAACCCTCTGTGTGGACTTTGTAACTTTGCCGTATTTTAATTGCTCTCAAAAACATCATCACAAATCAAAGAAAAGCTCTGTTACATGTGCAGCATGAAATGTTTGTTTTGCACAGTCCAGTAAAAGCCAAGTAACCTTCACCAAACTCCATGAGAACTGGTTCGCTGCATTGTCTGCGACGTAAAACCAAAATGTAGACATGGACTCAGTGGCGGGATTACGCAGCAACGTAAAGGGCCAGGTGGTTTAGGTCACGAAGGCCTCTGCGAATGGAAGAGAGGTGTTAGCCGCCTTCCAGCACTGAGAAAGGAGATTAAATCAATCTGCTTAACTATTCACGAGGTCTGGAAACGAGCTGTGTTAGCAACCACAAGAAACGCTCGGGAGAATATGAGCTGGCATGCTTTTTTATTTGCTGAATATCAGTCTGTAGAGCAGGTGTTCTGCTGAGGTAAGTGATACCGCTGTCATGCTTTTATGTTTGTGTACTAGGTACATGGAGGGAAACAGTTGCTCCAACCTAAATATGCTAGTGATCTAAACTCAATCAAGTATGAGTGCGCTAGAAAATTACAAACGTTGTTGTTTGGTACCAGCATTAACAAGGAATAGCAATGGCAGCATGTTTTTTTAACGGCAAAGTCCTACAGCGGTCAGTCTAAAGTGTCTTGAGCTCATTACCTTGATTACTGAGCTACTGCTAGATTTCCCATGGAGCTTTCACCAGCTGGACAGATGGAGAGACTTCAGATGAATATAGAAGATAGAAGATCTCCCTCAGTTATATGTTAGCAGAACAAAAGTTGCCTAACCCTAACCCTAACCCTAAATAAATAAATAAATAAAACAGAAGGGGTTTTATCCCCCCCCTCCGTTACAGGCTTGGTGGCCGGAGCAGCCCCTGCGGGGGTGAAGAAGAGGCACCATGGGGTCAGGAGGACAGGTCAGACTCCTGCTGTGGAAGAACTGGACCACCCGCAGGAGGCAGAGGGTAGCATCATGTTTATCTGCTGTACCCCAATATCTAGATTAGTAATGTTGCACATAACTGGTGATTTATCAGTCGGTATTTTAATGATCAGTTCATCCATCAAATGATATACATTATTTCCTCTCTGATTGTAGATGTTTTTATTTGCAAAATCGTCTTCACATAATGCTCGTTTCCCGGATTAAAATGAGAGGTGTACAGTGATCCCTCGCCAATTCGCTGTTTGAGATTTTTTCAGAAATATATAATATAATTAAAAAAGAATTTAAATCACGGAAACATCACAGGATGTTGTGCGCGTTCTCTCACAGTGAAGAAATGCTGTAAGCCAGCCTGGCCCCTTTAAGAAGGTGGCCTTATGGGTAATGGAGTGTGTGTGTCGTGGGATGGCAGAAGAAAACGAGGTGTCAGAATAAAGTGCTGGTTCCATGCAGAGAAAACCGGACTTTTTGTTTTGTTGTTGTTAGCGTGTTAGCCGCTAATTACGAGCCAAAACTAGCACAATACTAGCAGTTTCTTTACTACGTTTCAGAGACCAGAGGCTGTGAAGTTAACAGAAAGACCACAGTTGAGCCTTTGTCTTGTTTCGCTGCAGTGTCTCGCTACTTTTTTGCAGCGTTTAAACATATTTTAAACACATTATTTAGGCTCCGGGGGCTCCGGCTCCAGTTGGCGGATTTTGATTCCGCAAAAAAATAAGGGATCACTGTAAAGACATATAACTGACCTCCTCTTTGCATATTTTCAGAAAGATAAAACCTCCTTCACACTTCCTGAAAACAACCATTAGTCTAATATTGACATTTAGAGCTTTTTGTTTTTTAAATTAGATCCGTTTTTTCATGGAGATCATGTGGCCTGTCATGCTGTTCATGGGACTGGTGTGGCTACGGAGAGTGAATCCACTCTACCGTCAACATGAATGTGAGCAAAAAACTCTTTACGAGAACATATCTGGTATTATGTCCCACATGGACGGCCATTTTCATAAATATTCAGGGAAGACTGGTGTGAAGCACAGAGATCCAACAGTACCTCTTCCCCCTCAGGCCATTTCCCGAACAAGGCCATGCCCTCAGCTGGTGTCCTGCCATGGATCCAGGGAATCTTCTGTAATGCCAACAACCCTTGTTTTCAGTATCCCACCCGTGGTGAATCTCCTGGCCTGGTGTCCAACTACAACAACTCCATGTAAGCATTCCCCAGGATGAGCAAAACTTTAATCCGCTGGGGGTGGATTCCAATGAGATATTTGAGCCAAGATGAAGATGCAGAATTATTTCATTTCAAAGCCTTTCTGTTTCCGTATGTGCACATGTATAAAAAGTTTATCTGTGAATCAAGATCAAAAATGTTTTTCTGTAGACTGGCGCGGCTCTACGCGGATGCTGAGGAGCTTCTTTTCAGTGACCCAGAGTTTCTGCAGGTGGGCCGCCTCTGGAGGGAACTGAACACCATGAGTAACTTCATGGACACTCTGCGTACTCACCCTGAACAGGTCTCAGGTCAGTGCTCCAGGCTTTCACCCGCATACTGTGAAAACCTGACTGGATTAAAAGTCCCTGTTGTTTGGGAGAAAGAGATACTGCAGAAAAAAAAAAACTGGGGTTCTTGATTTTATTTGGAACTTTATGGTGTATAAACCTTTACTGCATTCAGCGTCTGGAAGAAGAAGTGATGCTGGTTCTTCACACAGCCGAAACCAGAACTTTACAAAGACTGTAAAAAGAGACGTAACTTTTTTTCTCACTGCTTGACATTAAACCAGACTAAACATTTCCTGTTTTATATGTGTGAGGATTTCCAAAATTATATCTGTTTGCTAAATACCAGAATAATATGTAGCCCCGTTTGGGTCATAATTCAATGAATAAATGAGTCTATTATTATGAAATGCAGGTGTTTTTTTATTATTATAAAATACGTATCCATTATTATGAAATGTTTCCTATTATTATGAAATATATGTTTATTATTATGAAATATTTCCCATTATTATGAAAAAAATGTAATTATTGTGAATTATATTATTATTATTATTTAGTCTTAGTTTAATCCATAATAGTTTATTTCAGAATGGCTTTTTTTTTTTTTTTTTAATCTAAGAATGAGTTTATACATAATTGCTTCCTTTTTCATAAGAATGAGCTTTTACATAATAATGACATTTTGCCAGTGGGCGGGACCAGTGGTTGACCTGCACGCTCATTGGCTGATCCTTCTCCATTCCGCTCTGACATCGACTAGTTTTGGCCGTGAGGTCCCGTTAGCAGCGGACCGTGGCGTCATCAAGGTGCGCTCCTAGTCCGATTGTAGCTATGGCAGCTTGGACTGAGCTACGGGAAACCTTGACGTTTCTTAGTCGATGTCAACTTTTAACCATAAACTGAGGTGCATTCTGCCACCTACTGGCCTGGAGTATATACATTGCACCTCTCGCCCACTATCGATATTCACTGACCTGTTGCTTATGCCTGAAGGAAAGAGCAGCCAATCACATAAATGGCTCCGCCCTCTCTGCTGTGATTGACGCACAAATCATTCTTATGAAAAACAAAGCCATTATTATGTAAAAGCTCATTCTTATGAAAAATTAAACCATTATCATAATAATAATAATAATAAACGCCTGTATGTCATAATAATACTCATTTATTCATTGAATTATGACCCAAATGGGGCTCCATAGGAATAATGTCCTGAACCAACACGGACTGAAAGACCATTCAGTCAGGAGGAAAACATTACTGCAAAAACAACATAAAAAAGACAGATTACAGTTTGTAAAAGCACAAACACAGACCTTCATTTATGTCCTGTGGTCATAATGACCATCATTACATTTGGAGGCCAAAGAACACCATCAGAACTGTGAAGTACGGGGGTGGCAGCATCATGCTTAGAGTTCAGAGAGGTCATTCACTCACATCACAGAATGCAGGATGATCAGAAATGACAACTGGTCAGTAAGAAACAGCCGTTTTTAAACCTTCACATTAACAGAGATGGACCTTGAGATAAGTTCTTTAGATGAGTACGTGTCAAAACTTAGCGACTTGATGGACCCAGAATGATAATCAGAAGTGATGGCCCTCAACAGGCCAGAATGTAGAACAAAAGTTACGGACTTCCTAGAAGACCACCAGGTTTAGTGGCTGCAGAACAAGTCCAGATCATCATCCTTCCACTGTGCTTAAATGTGGCGTTTGTGCTCATATACGTTGCGTTTGGTTTTCAGTGGAGTTGATAGTAGGGGTGCACGATAACTATCGGGTCGATAACAGGAAATTATGACGTCATCCTGATAAGTCCGATATCAGGACGAATTGCCCAGATAACATATATATTTTTGTCAACACAGCAGTGCCTCGCTCCCTCTGAGTCTTGAATGACCGGCAGTGAATGTTATGTTCTAGTGACGTCGGCATAATCAGAAAAACGTGTTCTCTGTAAGGAAAATCAAGAATACCCCCTCATGCCAGAAAACAACTTGTTAACTCGATCATAATTTTAGTAGTTGCTGACTTGAATTGATATTCACAGTATTTTCCCACATGTTACACATAAAAAAGAAAAAATAGAAAAGAAAGAACGACTAGCAAACGAGGGAACGGAGGAATTTACGTTACACCTTGAATGCAGCATTGTGAAACAGTGCTGACAAAAAAAAAACCATGGTGGCGATGGTGTAGAACTTTGTTAAAGTTTCAGAGGAAGATAGTTCGCTGGTTATTTGGGACAAATGCTCCAAACTAAAGAGGGAAAAATAGCCCAAGCTTTAAGCACGTCAAACCTGATCAGCCACCTGAAACATAACCATCGCCTCCATGGAGTTTTGAAATTGCGCTAATGTGAGCTAACGTGAGCTAACATGAGCTAACATGAGCTAACGTGGGCAAGCCAGCAGCAAGTCAACTCCTCCGCTCCTTTCTCCTCTCCTCTCCTCTCCGCTCATCGCCATCATCTTTCTCATCTAAAGCTTCCATGAGATAACCCCCCCCCCCCCCCCAAAAAAAAAACAAAAAAAAACAAAAAACTACTCAACCTCATTTACTTTAATTAAAGGCATTCATTTGAATGGAACCACAAGCTAAAATAATAATAATAATTTCTTTGTTACTATGGAGTGCACTTTTTCAGTTTATTTACACAGACAAGTCTAACTTGTGTCAGTACATTATGACCTGTGTATTATTTTTTATTGTCAGTGAGGAATGCATTTTTTCAGTTAGTAATTCTGATGCATGTATTTCCATCAGTTCAAGGAGCCTTTATTTTTATATCAGTCAGTAATGAACCTTATTTAAGTTGATGTGAGATATCAAATAGGTTTGTTTGATAGCTTTAAGAAAATGTTTGAGAGGCTTGCCAGTAGTTTTTCAATGTAAAAAATGAATATCTGTTCACTTAAAGAGTCAAAACTATTTTTGGTTTTGTTCATAGTATTGATGTAATGATCTTAGGTCTATGTGTGTGTTATCGGTTATCGGTTATCTGAAGGTATCGGCCTTTAGGAGCTGAAAGTTACTGGTTATCGGTATCGGTTTAAAAAAAGTTATCGTGCATCCCTAATTGATAATATGGATTATGGCCAAACATCTCCACTTCAGTCTCGCCTTGTTCAGATGCAGTTTTGCAATCCTAAACTGTGATGTAGATTTTATTTTTGGTAGAGCCTGAGATGTATTTATTGGAGTTTAACAGCTTCTGTGAGCACTGCATGACTTCCCCCTGGTCTGAACTTGCTGGGATGTTTACTCTGGGGATGACTGATGTGGTCCGTGTTTTTCTCTTGTGAATCTTTTTTCCTCACTGCAGAAAGATGGACTTTATATTGTTTGAAGGAACAATGAGCACTATAACCCAGGAGCAACTACATAGACCAGTGCTGACATCTTTCTTCCTTCCTCCGTTGTTCCAACACACACCTGAATGTTGCAGCGAAGCGTCAAACCTTGTAGGGCCACACCTGCTGAGCATCAGTTAATTAAGTCCAACTGATTAGCAGCACCTGGCTGCTACTCACCCTCTTTGTTTCTAAAGAAGTCAGAATCATATTTAGTTTTTCACACACTGTTTCTGTATTTTGTCTTAGCGCTTACTCAAATTAACACTAACGCAGTGTCACATGTTGTTATTTACCTCGTTTTTTTTTTTTTTATTTCAAAGTCATATCCTGATACATTAATCATTTTGAGTTGAAAGTGGGTGGACTTTCTTTTTCACAAGACTGTTCCTTTCCCATCAGTCTTTTTGTGTCTTTTGATCGTGTAACACCATTATATCATTTGGGCTTAAGAGCGGCCCGTAATGTAAGTGAGTGAACTGCTTACTTTTACCAGTAAATGTGACAGTTCGAATGCCACCCATCCACTCTCTTCTCTCCATAAGAGAACATGGACACACTGCTTCCATCCACGTATACCGTATTTTCCAGACTATAAGCTGCTACTTTTGTCCCACACTTTAAACCATGAGGCTTATACAGAGATGCAGCTTTTCTATGAATTTTTCTTCAGCCCTCAGGGGGCGCTCTAGCAGGAAGTGCAAAAACCAAAAAACAAACCGAGTTGTTAAAGCTTATTCTGTTTAAATCCAGGTGTGTCTGAGTAGCTACAATGGTCAGACACACCTGGATTAATCAGTTTGTCCAATAATAACAGGTATTGATGCTCACAAAATGAATGTAGAGTAGCATAGCTAACATAGGCTACTGAACAAAAACAGAATAGCTTTTAACTACTCGGTTTGTTTTTTAGGTTTTTGCACTTCCTGCTAGAGCGCCCCCTGAGGGCTGAAGAAAAATTCATAGAAAAGCAGCATCTCTGTATAAGCCTCATGGTTTAAAGCGTGGGACAAAAGTAGCGGCTTATAGTCTGGAAAATATGGTATTTTGTTTATATTTTAATGGGTGCGGCTTATATTCAGGTGCGCTTTATAGTCCAGAAAATACGGTACATGAGGGGAGAACAGTTAATGCTGTATTCACTGTTTTCCCGTCATGTATACATGGATAGTTTTTTTGCATGTGCACCATGTTTCATCACTGGTGATACGGGCTTTTTGATGGGAGTGTGGTGAAACGGAGTGCATTCCAGCCTGTGAATGATTATGTCTGGCCGCTCTTTATGCTGCCAGTCTCATGGAGAAATATGCAGAAGGAATAACAGAGATAGATGTCCACATTCCTCTCAAGTTCCCATGAGTCCCAAGAAAAAAGGACTGCATTCATATGACAGTAAGGCTATGCAACTGAATTAGACTCACAGCCGCTCGTGTTAAACAAAACATAGAGTTGATGCTTGCATTCAGTCGGCAGGGTCCTTTACCAAGAACAGATGTGCATTAATGTCTTATGCACGTATCTGGTAATATAATAACCCTTTCCCTCACTTCCCCTCTCCCCTGGTCTTTCAAAATCAACAAATTCCTGACTTTTACGTGTGTGTTTGCTTTTCTGTTGTGTGTTTTTTCCAACTGATGCATCATGAAGCACGTTCATCAAGTTCAGAAAGTGGAAAGCGGCCAAAACTTCACTCTGTTTTGCAAAGCAAACTTTATTCATGTTCAGGCAGGCTGCTGGAAGCAATGTGAACCCTTCTCCCTGCTCTCCTGTTCCCTTAACACATCCCGCTTGTTACATCTTGTTCAGGATGTGTGTTCATAAGAATCCAGATTTTTGCAGCTAAACTAGTTTTTCCACTGTGTGAATCAAAAGAAGATTCATCAGTCAGAACAAACGGCTCTTTCACGGTACCTTTCTGTATGAAATGCCTCCCTGCAGGTAGAGGAGTGATGGTGGAAACTATCCTGAAGGATGATGAAACTCTAACGTCATTCCTGCTGAGAGACATTCCTCTGACAGAGTCTGTGGTGTATCATCTAGTTCATGCCCAGATCAGGCCTGAACAGGTACATAGATCCTCACACACACGCATAAACACTCACAAACACCAAGTCAAAGGTTCACAGTGCAGCATTTATGGGTCATTCTTCAACTATGGTCAAATTTGGTCTCAAATTTTGTAGAAAATCAAACACATATTTTATATTATTTTGCTTATCCATTATGTGTAGAAATACATTCTGGTAGCTATTGTGATGTAATTATATAGATTTTATTTTCTTATTTTAGTCAAACATTCAGAGGAAAGCATCATTTTCATCACACCACAAACAATGTGTTTTACAAACAAAATTATTTACAGAACTCATGTTTTCAAAACAGTTCATGAAATTTCACACATAAATGATCCCAAATATATAAATATAGTTATTTTCAGGATTGTAATTTCTATCACAATGAAAAAAAAAAATGTGATGGAAATGACTGTTGTGGAAATGACAATGTGTCATAATTTTTCAAAAATCTCATGTTGTATTAGCATGCTAATCTCTGTTTTAAAGCTAGCATTAAATAAACACAAAATACACGACATGAAATGTTTTTTTAATTATTATTTATAAATGTAAAGAAAATATGAGCTGTTTGGAAATGACGACCAGTGAACATATTCCTTGTTTGGGAAATATTTACTTTGATATTTTTCAGCTTTCATATTCTTCCAGGGAGCTAGCTCTGCTCTCCTGCCACGTGCTCTCCTCTGCCATGTGACTGACTGTTACCATGGTTACCATGGTTGCAGGTGCTCAAACCTTAAAAAAACCTTCCTAAAATTACATTTTGTGGTGTGATGGAAATGACAGTGACCCCAAGGGACAGGTGTTCTTTTTATAAAAAAAAGACATTTAATACTACTGTATCTTACAACACATGGTATGTTTCATTAAAATAGGTTTTTATGTACCATTTGTCTGTACAGTTAGTTTTTAAATCAAAATGTAATTCAATAGTAAGAGGGATTGAAGGTCAAAAATCTGACCGAGGGACGATCGCACAATAGCACAATCCATTTATATAAAACCATGGTTTATGTAGTAAAAATAACACTTGACCTTTAATTAATTCAACCTTTTTAATTAATTTTTGTATGTTCCTCTTGGTGTCAAGTAACTGCGCCAAAAACAAAAAATCAAGAAATGTGTTTTGTATCTATTATTCCTGCGTAGGACACAAATTCTACCGTAGTTGAAGAATGACCCTTATATATCAATAAATCAAAATCTCATTGATTTGGAAATTTATAGTGAGCAGCATAGATTAGTTTTACCACCAAGTAGAGCCTTGTGCAGGACAGATTTGTTAATCTAGCTACACCGATCAGCTATGACATTATGACCAACTACTTAATACTGAGAAGACTCAGGGTCTGGACAAAGAGCATTTGAGGGTGTCCTGTCACTGGGATGTTGGCACCAGAACTTCTGGGCTCTGTGGGTTGCATGGGTATCTATCAAAGGTAAATTATAATGTTATGGCTGGTGGTTCAGATTTATAGGTTACCATGACATCACAGGTCCAGATCACAGCAGAATACTTCTGCTATGCCACTATGCTGTTTGAAATCACACACTGTCGCCAGCCCAGGGTTGGGATGGTGCTTGATCTATCAGGGGGCACTGGAGGGTTGATGTTTTGTTGTCATCCAGAAATTACTTACTCTACCTTTAGAAGACATTGTGGGCCTTGAGCTTTTGCACAGATTTTTGTTGTTGTTACAAAGCATGCCACAAACATTTCATTAATATCTTAAGATGTTGTGGCATCTGGTGACAGAAGGGTATGATTTAACATGTTGCAACAGAAAGTTTTTTATCAGATGTGAGACTCAGCTGACTTCATATTTGTACTCTGAATTAATTCTCCTCCCAAATTTATTTGATAAAGCCAACACTGGTGGATGTCAGCGAAGTAACAGAGACAGTGTCTCTGCCAGATTCCCAGTTTATTATTTAGTGCAGCTTCTGGTGAGAGACAGAAAGGCCCAAACAATTATGACAGAAAAATAAATACTGATCTTGATGCTGACACAAAGTACACCAGTGGAGAATATCAGAAAAACATGTTAACGTGTCCATGTTTGGCATCACTGAACTCTTTTTCAGTTCGCTTTTGGGGTCCCAGACTTGCATTTAAAAGACATCGCCTGCAGCCTGAACCTGCTGGAGCGATTCCTGGTTTTCCCCAGCCGCAGGGGACTCTATGCTGTCCGCAACGCCATGTGCATCCTGACGCCGCAACGGCTACAGATCATCGAGGACAAGTTCTACGCCAATGTTGACTTTTTCAAACTTTTCCGGCTGGTCAGTATGGCTTTCTTCTTGGATTTAGAGGGTTGATTTGGAGAAGTGCTGAATGAGATTTGACTGCCTTTAACTCATAAATAAATCAGACCAACATTATGCTGCACCCTTCTTGTTCTCTTTCTAATAAAACTGTTGAGTCATCTACTGTGGTTCGACCGCATGTGATTAGAAACAGTATTATATCCCAGTCATCATGTTGGCTTCTGAAAGAAAAGAGAGCACTACCTGAGCTGTCTCACGTCTCACTTAGGTTTTTCCCACATTTATGAACTTATGAGTTGGTGAGAACTGAGCCAAACGCTGGCTTAATGTCCTGAGACTGGTAGAGAACTGTATAGGACAAGGTTAATCAATTAGAATTCTAATGGGTCCACTCACTAAAACTTCTTCTGTCACAAGGTCCAGACCACACATCTCTTGCATCACATACCATGGCATATACAGCCTGTCCATGTTAATCATAAGCACATCATATATTTCCATGTCATTTCAACATTTATTTTTTGTGTGTTCACATTGAGACACGTGCAGCTAACAGTGAACTTGAGGCCTGCATTACAACTAATAAAAAATATTTATTCATAATAAAATGAAAATGCCTCTTCCTGAAATGGTGCCTTTTCTCTTCATACTTCAAACAATTAACCCAAAAATGGTGTCAAATTCAAACAGCTGAAGAGGTATTGAAGGCCAACTTTTTATCAACTTATTTACCTCATAAGAATAATGAAGTTGTTATGTTTTTGCCGGCGTTTATCTGTCTGTCTGTGTACTAGATAATTAAAAAAGTTACGGATGGATTTTGGTGAAATTTTCAGTTGTCAGAAATGTGAAACGGAAGAACTGATTTCATTTTGGCTGTGATCCGGAAGAAATCCTGGATTCTGGATCACTTTCAAAGTTTCAATAATTGTTGCGTTTGGTGGAGGTCTGCGCTCTCCGAGTGCTTTTCTAGTTGACCAAGTAACACTGTCGTACTGGGCCCGAAGCTCGTTGATTTTCCGCGCTCTCGCTTCAGACTTTGGTGGAAAGATTTCATCAAAAAACTTGTGTTTGGTCTCGTAGTGGCGCTTGATATATATTTGATTAATGCCACTGTTTCACAGCATATCAGGCATGACGGTTTACCACTGCCGGTCGAACGATAAACTCATACTTGTTCGTCCACTCAGTTTTGAAATGTCGATTTCCAGCATCAACCTTTCGCACCTTCATGCCATGTCTTCTCTCTCTCGTTTGTTTCTGCAGTAAATGAATTTCAGTGGCTCTCAGAGCTGTCGCCCGTAAACGGTTGGTGATTGCCACAGATGACTAGCTTACCTGCACTCACAGTTTTCCCAGACACTGGGAAAAAATGAGCTATGTATTTAGAGATATTTATGTGGCACTGATTACTGGTCCGGATAGAACCTTAATAGATAATTAATTCAGGCTAAAGAGTAGCTTGATGAGTGTGCTGCAGTTCAAATAAGCCAAAGTAACCTGTAAGTCAGTACTGAGCAGGCTGAGCAGACAGACTTGGCATCTTTCTATTATTAGCCAAGTGTTAGGGACGCTGCTGTGTTTAGTGATCAGAGTAAACATGAGCCACTACGAGACAGACGACAACACAGCCTGTCCTCTGACTCGTCCTCATCCAGGCCCGGTCCCGTGGACGTGTGCCAGCAGGGCTTAGCAGCAGTGTGTCAGCATCGTGTCCTGTGCTGTTCAGTCTTAATGTCATTATTTGTACGTTTGGCTGCTGTCCAGCGTGGCCGCGGCTGCAGACTGACGTGGCCTAAAATATTGCTCCTGGATGGAAGGAGTCCTGCCCTCATGCAGTGGGGTCAAAAAGGAAGGATGTTTCTGATGGCAATCCACTGTCTTGGCTTCGTGCTGCTTCCTGGACCTTTGGTCTATTGTGTTGTGAGCTTTCTGGAAGCTGCCGGGGAAAACCAGCAGATAATAAATAAAAAAAATCAGCGCGCCTGTAAGGATGAAGGGAAAGAAACAGAACACAAGTGATGGTCGCAGTTGTCCAGGTGTTTTTTCACAACAAAATGTTCATTTTAACATTTTAGATTTCATCACCTTATGTCCCCATGTGTTTATGAAATGTTTCAGTAGCAGGGCCTGTGTTTGGAAGATGTTTGCTTCATGGGAAATGTGGTGTTTAAGAAACAGAATACCTCACATTGTTCTTTTAAAAATGAAATATTTTTGCACAATTGCGGAAATGGAATGAAAATAACCCACGAATGTCTCTTGTGATATTTCTAACTTCTGCATCAGCTTCCCCGTGTATTGGATAACTACTCCAGTGGCATCGAAATAAACTTCTGGGTCCGGGTTGTGTCTGCCGTTTCAGACAAACTGCAAGAGGTAAGACTGCGTCCTCCAGTAGCTCCCATTCAAAAGTTCACTGCCTCCTATTTTAGCTGTCAGGAAACAGTTGCTTCCTCTTGCCTGAGTTTTTACGTAAACAGACAGCAGAGGGATATCATTTAGTGCGTAGTAGGAAGGCTAAATCCAGAGCGGGCCCACTTAGCCTCAAAAACAGATAACTCATCATAACGGGGCCATCCCAATGGAAAAGAAAAAGAAAAGAAAAAAACCATTCAGACTGCAAGAGGAGGTTACCGTGATTGCCGCTGATTATAAATGATGTTTATATTGAAGTTTCTCTCACTACCATTTTTATTTGTGAGGAATTTCTTTTCACTGCTGCTATATTTTTATTACAGAGGAGTCTTTTCCAACGACTAGATGAGGATTGTGGGTAAACATCAGTATTTACAGAAACTCAAAGTTACATCTAAAACTTGGTTTTTGTGCAGCTGTTATTCACCTTGTAGCCTGCCTGCGCTTTTAGGATCTGTGGCTGTGTGTTTTTTTTGTTGTGGATGTTTCTATGGGACAGTAATAGTAGTTGACAGTCTGACATCCTGGTGGAGAGACACTTGTCTCCATCAGTTGACGCTCAAAGTGGAAGATTTGGAACAGTTCAGTCCTTTCTCTTCCTCCAAACCAGAGCTGGAAGATTCCTCGAAACACCCCAAAGACTGGTCATGCACGTTTATTGCCATGTGGACAACAACATACACCCTCCTTCAATTCTTCATGCTTTATGAATCAGGACAAAAAAAATGAATCCAGTCTTTACTGGGTCTTTAAATGAGGGAAATACAACCTCAGATGACCAATGACACATGATATTTTACACTGCCATGATTTTTTGAAATTAAAACCAAGCCGAAATGAAACATTTTAGTTAGGATGCACGATAACTGTTTTTTAAAACCGACAACCGATAACTTTCAGCTCTTAAAGGCCGATACCAATAACCGATAACACACACATATACCTAAGATCATTACATCAATAATATGAACAAAATCAAAAATAGTTTTGACTTTTTCAATGAACATATATTTGTTTTTTCCAATGAAAAACTATTGTCAAGCCTCTCAAACATTTTCGTAAAGCAATCAAACAAACCTATTTGATATCTCACATTAACTTAAATAAGGTTCATTACTGACTGATATAAAAAATAAAGGCTCCTTAAACTGATGGAAATACATGCATCAGAATTACAAACTGAAAAATATTAACATTTAAAGGATTTTGGCTTGTGGTTCCATTTAAATTAAAATACCTTTAATTAAAGTAAAGTTCAGTAGTTCTTATTTTTTAATCTAATGGAAGCTTTAGATGAGAGGAATGAGGGAGAGGAGAGGGTAGACTGCTGCTGGCTTGCGCACGTTAGCATTAGCTTCCGTTAGCTCAGGTTAGCGCAATTTCAAAACTCCATGGAAGCGATTGTTATGTTGTAGGTGGCTGATCAGGTTTTACGTATTAAAGCTTGTGCTTCCCTCCTTGTAGAATTCACTCAGAGGATTCGTCACAAATAACCAACAAACTATCTTCTTCTGAAACTTTAACGAAGTTCCACGCCGCCATGTTTGTTGTGATCAGTACGCTGTGCTGCAAGCTGCATTCAAGGTCTAACGTAAATTCCCACGTTCCGTTGTTTGCTAGTCGTTCTTTCAGCCTTTTCTATTTTTTTCTTTTTGTATGTGTAACATGAGGGAAAATACTGCGAATATCAATTCAAGTCAGCAACTACTAAAATTATGACCGAGTTAACGAGTTGTTTTCTGGCATGAGGGGGTATTCTTGATTTTCCTTATTGAGTAATCACTTTTTCTGATTATGCCAACGTTACTTGAACATAACATTCACTGCCGGTCATTCAAGGCTCAGAGGGAGTGAGACACTGCTGTGTTGACAAAAATATATATGTTATCGGGGCTATTCGTCGTGATATCGAAGTTATCGAGATGACGTCATAATTTCCTGTTATCGGCCCGATAGTTATCGTGCACCCCTAGTTTTAGTGCATCCGTACTGCTTCCATAAACGGCAGCAAGTCGCTACTAATCAAGTGCAACTGATCACTTGATCGAGCACCTCTGTTAAAAAAAAAGCAGAGGTTGTGCCAGTTTGTTTGCCTGAAGTATTCAAATCTATGTTAACACAATGCCAAGAAGGAAAGACATCAGCAATAATCTTGGAAAAGCCATTTTTGAATCTCATCAGTCTGGGAAGGATTATTATGAGCAAACAGTCATGAGACCATCTTTTTATAAAACAGAAAGGAAAACCATCGATGCAGGTGGCAGCCCCAGTGGTGAACATTTTCACAGGTATACCCCAAGGTCTCTGATGGCAATAAAAAACAACGTAACAGGTTCAGAGGACCTCAGTGAACATGCTAAATGTTAAAGTTCATGACAGTACAATGAGAAAAGACTGCAGAAGTATTACCTGATTGGAAGGTTTGCCAGAAGAGAGCCTTAAAAAAAGAAAGAAAATACAGCAGTTTGTGGATGTGTGTAAAGTTGAACTTTTGAAGGTGAACCCATCTTCTCTTTTCTGACTGAAGATCTGTTGTCTCCTCTTATCTCTTCAAAGCTCTTCCACAGAAGCAGCTTCAGGGAGTTCACCAAGGTCATGACTCCTCTATTCCAGAAAAATCTATCATTCAGGCAGGTGATGGCTGCCGCCTCCAGCCTGGTATGTGGCTATACTGAGGGGGCTTTTTCCAGAGTTACCTCCTTTAACTGGTATGAGGACAACAACTACAAAGCCTTCCTGGGCATCGCGGGTGGGGGGCTGAAGAGTGACTACACATATGACAACAGCACCAGTGAGTAGACCATGTAGTCGTATGAGCAGATAAACAAATCAAAGGAAAGGGAAATGTTCTTGAGACTGTATCCTTGTCTGCTACTCAGTATTTGCAGGATGACTGACACTAAAAGTAATAGAGATAATAAAAGTAAAGTGGGGATTTAAGATTTATTGGTTATGTTTTTTCCTCAGTTGTATTTTGATAAGTCAAGCAGTTTTCCTGTAATAGGTTACCTAGTTCTCGTTGTCATTATTTGATTTGCCTGACTCAACTTAAATGATAACAGAGGTCATTTAACTCGCAATCTTTCTGTGCAGCTCCTTTCTGCAATGACCTGATGAAGGAGCTGGAGTCGCATCCTGCCACCAGGGTTGTGTGGAAGTCTGTAAAGCCGATGCTGATGGGGCGGATCCTCTACGCCCCAGACTCCCCAGCTGTCAGGAAGATTATACGAAATGTAAGTGACACTGGTTGCACAGTGGATGATCCTTCTTTCTTTTTCCCTTTTTCGTTGTAAGAAGATGTTTTAATTAGGGCCGGGCAAGTTAACGCGTTATTATCGTGTTAACGCTTTAATTTATTAACGCCAACATTTATTTTATTGCACGTTAAAGCATGTTGCTCACATGCTTTTGTTTTGAAAAGTCTGTTACTGGCTGCTGCGGAACTGGAAGAGAATCGGTAGGTAAACATGAAAAGCTAAAACAGTTCAGGTAGCAACTCAGGTAGCAATATTGATATTTCTGTCTAAAAAAAAAAATCTGGACTGCAACAAAACATTCACGTCATTCCTCCATGTTCCATCAGATCTGCTCCATGTGTTCACTGTCCTGCTGTTCTCTAGCTGGTTGCTGCAGTGCGGCTCAATCTAGTGGCACAGATGTGTAACGACAACAGAAAGTCCAGTCCTCGACTATAAAACAAATTCAATTCTGTGGTCGGTTTTCTTAATTTCGTATTTTTGATCCAAGTCTCAAATTGATGTATAAAAAAAAAAAAACAGGCATTTTTTCATTTTTATGTGTTAGATTTAAAAATGAAAAATGTGATAAAATGTCACTTTTTATTAATTTTTTTTATTTTTGATTGACAATTGAAAATGGAAAGAATGAATGATACACGGATTGGTAAAGTTACTGAACTTTAACATGGACATTTTCATTTTAAAGTTCTCCAGACGGAGGATTCAACAGAAACAAGGTTATTTGTAACAACTGACAAGTTAATCTCCTCGTTAAAAGTTTCTGCTGTTACCTCAGAAATTACCTGTTTTAATGTTCTGATTGTGCTGAGCCACAATCATTTTGTTGGATTTTGTTTGTAGACTTTTTTTTTTTTTTTAATAAAAACAGGATGACATTAATGTCCTGGCAGTGGCAATAGGCTTTATTTTATTTTACATTTTTAGTGATGAGATTTACGCTAAATATGTGTTACTGACAAGTGCTGATGTTGCAAGTGTTTGAACAACAAATGTTGTGACACTTTAGTTCATATGGCAGCAGAACATTTAAATAAAAGTGCATTTTACACTACTTTTGAATTCATTATTTAATTTTGCGTATACAAAGCGATTAATCGTGGTTAATCAGGAAAACATTGCGATTAATCGCGATTAAACATTTTAATCGTTGCCCAGCCCTAGTTTTAATGTTTTGACATTTGGAGGCTTCAACTTGAAAACTTTGATATGGTTTAAGCAACAGCTGTTAAATGATATTATCATAATCTCACGACATACAAGTACATATCAAAGCCGTCTGTATATCTGAAATAAAGTTAAATTAGCACAATATCACAGGTCACCACCCATAGATCCTCCTTGTCCCACAGTGACATCCATATCTTTGTTTTTCTTCAGAGCAGGCGAGCCTGACGTGGTGAACAATGCATTCCCCCCCAAAAAGGGGATCACTTTCCCCCAAGTCATGTTCAGCTCTTTGTATCTAGATGTAGATAAGTGTTGGTCAAAGCCCTGAAGGTGGGAGGGGTTGCAGTCATGGATGGCTCGGTCCCAATGGAAGCTGATCGGCTGTGGTGGCTGCTGCCCTGGCCACTGACGCCGGGGGCTTTTTCAGTCATCTGCCGTCACCGAAGTCCATCCTTAAAAGATGCGTGTGCTCGCACACACACAGAGATGCACACACTTGCGTTTTCTTCCGCGTCAACCTTTATTGACCCTTTTATTTTTCTCTTTCCTTAGATAGGATCTTAATTGTTAAAAGAAAATGATGACTGGTTAATCCTTGTCAGGCTCTCATTCCGATGTGCTTTAAAGAACCATGTGTTCTATGTGAGTGCTCTTGTGGATGATGTGTGTAGGTCTTATCTGCACGCTGACATCAATATGCTTTTGCTTTGCTGGTCAACAAAGACTGCAAAGACCAAAAATTCATCTTTCAGTATACTCTGGACTTATTTATAAAGACTACACGAACTGATCAAAGGTTATGCACCTAATAGCTTCAGAAAGTAATATTCCAAACTATAAATTAGGGATGCACAATAACTGTTTTTAAAACCGATACCGATAACCGATAACTTTCAGCTCCTAAAGGCCAATACCGATAACCGATAACACACACATATACCTAAGATCATTACATCAGTACTATGAACAAAACCAAAAATAGTTTTGACTTTTTAAATGAACAGATATTTATTTTTTCCAATGAAAAACTATTGGCAAGCCTCTCAAACATTTTCATAAAGCTATCAGACAAACCTATTTGATATCTCACATTAACTTAAATAAGGTCCATCACTGACTGATATAAAAAATAATGGCTACTTGAACTGATGGAAATACATGCATCAAGATTACAAACTGAAAATAAAGGATTTTGGCTTGTTGTTCAATTTTAAATCAATACCTTTAATTGAACTAAATGAGGTTCAGTAGTTTTTGTTTTTTATTTTTTAATCTCATGGAGGCTTTAGATGAGAGGAATGAGGGAGAGGAGAGGGGAGGGGTGACCGCTGCTGGCTTGCGCACGTTAGCATTAGCTTCTGTTAGCTCACGTTAGCGCGATTTCAAAACTCCATAGAAGTGATTGTTATGTTGTAGGTGGCTGATCAGGTTTTACGTATTAAAGCTTGTGCTTCCCTCCTCGAAGAATTCACTCGGAGGATTCATCACAAATAACCACCAAACTATCTTCTTCTGAAACTTAAACGAAGTTCCACGCCGCCATGTTTGTTGTGATCAGTACGCTGTGCTCCATGCTGCATTCAAGGTGTAACGTAAATTCTGACGTTCCCTCGTTTACTAGTCGTTCTTTCGGCCTTTTCTATTTTTTTCTATTTTTATGTGTAACATGTGGGAAAATACTGCGAATATCAATTCAAGTCAGCAACTACTAAAATTATGACCGAGTTAATGAGTTGTTTTTCTGGCATGAGGGGGTATTCTTGATTTTCCTTATTGAGTAATTGTTTTTCTGATTATGCCGACGTTACTTGAACATAACATTCACTGCCGGTCATTCAAGGCTCAGAGGGAGCGAGGCACTGCTGTGTTGACAAAAATATATGTTATCGGGGCATTTCGTCGTGATATCGGGGTTATCAGGGTAACGTCATAATTTCCTGTTATCGGCCCAATAGTTATCATGCATCCCTGTTATAAATTGGAACTATAAAAACACATATGTATGTATGTATATCATGTGTGTTTATTGCCTCGTTGTATTTACGGTAGTGTACAACAACATGAACAAAGTTCGGCCCTCAACACCCCACACCTTACCTCCCTCTCTGACAGAACCACCTCAAGGAATCCCCTCGTTCCCTTCGCTCCTCTTTTCACTGCTCTTTTGAACTGTCTCAAGGAAGCTCTGACTTGTGGGAACCTCACTGGGATTCACTGAGCGGGCTGAATGCATTCAGCCACTTGTCACCAACGGCCTCCATTGTCACCCCGGCCGCATTGTCCCCATTGTCACCCGAAATCAGACACACACAAGAGGAAGGCGTTTAATTGGGTGTACTCTTGAGTGCTTTTATCCCCCACTGCACATGGCTGAATGCTGAAGTAGCCAGCCTTGAGTATACTCCATACAAAGCACTGTACACATCCAGGGTTTGAACGATAAGCGTGCAGTAAATATTTGACGATTTGGCACTGAGCGCATTTGTTGCTGGTTATCTATAAAGGCCCGCGGGAATACTTTGTGTGAGAATGTGTGTGTTGTCTTTGCGAAGCTTGTTTTCACAGAGTTTAATGTGGGAATGGTATGTAGCAGATTAGGAGATCTGTGACTGTGTGTGCATGGGAGTCTCTGACTTTTGTGTACACTTGTCGATTCAGTGTTTACCCAACAGCTTGCGTTCTTCTGTAAGGCCTGGGATGTTTGTATCCATATACCCTGCCTGGCCAAAAAAAAGTCACCACCTGGATTTAACTAAGCAAATAGGTACAAGCCTTCTATATGATAATTACTGCATGGACAATTATCTTTCAGCTGGCAACAAGTTATTTAACCCCAACTGGTGCAATGAGCTGCTTCTCATTTCCTAAACAACCATGTCAAAGACACATCCTGTGGTCGTGGAAAATATGTTATTCTGTTAGAGAAGGGTCAAATCATTGGCAGCATCAAGCAGAGAAAACATCTAAGGAGATTGCAGAAACTACCAAAATTGGGTTGAGAACTGTCCAACGCATTATTAAAAACTGGAAGGATAGTGGGGACCCATCATCTTTAAGGAGGAAATGTGGCCAGAAAAAATCCTCAATGATCGTGATCAGCGATCACTTAAACGTTTGGTGAGATCAAATCAAAGAAAAACAACAGTAGAACTCAGGGCTGTTTAATAGTGAAAGTAAGAGCATTTCCACATGCACAATGCTAAGGGAACTCCAGGGATTGGGACTGAACAGCTGTGTAGCCTTAAGAAAATCGCTAATCAGTGAGGCTAACTGGAAAAAAAGGCTTCAGTCTGCTAGGGAGCATAAAGATTGGACTCTGGATCAATGGAAGAAGGTCATGTGGTCTGATGAGTCCAGAATCAAGAATCAGAATCAAATTTATTGTCGCCACTGAGCCAGCGTCCCAACACAGCAGAATTTGACTTCCCAGTTCACCGTCCAAGAGAAACATACAAAAACAACACAACATATGGACAGGAGTCAACGGTGCTTGGGTCAGCGCTATAAGAGCGCTTCAATTTTAGCAGAAGAAAATATGATCACATAGGGGATGGGTGGGGGAGAGGATAAAAAACAGGTGTCTCACACCACATGTCCTTGATCAGAGGCACATGTTGTGGGATTCACAAAAAAAAACCTCAGCACAGGCATAACAAGCTTAATACAAGACAAGACATCATATCAGCGTGCACGCTTGCCCGGTGGCACGCAGCCAGTGGCGCGCAGTGCAATCAGTCCGCTCCACGTGGGGGAGTACACCAGGATCCAGCGAGGACTTTGAGAGTCAGGGAAAGGCAATGGAGGGGGGGCTACTTCGGATAAGACCTCGGTGAGATTCTTTTTCAGTTCGGCCTTGGCCAAGGCCGCTCAGGGGAGCCAGATTCAGATAAGAGAGATTGTTTTCGGTCAGACTGACAGTGAATTTTGCCTGCCTTGAGTCCTTTGCTGGTCTCTCTCGTGGGAATCATCCAAAAAGTCCGAATTATTCGTGTCCATACTCCCTAAGCTGTGCATGTAGTTTCCCCAGGTTGTTATCCATTTTCCCCATGAGTTCATGCATCTGAAGCTGTCGGTGGCTCACGCCGTGAATCACGTCCAGTTTCCGATTCATCTCGTCTCTTTTTACAGTCTCGGAACTCACAGCACGGCTAACCTCCACGCACACGGACATCAGGACCGGAATAGCAGCATCCGTGCACTTAATTTTCCGATACATCAGGTATCCGCCAACGGAAACAGCAGGAATCCGATGATCATAAATCCAAATATGTAGACATCTTCAGCGTCCTCGATGAACAGAGGAGCCTGGCAGCTCAAGCGCCACTTCGCCCATGGATCTTGAACGTACCCCGTTGGCTCTGTTCCATCTGGGCACGAAGGCTCACCTGTAGACTCCCTTCTTGTAGAAAAAATTTGATCAATTGTATTGAGAGACCAGCTAACCAGATCCATGGTTAATTTAGATATTCAGATTTTATCCGTATGAGGCTCCAAAAACACACAGACAGGACAAAGTGCAGCGAGGATCAGAAAAAGGGGCAGGAGCTCACAGAAAAGCGTCTGCCTTCGCTGGAGAGCAGGAAGAGGAAGAGGAAGATTGACCCTGTTCCAGAGTGATGGGACCATCAGGGTAAGAAGTGATGCTCCCATCATGCCTAGTGCCTACTGTACCAGCCTGTGGGGGCAGTGTTCTGATCTGGGGTTGCTGCAGTTGGTCAGGTCCAGGTTCAGCAACAGTATGGGCTCAAAGAATGAGGTCAGCTGACTACCTGAATATACTGAATGACCAGGTTACTACATCAATGGAGTTTTTCTTACCTAATACCACAGGCATATTCCAAGATGACAATGACAAGATTCTTCAGGCTCAAATAGTGAAAGACTGGTTCAGGGAGCAGGAGACATCATTTTCACACATGGATTGGCCACCACAGAGTCCAGACCTGAACCCCACTGAGAATCGGTTTTCAGAATTGGTTGTTGCCCGGATGACGGCTGGCATGGAGGCTACTCGGTGCTGCTCCGGGGACTTGTCCCTGCGACGCTGGATGCTGGACGCTCCAGTTTGTGCCTGGTTTGTGGTGATCTGCGGTCGGATGTCGACATACTATCTGCAGGGGGCGGATCGGTCCTCTTATGGCTGGTGGAGACGTGCCGCTGCGGACATGGACGGTGTCACTGGAGGCCGGTTCGGGAAAGCTAAGTAGTCCTGAACTGCTATCCGCGGCAACCACCGCCACTGGATCCGGGCTGCAGCGTCACGGAGCCGGGACGGGAGCCCCCGACGTAGCAGCGGCGGCATGCTGCCCCCGTCCAGCAGTCTACAAAAAAATTAAAATTAAAAAAATTAATGCAACACTAGGTGGAAATAAATCTTGTGGCATTGCAGAAGCTTATCGAAACAATGCCACAGCCAATGTCTGACGTAATCAAAGCTAAAGGCGGTCCAACGAAATATTAGAGTGTATGACTTTTTTTTTTTTTTTTTTTTTTTGGGGTTGCGACTTTTTTTTTGGCCAGACAGTCTATGTTCTATATTTTCAGTGGACGCTCACATGTCCTTCCCTGCTGCAGGCGAACACGACGTTTGAGGAGCTGGAGAGGCTGAGGATGATGGGGAAGGCCTGGGAGGAGGCGGCTCCTCAAATCTGGGCTTTTTTCCAAGATGGAGTCCAAGTCAAGATGATCCGGGTAAGACAACAGTGTAGGGTGACTTGACAAATTAGTGGTTTGGACTAGGGATCGACCGATTATCGGCCGGACCGATTATCGGCGCCGATATTTGGCATTTTTACGTATATCGGCATCGGCCTTTTTTTAATCCAACGGGCCGATTTAAAACTAAATTATTTTGGCTCGGATGCAGCTGCGCTTCTCTGTCTCCAGCACTGCCCCGCTCACAGCGCCATCTTGATTACGCAATCCAAGCACATAGTCACAAAGCCAATCAGAAGCTGAAACTGTTTGCAAGGTCCTCAAACACGGCGGAGAGATACATTTTCTCGTGTGGAGAAGCTCCAGTGTGGACGAATGTGTCAAAGATACGTTGGAAACTCCTGAAATTGTAATAAACATCCCAGTCCTCTGTATGTCACAACTACTAGTAACGTTACTATGAGCAGAATACCGTAAAAATGTAATAAACATCAGCGGCAGCTCTGCTGGCTCGTAGTAGCTCCCGACGCGTCTGAATGATTTGAGACAGAGCTGCTGAAAAAAATCGATATGAGAACAGTCAGTTATAGTCGAAGTGTATGTGTGTGAGAAAAAAACTCAAACTAAATTCAGTCTAGTTTTATTGCATGAAAGCGTGACGAGAATAGAGAATAGTGTGTTACCACGGGAGTAACTGCAGAGCAGCAAAGCACCGTCCGTCTGACAGAAAACAGTTGGACAATAATAACTGCGGAACTACCGAGTTATTTAACTTTATCTCTTTGTGTTGATTGAGAGATCCCAAAAATGTTAGGTGAAGTTGTCTTTGATAGTTTATTTTAGAGGCGGACCACGAACTTTATAGCACCCCCTCGAAGCGCTGCAGCCGTCTCAGACCGCCAGATATGATGTAATTGTTTTCGCACAACAATCAGTTCTTGAAGTGGAATTTTTTCAGTTACACTTATTCATATTTTGTTTGCATGTCTCTGCCTATGTGTGCGTGTGTGAGGCGGGGGGTGGGGGGACTGAAGTAATCACGAATAACTGTAGTATTGTACATGATGGTAGTCTGCAGGACGGCTGTGGCGGTCTGAGGAACAAGTGACTAGAACTCCTATGTATTTTATTTTAATATGTTAAAGACTTCAGAAAATATAAAACATACATATTTGGGAAAAGTAATGTAATGGCAGACCTGTAAATTTTGTTTGGAGAAAGTTATTCACATAATAACATCCCTAACCATCTGTGAGACTGCTTCGGTGGTTCTAGTGTTAAAATATAACATTTAATAAAAAATTGATGAATATCGGCTCAAAATATCGGCTATCGGCCTTCCTGACTACTAATGATCGGTATCGGTATCGGCCCTGAAAAAACCATATCGGTCGATCACTAGTTTGGACATCTCGTAACATGCTGTTAGGAGAAACGTGCGGCGCGTATGATTATCTGCTTTGTTGCTCCAGACATCAAACGCCCCACAATTACCTCTGTGAATGAGGTGATGAATGATGTTGTTGTCATTTTAAGCTGAGCTTTTTCCTGGCTAATTTTTCTGAAATGTCAGGAATTTCCTGGTTGAATGTGAAGCTTATCTTACCTAGAACATACTGTCTTCTTACCTTTTGAATATATACCCCTCTCTTTGTAACACTGTCCATCCCTGAGTCTCCCTATTCTTCTACCTTAGTGGCCTTGTCTCTTGTCCTAACTGTCCTTCTCATCTGTCAGTTTCTCAGAATCCTTTGAGAGGGAAGAAATAAAAAAAACCTACTCTCATTGGATATCACTGTACTTCCCTTTTGTTTCAGGACACCATCCACAATCCATCTGTGATGGATTTCATTGACAGGAGTTTGGAAGACGCGGCCTTCTCCTCCAAACACATCCTGAATTTCCTGCACAACGGCCCACCGGAGGACCGTCCACATGATGTGCCTAATTTTGACTGGAGAGACATCTTCAACCTCATTGACCGGGTCGTCCGGATGCTCAATCAGTATGGAGAAGTAAGTGGTGTCGGCGTCTTTAAAGGACAGCTGCTGTCTTCTCTTATCAAGGCATTAATGCCTGCTTGACAAATGTACGTCAATGTCTAGAGCTTTGAGTCAACAATGATGCTTTTAAATGTCCGTCTTTGATTGTTTGAAAATATCTACTAGTAAAAATTTAAATGAATTTGAGAAGATTTGTCCACACTGCATTGAGAAGAAGCATCACAGTTTGTAAAAACCTTTTGTAAGCAGTTTAAGGTTTTTCAGTTCCTATTTTAAGTTTTTTTTTTTTTTTTGCCCATTCTTAATGCAAAAGTTTCTTGCTCTCTCTGCCTTTTATTCATACACTAAACTTCTTAGATCTATCCACAAATTTGCTCTGAGGTGAAGTCTAGGAGGATGTGAAGGTAACGGCACCTCACTTTAACGTGACAACGCAGGGCTGCTGATTCTCTGGGCTAGGTTTAAGAATCTGAAAAAAGTAGTTTATTACCCTTAATATGTTAAATATGATGTGAAACTTCCTGCAGTGTTAGAATCTCTGTATTTTTTCTTCTATATATTATACGGAACATTGTGATGGTGAGTAAATCATTACTGACTCTGTCTTTAGAGTTTGACCTGCTGCTGAAACAGCTGCATTCACAGAGAAACTCCACATTTTCAGATGAATAGAAAGTGTCAGAATCATTATTTTAAATGTTTCACCTTTTCTCTCTTGGGTCTTTAACAGTAAGAACGTTTATCTATTCCATTTCACCTGAAATAATCTAGGACAGCTTTATTCATGAAATGATCCAGATTTCATTACCCTGGTTAGCTAAGAACCACGCTCTCAGCACCACTCTTGTTCGGGTTTGAGGACTTGGATAAACTGTCTTCTGGCGCCCTGTGAATCGTTCCCCTATCCGAATGTGTGAAAATCCACCCAGGTGGGCATGAGCCAGTGTTACAAACAGGTTGTCCACACAGGTTTTGTTTGCTGGTGATTGAGTGTTGCTAAAAACATTACGTACCATTTCTTGTTGAGACCCTCCACATTTGTGGATGCCAGTGCATTTGTAACAAAATGAAAACTGCCCCTTTCCCTGCAAAGGCTAATCGGGATGAGAAGCTTATTGCAACGGGGGGTAACATGGGCTGTACTTGGGGGCAAGGCTGGGTAGATGGTTGGTTCACTTTGTTTTTGTCCGAGCTGAAGCTTACAGCACTTGAGTGTGACAGGGATACTGGGAACGACAGAGGCCGATTAGATACAGCTGTCACTCCATCCACTGTTCTTTATAAAGAGACAACAATGACCGTGAGCTTAATGGTTGGCCAGCTCACGTTGGTGGCACACATGCGTATCACGCCACCATACCAGAGGGACTGCAGTGTTCATGTAGATGAATGCTGGCCAGTGGAGGGATGGAGGGATGGAGGGAAGGTAGGAATCACTGATTGGGCACAGTTATAAAGTGTGAAAGTGCTTGTGTTTTGGATGCATTACTTAGCTGGCACAGCAAATTGCGTCTATTTGGGAGCATGTCTGTGTACTTTCAGGGGTAAATAACTGTTTTGGAATGATTCCCTTTGGATCAGAGCCCTCTTTATTTGCATTAGCCTACAGTGAATGGCTATATCAGATACGCCTTTCAGGGAAAAGACAACCACTTCTGCAAATGTAAGAGGGTCTTTGAATTTTGGGGCCAGCACTGGTATTTCATGGCTTTTCACACTTTTAGGCATGGTAGTAGCATAGCTCAAAGGATGGCAGCGTTACCTTGTCGGTCAGCCGAACACCTTAATGAAAGCTGAAATATCTCAACAACTTTAAGGTGGTTTGCCATGAAATGTTGATTTAATTGGTCCCTAAAGGATAGGTCTGGGATGACTTCACTGACTTTTTACCTATGCCACCAAGAGAAGAAAAACAGTTCAAACATCCTTGGAAAATGTTAACTTCTTTACTAACTTGATTAGATCGACTGTTTATTTTTCTTCATATGTCTTTCTCTCTCTCGTTCATCCTCCCTCTCCCAGTGTGTCATCCTGGATAAATTCAAGGCTCTGCCTGATGAGGATGCCGTGACCCATCGGGCCTTAAACCTGTTGGAGGATGGCAAATTCTGGGCAGGCCTTGTCTTTGTAAATATGTACTCCTGGACCACCAACGTTCCGCCTCATGTTAAGTACAAGATCCGGATGGACATTGATACAGTGGAGCGCTCCAATAAAGTCAAAGACAGGTTAGGCTCAAACCTTGAGCAGAAAGGATGTGTAAGTATTAGGGGTGCATGATAACTATCGGGCCGATAACTATCAGACCGATAACAGGAAATTTTGACGTCATTCCGATAACTCCGATATCACGACGAATAGCCCCGATAACATATATATTTTTGTCAACACGGCAGTGCCTCACTCCCTCTGAGCCTTAAATGACCAGCAGTGAATGTTATGTTCAAGTGACGTTGGCATAATCAGAAAAACGGTTACTCAATAAGGAAAATCAAGAATACCCCCTCATGCCAGAAAAACAACTCGTTAACTCGGTCATAATTTTAGTAGTTGCTGACTTTAATTGATATTCGCAGTATTTTCCCACATGTTACACATAAAAAAAGAAAAAAAAATAGAAAAGGCTGAAAGAATGACTAGTAAACAAGGGAACGTCGGAATTTACGTTACACCTTAAATGCAGCCTGCAGCACAGCAAACTGATCACAACAAACATGGCGGCGTGGAACTTCGTTAAAGTTTCAGAAGAAGATAGTTTGGTGGTTATTTGTGAAGAATCCTCCAAGTGAATTCTACGAGGAGGGAAGCACAAGCTTTAATACGTCAAACCTGATCAGCCACCTACAACATAACAATCGCTTCCATGGAGTTTTGAAATTGCGCTAACGCGAGCTAATGCTAACATGCACAAGCCAGCAGCAGTCTCTCCTCCCCTCTCCTCTCCTCTCCCTCATCTCTCTCATCTAAAGCTTCCATGAGATAAAAAAACAAAAGAAATCACTGAACCTCATTTACTTTAATTAAAGGTATTAATTTAAATGGAACCACAAGTCAAAATCCTTTGATTTTAAATCCTTTTCAGTTTGTAATTCTGATGCATGTATTTCCATCAGTTCAAGGAGCCTTTATTTTTTTTATACCAGTCAGTAATGAACCTTATTTAAGTTAATGTGAGATATCAAATAGGTTTGTTTGATAGTTTTACGGAAATGTTTGAGAGGCTTACCAATAGTTTTTCATTGGAAAAAATAAATATCTGTTCATTTAAAAAGTCAAACCTATTTTTGATTTTGTTCATAGTATTGATGTAATGATCTTAGGTATATGTGTGTGTTATCGGTAACGGCCTTTAGGAGCTGAAAGTTATCGGTTATCGGTATCGGTTTCAAAAAACAGCTATCGTGCATCCCTAGTTAGTATTATGATAAAACATATTAAACATGCGTGTATTTCTTAGGTACTGGGACCCAGGCCCCAGAGCTGATCCCATGGATGACCTGCGCTATGTTTGGGGTGGCTTTGCCTACCTTCAGGACATCATAGAGCATGGGATCATCAAGGCTCAGACAGGAAAGGAGGGGCCTCTGGGTGTTTACCTGCAGCAGATACCTTACCCTTGTTATGTGGATGATCTGTGAGTGAAAGCATGATGAGCTAATTAAAAGTTTGATCACATGCAACTGATGATTTGTTCTCATTGCTTTATTTTTTTTTAGGGTGCAGTCAAGTATCTGCTTTCCAATGCTTGCTTTGGTAGTGACCCAGACAGATTTGTTGTTCGTCAGTCATTTGTATTGTTAATACCTATGTCAACACAATGCTGCTCAGTTGGACCTCAATTGCCCCTCGGGGATAAATAAAGTTGTCTGAATCTGAATCTGAATCTGAATCTGAAGTAAGCAGGTGCTTCTCTTCCTCTTCTGTCCAGCTTCATGCTGACGCTGAACCGCTGTTTCCCCATCTTCATGGTCCTGGCCTGGGTCTACTCTGTGTCCATGGTAGTGAAGAGTATTGTTCTAGAGAAGGAACTCCGCTTGAAGGAGACCATGAAGGCCATGGGGGTCACAAACGGTGTCATTTGGTCAACCTGGTTTATTGACAGCTTCATCATGATGGGCACCAGCACAGCTCTTCTTACAGCCATCATCATGGTGAGAAAAACTTTACCAAAAATTGTACACTTTTCCACTGAGACATTGTCTCCTGTTAGTGTCTGTCTTTTACCGGAGACACCCGATCCATCCGTCTTTGTTCAAGCTAACTTTTCTAGAAATAAATGTCAAGAAATCCATCCGTTGTACTGTAAATCATTACACTGCCTTTTTCCTTGAAATAATTGGTGGCTAAAAACAGCTCGCTAAGCCAATACATATCCTGTAAATAATTGATAGAAGAACTGGAGTTACCATGACATCATGAGAATGGTGTCAGTGGCAGGTTTCTGCAGGATTGGCAGGAATGAGCTTGTCAGTGGTTAACAGCTTGCAACACCTCTCACAAAGCTTACATTATTGTAAGGAGAGCTCATGCGACCTCTTGTGGAAGCTTTAATTTATCATCCAAAACTGTGTTAATGCTGGCCAATACTACAATTGAATTCTGCATGGCATCTTAATACTGAATGAACGCAGACTCTGAAGACTGCTCAGAGATAATTGATTTAAACTTTTATGCGAATAACACTTTGGCTTGGTTTGTCTGTGCAGATTTAAAAAGTACCTTGTGTGTTTCTCTGTTTTCTCCAGGGAGGAAGAGTTCTGAACTACAGCAACCCTGTCATCCTTTTCCTCTTTCTGCTCACCTTCACCACGGCTACCATCATGCAATGCTTCCTCCTGAGTGTCTTCTTCAACCAAGCCAACTTGGCTGCAGCCTGCTGCGGTATCATTTACTTTGCCCTTTATCTTCCGCACATTTTCTGCTTTGCCTGGCAAGACTACATCACCAAAGATATGAAGATCCTGGTGGTGAGTCGAGATAATAAACTCTCACAGACCTCTTACAAACATTCTAGGGATGCACGATAACTGTTTTTTTAAAACCGATACCGATAACCAATAACACACACATATACCTAAGATCATTACATCAATACTATGAACAAAACCAAAAATAGTTTGGACTCTTTAAATGAACAGATATTTATTTTTTCCAATGAAAAACTATTGACAAGCCTCTCAAATATTTTCATAAAGCTATCAAACAAACCTATTTGATATCTTACATCAACTTAAATAAGCTGCATTACTGACTGATATAAAAAATAAAGGCTCCTTGAACTGATGGAAATACATGCATCAGAATTACTAACTAAAAAAATGCATTCCTCTATGACAATAAAAAATAATGCACAGTGTATAATGTACTGACACAAGTTAGACTTGTCTGTGTAAATAAACTGAAAAAGTGCACTCATAGTAACAAAAAATTATGTTTAAAGGATTTTGGCTTGTAGTTCTATTCAAATGAATCCATTTAATTAAAGTAAATGAGGTTAAGTAGTTTTGTTTGTTTTTTTTTATCTCATGGAAGCTTTAGATGAGAGATGATGGTGATGAGCAGAGAAGAGAGGAGAGGGGAGTGGAGCGGAGACTTGGTGCTGGCTTACTCACATTAGCTCATGTTAGCTCACGTTAGCTCATGTTAGCTCACATTAGCTCATGTTAGCTCATGTTAGCGTGATTTCAAATCTCCATGGAAGCGATGGTTTATTTCAGGTGGCTGATCAGGTTTGATGTATTAAAGCTTGTGCTAGTTTTCCCTCCTTCGCTTGGAACATTTGTCAAAATAACCAGCAAACTATCTTTTTCTGAAACTTTAACGATGTTCGATACAATCGCTACCATTTTTTTTATCAGCGCACTGCGCCGCAATGCTGCATTCAAGGTGTAATGTAAATTCCTCCGTTCCCTCGTTTGCTAGTCCTTCTTTCTGCCTTTTCTATTTTTTTTCTTTTCTTTATGTGTAACATGTGAAAAAATACTGTGAATATCAGTTCAAGTCAGCAACTACTAAAATTATGACCGAGTTAACGAGTTGTTTTCTGGCATGAGGGGATATTCTTGATTTTCCTTACTGAGGAATCGTATTTCTGATTATGCCGACGTCACTTGAACATAACATTCACTGCCGGTCATTCAAGGCTCAGAGGGAGCGAGGCACTGCTGTGTTGACAGAAATATATATGTTATCGGGGCTATTCGTCGTGATATCAGAGTTATCGAGATGACGTAATAATTTCCTGTTATTGGCCCGATAGTTATCGTGTCGATAATTATCGTGCACCCCTAAAACATTCACACTTGGACCTCACAACTAGAACACGACGTTATCCTGTACGGCCATTAGATACCTTAGAGTTCATATTCATATTCTAAAAATGCATAACCCATTTCTTCATAAAAGACAGGAAATATGTAACATCGACCTCAGCATAATTGATGGGGAACATGGTGAAAATATCCATTTAAAATACAAAATGAATTATCAGACTTGAATGTAGGATGTACAAATCTGATTTTAATTTTGTGTCCTCCGGTAGAGTTTGCTGTCCCAGGTGGCGTTTGGCTTTGGTACAGAATATCTATCCCGGTATGAGGAGCAGGGTATGGGCCTACAGTGGGATAACATCCAGACCAGCCCCCTGGAAGGAGATGAGTTCTCCTTCCTCACCTCCATTTGCATGATGGGCCTGGACACGGTGCTGTATGCTGTTGTGGCCTGGTATCTGGATAATGTCTTCCCAGGTTAGTGTGTTCGAAAGAAAAAAAGAAATGAATATGAGCACAAAATTGCCAGTGTATTATATTATCGTTGTCATCACAGGACAGTACGGAATAGGCCGTCCGTTTTATTTCCCCCTCCTGCCTTGTTATTGGCTCAACAGTGTGGCCCCAGCTTCAGGTGAGCTTTTCCATATTAGACCAATAATGGTAGACTTTAGGCTCTTTATCATCTTGCAAGATGCTCATTCGAGCCTGTTTTTTCAAAGGGAACAACAAAATGGAGTTGGATAAAAAAGGCTTTGATAGCCTGGCAAAGAAGGATCAAGGAGAGGTGCAGAAACAAGAGGAGGAAGAGGGTGATCAGGAAAAATCCAAAGCCAAGGAGGCCATACCATCATGTGAACACCACGATCAGCGTGAGGGAAAGGACCAGGCTGACGCTGAGAAAAACCTGGAGAAAGATGGTAATTCTTGTTTGCAGTTTACGCCACAAGTCTTTCATCACGATTAAGATCCACCGAGGAACAAACCACAGCATAGTTCACAAACGATTCATTATGTAAATTATTAAATACAAGCAAATGCCTGATGTCAGTACAGGCTTGATCTCTTTCTCAGAACTTTCCATCCCAGTTAAGATTCATTGTGTGGGAGCTCAGTGTCCTTGTGTGTGTTTGCACTTACCAGCATATGTAAAGCTCTGGGCTTCATGCTCAGTTAATAAGTGACTGAAGACTTTTCTTTACACTGTATGACATTCCAGTCACCTGATGTCATGCTTTACCTCTTTCATCAACATTTGGGACAAAAAATACATTCCTGATACTTGAAAAACCAAAAAAAAGAAAAAACATGATAAATGGATTCAAAGTCACATGTAAATGTAATGTTCTCTATGGCTCCAGAAACAGAAATGCACTTGAATTCACTGTCTACAGAGCAGTCGTTCTTTGAGCCAGAGCCAGAAGATCTGGTGAAGGGAGTTCGTGTCCAGGACCTGGTCAAAGTGTTTGGCACTTGCTCCCCCCCAGCCATCGATGGCCTCAGCATCAATTTCTATGAGAGCCAGATTACTGCCCTTCTGGGCCACAACGGGGCTGGAAAGACCACCACCATGTACGTGACCCTGACATTGCACTTCCAAGCGTCCTGTGAATGCTGTGGATGGTGAACGTGTGCAAGTCACCCTTCTCTTTTTCCCAGGTCAGTCTTAACTGGCATGTTCCCTCCCACCTCAGGAACAGCCATCATTTATGACAAGGACATCTGCACGGACATGGACAGCATCCGCCTGTCTCTGGGAATGTGCCCTCAGCACAACATCCTTTTCCAGCAGTATGCAGTTCTTCACACAAACAAACAAAATATGTATCAAAAAGTCTACAGATTTTGTGGACACTTTACATCACAACTAGGGCTGGGCAAGTTAACGCGTTATTATCGCGTTAACTCATTAATTTATTAATGCAGACATTTATTTTATTACGTGTTAACTCATGTAGCTCACATGCTTTTGTTTTGAAAAGTCTGTTACTGGATGCTGCAGAACCGGAAGAGAATTGGAAGGTAAAACTAAAACAGACATGGAGAACGGTAAAAATCAGTGAACTTTACAGTTCAGGTAGCAACTCAGGTAGTAATATTAACAATTCTGTCTGAAAAGAAAAACTTTCAAACCCCTTTGTTCAAAATGGTTGTGTCATTCCTCCATGTTCCATCAGATCTGCTCCATGTGTTCACTGTCCTGCTGTTCTCTAGCTGGTTACTGCAGCGTGGCTCCATCTAGTGGCACAGACGTGTAATGACAACAGAAAGTCCAGCCCTCTATTATAAAATAAAGCCATTTCTGGGTCACGTAAACCAGACAATTAAATATTAGAAACAAATTCAGTCCCGTGGCCTGTTTGCTAAAATTGAAATATAAAAAACAGGCTTTTTTTTTTATTTTTTTGTGTGTTAGATTAAAAAACAGAAAAAAAATGAAAAGTCACTTTTAATTTTTGAAATTTTTGATTGACAATCGAAAATAAAAAAAAACAAATGATACACAGATAATTACAGATTGATAAAGTTACATAACTTTAACATGGACATTTTCATTTTAAAGTTCTCCCAGACGGAGGATTCAACAGAAACAAGGTTATTTGTAACAACTGACAAGTTGAACTCCCCGTTAAAAGTTTCTGCTGTTACCTCAGAAATTACCTGTTTTAATGTTCTGATTTTGGCTCAGGCTCTTGCCCAGCCCTAGTAAATACCCAACGTATGCACGTGTGGCCTCTATATTGTTAGGATTTTGTTGGTAGACTTTTTTTATTTTTCATAAAAAAACAGGATGACATTAATGCCCTGGCAGTGGCAATAAGCTTTATTTTATTTTACATTTTTTTAAGATGAGTGTAACTGACAAGTGCTGATGTTTAAAAGTGTTTGAACAACAAGTGTTATGGCACTTTAGGTCATATGGCAGCAGAACATTTAAATAAAAGTGGCCTTTACACTACTTTTGAATTCATTATTTGATTTTTCGTATACAATGCGATTAATCAGGGAAATCATGCGATTAATCCGATTAAAAATTTTAATCGTTGCCCAGCCCTAATCACAACACAGCTAAAAAATCAACAAAGCAATGGTGTTGCATGTACAGTTTTCCTCCGTTTTATCTCTTTTCAGCATGACTGTAGCAGAGCATATTCTCTTCTACTCACTGCTGAAAGGCTACCCGACAGCCGAGGCTGAGGAGGAGGTGGAGAACATGTTGCAGGATCTGGGTCTTCCTCATAAGAGGGACGAGGTGGTTCAGAACCTCTCAGGTTGGTTTGGAAGCAGTTTTCAGGCTCATTAATTAGGCAAACTAAAACAACTCTCCGTTATGAGCATCTTCATCTCATTGTGGTGGTCTTTTCCAGGGGGCATGCAGAGGAAGCTGTCAGTCGCCCTGGCTTTTGTTGGAGGAGCCAAGGTGGTGATCCTGGATGAGCCCACCTCTGGGGTGGACCCCTACTCCAGACGCTCAATCTGGGACCTTCTGCTCAAATACCGCACAGGTAACGTTGACAACATGGGTTCTGCACAGTGTTGCTTCATTTTTCATTCCTGGTAGGGAGTTTCGGGGTGATTTGAGTCAACCTGATATGAATGAAATGAATGAAAAATACTTAAAAAAAATAAAATAAAAAATACTATATCTAACCTACCTCAAAATGTTCTGATATTGACTGAGTCAATGAAGCAAATTTGATCCTAAGTCACAAACACCAGACATCACTCATACTACTCCCTCTCATTATCCTGTTTCTGGCCGGTTGGCAGGGCGCACAGTGATCATGTCCACCCACCACATGGATGAGGCTGACCTGCTGAGTGACCGGGTGGCCATCATCTCCCAGGGTCGTCTCTACTGCTGTGGATCTCCCATCTTCCTTAAGAACTGTTTTGGTGCCGGTTTCTACCTCACTCTCGTACGACGAATGAAGCATGACACTCTCAAGGTGGGGAGCAGTGCAGATGAAACCTTGTGTGTGTTAAAATGTACAGCTGTCTGCAGCTGGCAACAAGTTATTTAATCCCAACTGGTGCAATGAGCTGCTTCTCATTTCCTAAACAACCATGTCAAAGACACATCCCGTGGTCGTGGAAAAGATGTTAGTCTATTAGAGAAGGGTCAAATCATTGG
This sequence comes from Hirundichthys speculiger, assembly GCA_018398805.1. Lineage (NCBI taxonomy): Eukaryota > Metazoa > Chordata > Actinopteri > Beloniformes > Exocoetidae > Hirundichthys > Hirundichthys speculiger. The sequence continues at coordinate 223,386 of JAGFBZ010000831.1, read as the reverse complement.
TATACATCGAGTCGCGGTTCTGGTATTCTGGTGCCCTGCTTGACCCTCCTGTCAGTGGACATATGCCTCGGGGGTGTTTGCCCCTTGACCTCTCAGGTCGGGGGGCAGAGGTCCTCTCAGGCCAGTCTGGTCCTGGGTGATGGGAGTTAGCTGGTGTTTTCTCACCTGCGGGAAGATTTGAGATGGACTAAGATAAGGAGAGTGGTGATGGTAATGCTGGTAATAGTTTCCATGATATTTTGGTAACTTACATGTGAGTGTATATGGGTACGGACACGTTTATACTTTACACCCCTCCCCCAACACCCCCCTCTGCTGTCAACACAATCAATCAATAATGTTTACATCAATTCTCCATATACAGATCTATAGCTTGGTAGAAGGTGTTCATCCAGTTTTCTTGTTAGTAGTTTCTGCTTCTTACATATTATCTTTTAAGTTTGTTAGCCGTCACAACACAATCCACTACAAAACACCCCTCACACTTCCCAACCCAGCACACACCACACCCTCACTGTCGTGTCTCTTTAACTGTCTTGTCTTTAAATGTTTCACTGTTGGTGTTTTTTAGTCCTCTCTGACGAAATCAGGATTTAAGATGTTAATAAAGACGTTAGAATTTACTGCCAGAGAGGACTGAAGGACACATTCACCCTTCACACTCCCACAAAAAAATCTGCTACAAGATTAAACTGCATCGTCATGCTAGATGGTTTTGCTAGATGATGGCACTAACCATGAATGTAAATGCAGACAAAAAAAAAAAGGATGGTTCAGGGAGCATGAGACATCATTTTCACACATGGATTGGCCACCAGAGTCCAGACCTGAACCCCATTGAGAATCTTTGGGATGTTCTGGAGAAGGCTTTGAGCAGCGGTCAGACTCTACCATCATCAGTGACAGGTCTTGGTGAAAAACTGATGCAACACTAGATGGAAATAACTCTTGCATTGCAGAAGCTTATCGAAACAATGCCACAGCCAATGCGTGACGTAATCAACGCTAAAGGCGGTCCAACAAAATATTAGAGCTTATGACCTTTTTTTTTGGTGTCGACCTTTTTGGTCTGGCCGGGCAGAGTATTTTTATTTTCGGCAGAAATGCATAAGTTCTCATTTTAGGCTATCGTGAGTTTCAGTTTCTGATTTTAGTATTGTTATTATTATTATGTGCATGCCAATGCATTGGCAGCACATATTGTTATGCAGTAAAATGGCCCTCGGGCCATTTTACTCAACTGTCATAATACCCAAGTGTAACCCGGTGTAACCCATTTTGGGTTACACCGCCCTCGCTATGGAAGAAAAAAATCCAAAAAAAAAACAAAAAACCACTGAGAAAACGACAAAAAACACGTTCGAGAAGGCGTATATTAGTATCCAGGATGGGTTTCCCTTTTTTTTTTTTTTCTTAATATTCCGCATCATTTTTCATCCGTTAATAGGGGCATAACCGTAAGGTGCACACATGCATGAAATATATCAAAACGTAGGTCTTGACCGTGCGATGTGTGCTATTACTTTTCTCCGTCAAAAGTGTTACCGTGGCGACGCTAGACGCCAAAAACTGGTGAAAATCGTCCCATAGGAATGAATGGGATTTTGACGGTTTCCGAGCAAATCTGCTCAAATCAGCTCAAAACCCAGCCCTCTTTGGAGCTCTATAGCTCAGCCATATTTTATCGCAGAGACACCATTCAAACTTTAAATGGGTCACAAGACTTTGGACTATGACATAGTGAAACCACGTGTTGCTGTGATTTATAGTTTTTGAGAAATCGCGATTTACGTTTTATGATTTTTCAGAAATGTCTCTGCATCTCTCCCACTCTAGTGATGTCATCACTCCACTCTGGCTTTTCATAAAATCAAACTTTCTGTTACAATCATCTGTTATGTCTCCATCTTTCGCTCAACCTACATAAATTATACATCAAAACGTAGGCATTTTTGTCCTCTTTCAGATGATGTGACTTTTGTGTCTGTGTGGTGTTTTGTTTTCCATCAAATCAACCTAGAGTTCAAGGTGGTCCTTCCCGGCTCCACTTTATTTCTATGGGGGAAATTCTGATTTCTCTCGTCTGACAGTAAAAACTTTCATGTTTTTACACTGCCGTAATTTAAAAACCGTAGGCATTTGCGAAACAAAAGATATATCTCTGTAATCCTGAAAGCCTTGTGGCACTTACGGTTCAAGAATTTTTCCAAAAACGTATTCGGTTTTCGAATTACAAGCGTTTGTTTGGGACATGGGAAATCGGACTTTTCACAGGCTGACTCAGCACTTGTTTTTACACAAAGACTTATCCTCTTGTCTACCAGGTTAAGTCATGTGCCATGTTAGTCCAGTGGTTAAGGCAGTCGCCCCACGTACAGGGGACAATGAGTTTGATCCTGGCTTAACACATATGTTGCGTGCCAGCTACAGTGAATGAATTTAGACTTTTTAAAACTGCTCTAGTTTAAAAACGGAAAACATTCACGAAATAAGAAATATATCTGTGGGTAGCTGAAAGCCTTGTGGCGCTTCAAGAATTTTTTCTAAAACTTATTCAGCTTTTCAATTACAGCCGTTTGTTTGGACACAGAAATCCAGATTTGGGGAGACAGGAGACAGTGGAATTAGGTGGTCGCTGGCTGTTTCTCTCCAAAACTCACAGACACAGATACACACGCTGGTGGAGCCGCACATGTGACTGCCTCCCCTGAAGCCCCGCCCCTTTCTGCCTGTTCTTCAGCCACAGTATATGATATATTATGAGAATGATCACAGCCTTGACTCACATATGAGCTTTAGTTCATCCCATTCCTAATCAATATGATGTGGCTCCGCCCTTTGCAGCATTATCAGCTTCAACACTTCTAGGAAGTGTGATTATTGGGGATTTTTGACCATTCTTCCATAAGTGCATTTCTGAGGTCACACACAGATGTTGGCCCAGGAGGTCAATATCCCAAACGTCTTCTATCAGGTTTTGGTCAGGACTCTGCAGGCCACTCTGGTCACTGGTTCAGGACTCTGCAGGCCACTCTGGTCACCGCGCTGACGGGCAGCTTAATTGGCGGCTTAATTGGCCACGGCTCAAAATTTCTCCAAAATTTTCTAGTTAGGCGTAACAAGAGCGTAACAGGTAACACGTCCAAACATGACCCTGCTCTGAAGACGGACGTGCATTAAGCAGCAGCAAGCGACAATAAATGTGCTGCAAGTGGGCATGCACTTCTCAAAATTTCTTGAGGAATTTTTTTCTAGTTATTATTATTATTATTATTATTATTATTATTATTATTATTATTATTATTATTATTATTAACATTTTCAGGACCTGGTTTGTTTTTAAAGGATTGTGGTGGGCTGGTGACAAGCTGAAAGGATCACCAGCCCATCACAGGGCCACACAAGGACAGTCGACCTGCACGCTCGCACTCACATTTGGTGTTATAGAGAATCACGAGCTAAAAGCCTGAACATCGCTAAAGAGTAAAAAACATAATTCTCATTTTTAACTCATCATTTTTAGGAAAGAGCCTTTTTTACAGAAGTTGTTTCACATCATCCCCACACACCCCGTGAAGCAAGCAGAGAAATAAAAGACATGAAAGATAAAACTTTGCACCACAGTGTTTAAAAATGTCCTCTGGTGTTATTTTGTGACTTGCAGACCAGCTGTGACTGCACACAGGATTGCTCCTGTAAATGCTCAAAATGCTCAAAGTTTAAAGCAGACCAGGAGGAGAGCCATGTCCCAGACAGACAGATGGATGGTAAGGTCACCATCGCTTCTTTTACTGTAGCTGTTAGTCTGACTGTGTCAAGTTTGCTGTCAGTCTCCTTAAACGAGTTTTTAGTCTAGCTGCTTTCAGTTTTATTAGTGCAGCCAGACATAATCTCGTCATGTTTATGATTAGAGCCTCTGCAGTGGATTGTTGTTAGTCAACTTACTGTACCTGCAGTTGACACAGCCTGTGTTTACAGTGATTTATAAACGACTGTATGGTCTATATGCTGCCATTAGAACTCAACTGAACATGCAGTCTTGCCTTTACAGTGATCCCTTATTTTTCGCGGTTAATGGGGACCGGTGCCCCCCCCCCCCCCCCCCCCCCCCCCCCCCCCGTGTAAATCAAAATCCGCAAACTGGAGCAAAAAACCCAAAAAAAGTAGCGAGGCACTGCAGCGAAACAAGACAAAGGCTCAACTGTGGTCTTTCTGTTTCCTTTACAGGCTCTGGTCTCTGAACCATAGTAAACAAACCACTGGTATTGTGCTATTTTTGGCTCATAATTAGCGGCTAACACGCTAACAACAACAAAACAAACAGTCCGGTTTTCTCTGCATGGAACGAGCACTTTATTCTGGCACTGCAGGAACTTGTAACATCACACAGGTTGTATTGTTGGGCTCCTGTCGGTTAACAGAGAATGTAAATCTATACACGCTGGGCTGCTGTTGATGCTCACTACACTTTTCATCTAACCCCGTTTTCATTCTGCCGTCCCACGACACACACACTACATTACCCATAAGACCACACCATTACCCATAAGGCTACCTTCTTAAAGGGGCCAGGCTGGTTCATAACATTTCTTTATTGTGAACGCGCACAACATCCTGTGATGTTTTCACGATTTTTAATTTTTTTTAGAATCATATCATATATTTCTGAAAAATCAGCGGATAACTAAAACCGCGGAACTTAAACTGCGAATTGGCGAGGGATCACTGTAGATGCTAAATCTTTGCTCAGTTTTCGTCAGCAGGTTTATTTTGCATGTAGAAATGTAAATGTGTATGATTTCCAGGAGAGTGTGCAGGAAATAAAAGCAGGCACAATAAAAGAACAGTTGTGTTCGTGGAAGTCCAATAACATCTTAGTCTTCCTCCCGCCTGCAGGTGATATGGAAAGCATCCTAGCCCTGGTCCATCATCATGTGCCCCAGGCCCGTCTCATCGAGGCCATCGGCCAGGAGCTGACGTTTCTGCTGCCCAACAGGAACTTCCAGCCCAGGGCGTACGCCAGCCTGTTCAGGGAGCTGGAGGAAACCCTGCTGGACATCGGCCTCAGCAGCTTTGGCGTGTCTGACACGTCCCTGGAGGAGGTGTGTGGAAACAATAACCAAACACATGGATCAGGGTTTGAAAAAAATCAGTTGCAGTTAAAATTTAAACATATTGTTCATCAAGAGCTTCTGTTAGCTCTGTCCTGTAATGTCATCTATTTTTCTTTTTCTCAGATATTTCTAAAGGTCACTGCAGATGGTAATGCAACCAGCAAGAAATGTGTTGAAGGTACATAAAAAAGAAATGCAGCACAAGTTTTTGTAAAACACTGTTCTAACTCCCCGTTTTTCTTCCCTTTGACTCAATGTGTGTGATTGTGTGTGATTGTGTCGTATCCGTTGTTGTCCTTTTTTATCAGTCTGTCCCTGATCATGTGTTACGTCCATCCTTTGACCTTCTCAGATATGAAATCGTTGCAACAGATTTCTCGAGCTAGTTTCTGTGGATTCAACAGAGTTGCTGTTGATGTGGAGGCATTAAAAGGTGACTGTGGCTTTCAGCTTGCAGCTCCTGGCAACTGCTGCTGTTGTAGGAAAAACACACCTTTTTTTTCTTTTTTTAACTTTGAAAGTCTAAACGAACTTCAACTAACAAAGTTGGGTATGTGCTAATGTTTTTTTTTTTTTTTTTTAAAAAAGATACTTTTGCAGTCTTTTTCAAGATGCTAAAAATACAAGAAATGTGAAAGCATTTCATTGGAAAATGAATAGGGATGCACGATAACTGTTTTTTAAAACCAATACCGATAACTGATAACTTTCAGCTCCTAAAGGCCGATACCGATAACACACACATATACCTAAGATTATTACATCAATAATATGAACAAAATCAAAAACAGTTTTGACTTTTTAAATGAACAGATATTTATTTTTTTCAATGAAAAACTATTGGCAAGCCTCTTAAACATTTTCATGAAGCTATCAAACAAACCTATTTGATATTTCACATTAACTTAAATAAGGTTCATTACTGACTGATATAAAAAATAAAGGCTCCTTGAACTGATGAAAATACATGCATCAAAATTACAAACTGAAAAAGGTTAACATTTAAAGGATTTTGGCTTGTGGTTCCATTTAAATTAATACCTTCAAATAAAATAAATGAGGTTCAGTAGTTTTTATTTTTTAATCTCATGGAAGCTTTAGATGAAAGAAATGAGGGAGAGGAGAGGAGAGACTGCTGCTGGCTTGCGAACCTTAGCATTAGCTTCTGTTAGCTCATGTTAGCGCAATTTCAAAACTCCATGGAAGCGATTGTTATGTTGTAGGTGGCTGATCAGGTTTTACGTATTAAAGCTTGTGCTTCCCTCCTCGTAGAATTCGCTCAGAGGATTCGTCACAAATAACCACTAAACTATCTTCTTCTGAAACTTTAACGAAGTTTCACGCCGCCATGTTTGTTGTGATCAGCGCTGTGCTGCAGGCTGCATTCAAGGTGTAACGTAAATTCTGACGTTCCCTCGTTTACTAGTCGTTCTTTCGGCCTTTTCTATTTTTTTCTATTTTTATGTGTAACATGTGGGAGAATACTGCGAATATCAATTAAAGACAGCAACTACTAAAATTATGACCGAGTTAACGAGTTGTTTTCTGGCAGGGGGTATTCTTGATTTTCCTTATTGAGTATTCGTTTTTCTGATTATGCCGACGTCACTTGAACATAACATTCAGTGCCGGTCATTCAAGGCTCAGAGGGAGCGAGGCACTGCCGTGTTGACAGAAATATATATGTTATTGGGGCTCTTCGTCGTGATATCGGAGTTATCAGAATGAGGTCATAATTTCCTGTTATCGGCCCGATAGTTATCGTGCACACCTAAAAATTAAATATACTAAAGTAAAATGTTTTTCCTGACAGCAGCATCATGCAGCTTATACTGGGACTAGTATCATAGGAACATAACTTTATCACCAAAATGCCATTAGAGCATTGCTGGCAGATACATTTTGGTCACTGCGCACAGAAGACTGCATGCCTGAGTAGCTAGCTAGGTTTTCTTATTTAGCATTGATGCCACTGGTGCAAGTTAATCCAGCGTGACTTGATTTCTTTTCTCAGAGACGAACGGTGAGGGCCCAGGTGATGTCTTAGCGGGCAGTGAAGGCAGGGGGTCTTACCAGGTCAGAGGCCTCTGTCTGACAATCAAACAGTTCTTTGCTCTGCTGATCAAGAGGTTGCATCACGCCACACGCTCCTACAAAGACTTCATTGCTCAGGTTACCTTCCTATGATTTATCACGCCAGTAACTTTTACAGCCTTGTAAATGTTAACTTTATCTTGCACATTTTACACCTGTTATTCATATTCAGGTACTCAAAAATATGCATTTGATATGTATTTCGTATGGATGCCTAACTTAATTTTCTTTTTCCAGTAATGCCAGACTTTACTTTACATTCATGTCTTTGGATCTGATAGATTGTGCTTCCAGCCAGCTTCGTGTTCCTGGCGCTGATGTTCACGCTCATCGTCCCGCCGTTCGGAGAGTATCCCAGTCTGACGCTGACCCCCTGGATGTACGGCCGACAGTACACCTTCTTCAGGTGGGCTCACGCTTTGCCTTTTAGCTCTCAGGAAGAAGCTCACTTCTTGAGAGGCATAATTGTAAAACCTTCATTTGGCTCACGAGGATTGAAGTTGAATTTGCGCGGGTGAATATTATTCCGACATTTTCATAATGTTGTATTTTAATCTCTCCACTGCAGCAATGAGCGTCCCATGGATGCTCGCATGAGATACTTCGCTGAGGTGCTGTTGGATAAGCCGGGTTTTGGCACTCGCTGCATGGTGGACGAACCGCTGGAGTAAGCAAACTTCACCCTGAGAGCTCTGTTTTCAGTGTGTCCGCTGGAATATATTGTTTGACAGCATGGGTCAATTTCCTCCCCTCCCAGAGATTTCCCGTGTAACAACATCACCACAGAGTGGGAGATGCCTTTGATTAACCCTGCCCTGATAGAAATGCTGGAGAGGCCAGAGTGGGACTCCCTGAACCCATCTCCAGAGTGTCAGTGTAGCACACCCAAGAAACTCACCATGCTACCTGTGTGTCCTGAGGGGGCCGGAGGCCTGCCGCCACCACAGGTAGACTGACTCAGTGATGCTCTGCAAGAACACAATACGTAAAGAAAAGATAAAAATCTTATTCCCCAAATGCAATAACTAAATCCATGTTTTGTTTGTCAGAGGATCCAGTCAACAGGAGACGTCCTGATGGACCTCACCGGTAGGAACGTCTCTGACTACCTGGTGAAGACCTACCCCCGCCTTATCAGAACCAGGTATTGGATTCAAAAAGAATATATATTAGTCTGTGATTGATGTATGGGTTTATGTAAACCAGCCGTTCCCAAACTTCTGAATACCAAGACCCAATTTGAAATGTGAAAAATCTCTGTGGTCCACCCAAACCTTTAATCACAACATCTAGGACTAGAAGCCATGTTCTGATATTAATGTAAGTGGTCAACAAATAAGGTGACACTTGTCATATTAAATTAAGATGACAGTAGAATAACACTTAACTGGCTTGTTTTATTACTTCTTAATGTTTTTTAAGTCATGTCATGAATATTTTACAGTAATTAAAAAAATATTTAAAAAAGATCGAGGATTTAAAACATATTTGTTTAATTTTAATGGACTCTCGCGGCCCACCTATAGTACCACGACCGCCCACACTTTGGCAATCACTGATGTAAAACATAAGTCAAAGTCAAAGTCAACTTTATTGTCAATTTTTCCAAATGTACTACACATACAGAAGAACTGAAAAAACATTTCTTAAAAACCCACAACACTTTTCACAATATGTGAGATAGCAGCAAAAAGAAAGTAATGTGCAGTATGCTGAATTCTGTCTCAAAAGAATGTTGGATGTTTACATACTTTTTTTGTTTCGATGTACTGTGTGGAATTATTTCAAAAATTTAAATAATATTCTTTTGTGATTTTCCTCCAGTCTGAAGAGCAAATACTGGGTGAATGAACAAAGGTAATCCATAAGAACATTACATTTATGTTCAAATATTGAACCTTTTTCTTTTTTTTTAATGGAAGTATGGCAGTGTATTTGATGGTGCAGTTCTCCCTCTAGTGGTTGAAATTGTGTAATACAGCAGGTGTCTAGTGTTTCAGGAAAGTCATGCAGATAAGGGAGTTTTTCTGTGTTGTGCAGGTATGGAGGTGTATCAGTAGGAGGACAACTCCCTGTTTTAGGACTGGAGCCAAAGATCATTCAGGATGTAGCAGCTCAGCTTGCTCGACTTCTCAACGTTACTGGGGTAAGGCTTAGACTTACTGGGGAAAGTGTCTGTGCATGCAAGCGTCATTATGTAGTTGCTTGTGTTCGCAGATGCTTTTTAAATTTTTTTTTAAAACTGTGTTAGCACCACTTTACTTATTTGTCATATCTTTTGCAATGGGCCGATTCCAGGGTGAATGCTCCAAACAAGTACTCAAGGACATAGGGACATTCCTTGGGTATCTGGAGACGCCAAACAATGTCAAGGTTAGTGAAATAACAATCATTGTTTAGGTGAAATCTTTTCCTTTTTGTGGTTTAAAACACACCTGTGTTCATCATTCACTGCTTGTCCCAGGTGTGGTATAATAATAAGGGCTGGCATGCCATGGTGTCTTTTATGAATGTTGCCAACAACGCCATCCTGCGTGCAAACCTGCCCAGAGGAGCCAATCTGGCCGAGTATGGAATCACCGCCATCAACCATCCTCTGAACCTCACCAAAGAGCAGCTCTCCGAGATCACCGTGTGAGTGTCCACCAGTCAGAATATCCATGTCCCACATGTTTTTAATCATCCAGTCAGTTTTTGTTTCAGAGGTGCCAATTGTAAGCATTGGAAAAGAGGCTTTCTTTAACCTCAGCTCATGGAAACGGCATTCTTTTATGTCCTTTCCCCAGTCTGACCACCTCAGTGGACGCAGTGGTGGCCATCTGTGTCATTTTTGCCATGTCCTTCGTCCCAGCCAGCTTCGTCCTTTATCTCATCCAGGAGCGGGTCACTCAAGCCAAACACCTGCAGTTTGTCAGTGGCGTTAGTCCGCTGGTGTACTGGATGGCCAACTTTCTCTGGGACATGGTACAGTGGCCCTGTTACTTTTTAGAGCGTGCCTGACCTTGACCCGTCAGCATAATCTAGGGCGTGTAATAATAGCTTTAACAAAGGCAGCCGTTTTCTGTGACGTCCCACAGGTAAATTACTCCATCAGCGCAGCTTTGGTGGTGAAGATTTTCCTCATTTTTGATAAGAAGTGCTACACCTCACCAACCAACCTGGAGCCACTTATTGCCCTGCTTATGCTTTACGGGTAAGTTATAATCATTTTCGTTTACTAACACAACCCCGAGTAAAAGGATAAAAAAGAGAACTACAGAATACTTGGATATGTAACACATTTGAGTCTTTAAAATATGAAAACATTAATGTAAAATTAAAAATAACATTCAATTGCTGATGATGGAAAATAGAACATAAAATGCATTTTGAAGAGAACAAAGCATGCAGTAATTTGTAAATTTTAGGGCAGGGCAAGTTAATGCGTTATTATCGCGTTAACACATTAATTTATAAACGCCAGCATTTATTTTATCGTGCATTAATGCATGTTGCTCATATGCTTTTGTTTTGAAAAGTCTGTTACTGGCTGCTGCCGAACCGGAAAAGAATTGGCAGGAAACATGCTAAACAGACATGGAGAGCGGTAAAAAATATGTGTACTTTACAGTTCGGGTAGCAACTCCGGTACCCGAAGTGTATTCTGCCTGAAAAAAAAAAAAAAAAAAATCTGGACTGCATCACTTCTACATCAGATCTCCATGTGTTCACTGTCATGCCGTTCTCTGGCTCAGTGATTCCCAAAGTGTGGGCCGTGACACCCCGGTGGACTGTCATGGTACTGCAGGTGGGCCATGAGAAGTCATTAAAAATAAACAAATATGTTTTAAATCCTCGATTTAAAAAAAAAAAAAAAATTTTAATGACTGTAAAATATTAATTACATGATTTAAAAATATTTAGAAATAATAAAACAAACCAATAGTGTTATTCTACTGTCATCTTAATATGATAAGGTCACCTTTTTTGTTGACACCTTACATTAATACTGGAATGTGGCTTTTAGTCTTGTATGTTGATCACAGTTGTGTTTAAATGTTTGCATGGGCTGCAGAGATTTTTCACATTTGAAATTGAGCCTTGGTATTCTGCAGTTTGAGAATGGCTCTAGCTGGTTACGTCAGTGCGGCTCCATCTAGTGGCAGTCTAAAAAGTCTAAAATTGAAATATTTAAAAAACAAGCATTTTTTTCATTTTTTTTGTATTAGATTAAAAAATGAAAAACAAAATAAAATGTCACTTTTTAATATTTTTAATTTTTGGTTGACAATTGAAAATGGAAGGAATGAATGATACACAGACTGATAAAGTTACTGAACTTTAACATGGACATTTTCATTTTAAAGTTCTCCCAGACGGAGGATTCAACAGAAACATGGTTATTTGTAACCACTGTCACTGTTTCTGCTGTTACCTCAGAAATTACCTGTTTTAATGTTCTGATTGTGGCTCAGGCTGTTGGCCAGCCCTAGTAAATACCCAACGTATGCACGTGTGTGGGTTCTTCCAATGTAATATTACCAATGTAGATTTAAAAAGCAAAGATACAGTCAAAGTCTACAACTGATTAGCATTGTATTGAACTCATTCCTTTGTTCATCTGTCTCTCTTTTAGCTGGTCGGTGACACCGATGATGTACCCCATGTCTTATATATTCAGCGTCCCCAGCACAGCCTACGTCTCTCTGTCATGCATCAATCTCTTCATCGGCATCAACAGCAGCGCCATCACCTTCATCCTGGACCTGTTTGAAGGCACCTCTGTGAGTTCTAGGAACCTGCTTACCTGAACTCTGCCTTCAGTCCATCTCCCCTCTAACACTCTCTTTGTCTGTAGACACTGTACCGATTCAACCAGGTGCTAAAAACAGTGCTGCTCATCTTTCCTCATTACTGCCTGGGCCGAGGCCTCATCGACATGGCCATCAACCAGGCTGTGACTGAGATCTACGCTCGCTTTGGTAAGCACAAAACATGCACGGGTCATATTTCTCACAGTCTGTACATGCACAAGCAACACTTAGAGTCGGCCTACTAAAAACTTCAGAATCAGACTGTAGATACTCATTAGAGGTGCACTGTTTTATGTACTTCTTCAGGAGAAGAGTACTGTCCAGATCCCTACAAATGGGACTTCCTGGGGAAGAACTTGGTCTGCATGGCTGTGGAGGGATTTCTCTACTTCATCTTTAACATCATCTTCCAGTACAGCTTCTTCCTGGATCAGTGGCAAGTACAACAGAGCTCAATAACGCGGTCTCAGCTTTAATGGGACATTTACATCGACTGAGAGCTGATTTCATTTTTCCAAGTGCAGGATTCCAGACAGCCCAAAGCCTCATATTCTGGATGAAGATGTAGATGTAGCTGAGGAACGACTGCGAATCCACCAGAGTGGAAAAACAAGTGATATTTTACGCATAAAAGACCTGTCCAAGGTAGATAATTAGGGGTGCACGATAACTATCGGGCTGATAACAGGAAATTATGATGTCTTCCGATAACTCCGATATCACGACAAATAGCCCCGATAACATAAATATTTCTGTCAACACGGCAGTGCCTCGCTCCCTCTGAGTCTTGAATGACCGGCAGTGAATGTTATGTTCAAGTAACGTCGGCATAATCAGAAAAACGATTACTCAATAAGGAAAATCAAGAATACCCCTTCATGCCAGAAAACAACTAGTTAACTCGGTCATAATTTTAGTAGTTGCTGACTTGAATTGATATTCGCAGTATTTTCCCACATGTTACACATAAAAAAAGAAAAAATAGAAAAAGCTGAAAGAACGACTAGCAAACGAGGGAACGTGGGAATTTATGTTACACCTTGAATGCAGCCTGCAGCACAGCCTACTGATCACAACAAACATGGCGGCGTGGAACTTCGTTAAAGTTTCAGAAGAAGATAGTTTAGTGGTTATTTGTGACGAATCCTCCGAGTGAATTCTACGAGGAGGGAAGCACAAGCTTTAATATGTAAAACCTGATCAGCCACCTACAACATAACAATCGCTTCCATGGAGTTTTGAAATCACGCTAACATGAGCTAACGGAAGCTAATGCTAACATGTGCAGGCCAGCAGCAGTCTCCCCTCTCCTCTCCCTCATTCCTCTCATCTAAAGCTTCCATGAGATTAAAAAATAAAAAACAAAAATACTGAACCTCATTTACTTTAATTAAAGGTATTAATTTAAATGGAACCAAAAGCCCAAAGCCTTTAAATTATAACCTTTTTCAGTTAGTAATTCTGATGCATGTATTTCCATCAGTTCAAGGAGCCTTTATTTTTTTTATATCAGTCAGTAATGAACCTTATTTAAGTTAATGTGAGATATCAAATAGGTTTGTTTGATAGCTTTACGAAAATGTCTGGAAGGCTTGACAATAGTTTTTCATTGAAAAAAAAAATATCTGTTCATTTCAAAAGTCAAAACTATTTTTGATTTTGTTCATAGTATTGATGTAATGATCTTAGGTATATGTGTGTGTTATTGGTATCGGCCTTTAGGAGGTGAAAGTTATCGGGTATCGGTATTGGTTTTAAAAAACAGTTATCGTGCATCCCTATAGATAATTTTTCTTCCAAAAGGTTTGCACAGCAGACAAAATGAATGCTAGAAAAGACATGAGCTTCATTTTGTTCTCATCTTGCCTTTTCAGACGTATGCAGGAACAATCATCCCTGCAGTGGACCGAATCTGTGTCGGGGTGTCACCTGGAGAGGTTGGTCACCACCTCGTTTTTCAACAGTGTCACTGCAGATGAGACTGTCTGTTAACTTCATCATTTGTCTGACTTTCTTTCCTCATCATTGTCATTTTCAGTGTTTTGGTCTTCTCGGGGTTAACGGAGCAGGGAAGACCACAATATTTAAGATGTTGACTGGAAACATACGAGTGACTTCAGGAGACGCCTCAGTCGCTGGTTACAGGTTCATTAAATAATAGACCGTTTCAAATTTGGTCACAATTATGATTCTACTTTAAATTAGTCTATGGTATTAAATCTTATTTCAGGGGTTTTATTGTCATCACATATTTGTAATTTCAGTGGCAAGTAGACCAAGACAAAGCTTTGCAGCTAAAATAGTTCTTAGCTCTAAACCAGCCAGTTGAATATGAATATTTAGCAAGTGGCATTAAATACCTCATCAGAGATAAGTCAGTTATCTGGTAGCATGTCAGCTCCTTGTAATATGTTAATATCTGTCCCTTGTGTTGGCAGCATTTTGACCAATATCCTGGATGTCCATCAGAACATGGGTTACTGTCCACAGTTTGACGCCATAGACGATCTGTTAACAGGCAGAGAACATCTACATCTTTATGCCCGCCTTCGTGGGGTCCCAGAGTCTGAGATCAGCAAGGTGAGAAGTAGCTTTTCATTACAGCAATAAAAAGATGAATTAGATTAGGGCCTGGAACTTGAAGCTTGTTAACAATGCAATGTTTTATAAAGGAAAAGTGATGCATTACCTTTATCTGCTTTATCTATCCCAATCTGAAGTTTGCTGATAACAAAGGGACATTTTGTGAAGAAAGTGTGTTGCTTATCTTGTTGAAGTTTGACTGTGTGCTCTTAAAGGTGTGTGCCCGGGTACTCCAGAGTCAGCAAGTTAGTCAGATCTTGGACTCAAGAATAGCATTGTTGGATTTATTTGGGTCTTGGGGCACTGGTCCCTCTCTTTACCCTCCTTAGGATAACGGAAAGTGCATGTTCGGAGTACTCTGAAGAAGCAGATAGCGTATGGGACACTTGCTCTGCTGTTGTGGGCCATGAGCATGCCCTCCATACCCTCCATACCCTCCATGCCCTCCATGTGCAACTGGAGCAATTACCTGATTATCATTTCTGCCTCATTTCAACAAGAGTTTTTGTCTGAGAGCCTGCTGGGTCTGGGATTTTGGGAAGATATAACCAGGGCCTAGAACCAGGCCTAGAACACCCTGGAGAAATCCTGTTGCTCCGATAACCTGTGAACACATCTATGTTCCTCTAGAAGTGAACGGAAGCTGGTCATTGCACATATTTGTCTCACATTAGGTTGCAGAGTGGGCCATCCAGAAGCTTGGTCTCTCAGAGTATGCGGGTCGAAGTGCCGGGACCTACAGTGGGGGTAACAGGAGGAAACTCTCCACTGCCATTGCCATGATTGGTTGTCCTGCTCTGGTGCTGCTGGTGAGCCCGATACTGTTTCCAGTGCCATGTGTGGACTGATGGTTTTGAATGAATATTCCAGTGATGGGAATGGTCAGGTCAGAACAGACAAAAATCTGTCGTGCATATTTCTTTGTTACCTCTGTACTTTAGGATGAGCCAACCACAGGCATGGACCCTCTTTCCAGACGTTTTCTTTGGAACTCCATCATGAGTGTTATTCAGGACAGGCGAGCCGTGGTCCTCACCTCACACAGGTAAACTGCATTAACACTTACAGCATGTATGCCCACACGTGTACATGCATGTGTAGGTGTGACTGCTTGTGTTATTCTTTCACAGTATGGAGGAATGTGAGGCACTGTGCACCCGCTTAGCCATTATGGTCAATGGATCCTTCAAGTGCTTGGGAGCCATTCAACATCTCAAATACATGTTGGTCATTTCACTTTGTGCCATATCAATAATGACATTATGAAATACACCAAAACACAACACAATCCAACAGCCATCTTGTTCTGATCCAGATTTGGGGATGGCTATGTGGTTACCATGAAGATAAGGCCAGCTAAACCTGGTTGTGTCCCAGACCTGAATCCTGCTGAAGCTTTCATGGAGAGCACCTTTCCTGGCTGCATCCAGCGAGAGAAACACTACAACACTCTGCAGTACAAGATCTCCTCCTCATCTTTGGCTCGGATCTTTCAGATGGTCCTGGCTAACAAGGACAAGCTCAACATAGAGGACTACTCAGTGTCACAGACCACTCTTGACCAGGTCAGTTTCCTTTCCACAGACCTGAATCCTGCTGAAAGCACGCTGATGTGTATATATTCAGGGGTTGGACAAAGAAACCGAAACAGCTGGTTTTAGAGCACAATAATTTATTAGTATGGTGTAGAGCAGGCCTGGAATTTCGGGATTTGAGGGACAAGGCCACTTGGCCTTCAAAGGGGCATTTTTTTTTTAAGGGCACAAAGGCCAAATGCCAGGGCAACACGGCCATAGTAAAAAAAAAAACACAATATGACTTGATATGCTAATAAAGGGCATAACACAGTTTTTGAATTCAGAACCTTGGATATTTTTAATAGGCTACCACAACTTTTTGGCTTTTATCAAAGGGAAACAGACAACAAAATAGGCAATGTCATTGACTTTTATCAGGTTATTACACATCCATAAATTTAATTTAAATCGTCATCTGATTGATGGGGATGGAGAACCTGAGGTCTTCCTAGGCCCATAAGGAAAAACAGTTGGCCTCCTCCTCTCTATGCTCCCTCTGTCTTTTTTGCACTGGCTGAAATTTTTAAAACAGTTTTATGATGAATCATAGTAGCACAACTAGTTAATATATTTCATTTCGTTTCATTTTAGACATGTCGAAACAATCTTTTAAAGCATAGACAATTTTTTTTTTTTTTTTTTTAAAGATTTTTTTTGGCTCTAGTGGCCTTTATTAAAGGTAGAGAGACAGGAAGGGGGGGAGAGAGAATGGGGAAGACATGCGGGAAAGAGTCGCCGAGCCTGGAATCAAACTCACGACCAGCCACACGAGGACTGTAGCCTCTGTATATGGCCGCCTGCCCTAACCACTGCACCACCGGGGCGGCCAAGCATAGACAATTTTAACACTATCAAATGTGCATAACCATAACTTAGAAACATATAGAACCTCTTGTAAATAAATCTAATTATTAAATGGGCATATTCCCCCCCAAAAAAACAAAAAAAACAAAATTCATATCCAATGTATACACACGGATCTATATACATAAATACGCAAAACACATATCTGGTTTAACATGAAGAGCGACAGAAAAGGGGTATTAATTCCTTCCAAATGTTATTTCCTAAATGTACCACATAAACTTAGGCTAAAATAAGAAGAATCTAACAATTAACTCTTCCATGATAACCTTTTGAAGTAGGTGTCCATTTTTTGGCTGTTTTTTGCTGCATCTTCTAGAGCTCTTTTGCGACTAATCTCGACTCGTTCCCGTCTTGGCTTTCTCTTTCTGAGGGAAAAAAGTTTAGAGTGAATATGTTAAATAATTTTAAATAATATCAGGTTTTCATAGCCTACTGATTATTCAAATGCTTAAGCCACCCTGGAGCGTATTTCTGTAATGATACGTGTTAAAGAGTTTAGGTTTCACTTTCGCGCACCTGAAGTCTCAGAAGTGTATCGTCTATAGAACACGTAATGTCGGAGTTTGAATCAATCTATCTCAGCATCGTCATCCTGCTGAGATAGAGTTGTTGTTGATTTATATGTCAATCATGAGTTTATGATGTGTTATCTAGTCACAGATGTTTTCTTTATAATCGAATATGATTTAATGGAATCCTGATTTTGGCTCTGAAATGAAGACTAACAAGCAAAGCTTCGCTGCACACAGAAGAGAGACAGAGAAGTTGATTTGGCGAGAAAGGGATTATTTGAAGGCTTTAGTTTACGATAAAACAACTGATTGCAGGCAGGAGACCATTTACTTGGGTTGCCTTAGCAACCATAGCTCAGAAGGCTACAGTAGCAAGACATGACAGTCTCCGTCTGATATTAAAATATTAAAACTTCTTAGTAGGCTATAGCAATAAGATATGACACGAAAGATTTACAGAAGTGTTGATTTAGCTTGTTGGATAGCTAGGTCCCCCCTCAGGGAGGCTAATAGGCTACTGCTACAACCAAGTCTAACAACTATTTATCAATTCAAAGTTGGGAGCGATTTATTACGATTTCTTACTGGGTTCAATCTTTAACGACAAGCTATTTGATCCAGAAAACAGATGGCTTTTTGAACACTTACCTTTAAAGTCGTCTTCGTGGTATCATTGTGCTGTTTATCCCACAGACAGAACGTTAATGGAAATAGATGCTGTGCGGTAGAGTTCTGGATGGATCCCGCAGTAGGACACACCTCCGCTCTGATTGTTTAGCTTTAATACAGGTAGGCCTACCGATGGGCACTATGGCGCAAACTTGATGATAGCTGAAGGAAGGGGAGAGAGCAGGGCACCAAGGCCACAGTGGCCGTTAAGCAACCAATTTTCGGAAGGGCATCACGGCCAAGAAGAAGGGCTACGTGGCCATGGCCGCCATGGCCGCCGTGAAATTCCTGCCCTGGTGTAGAGCTCCTTTTGGGGCCAATACTGTGTCAGTTCGTCTTGGGAATGACATATTCAAGTCCTGCTCAGTGGTCAGAGGGATTTGAAGCCATTCTTCCTGCAGGACAGTGGCCAGAACACTACGTGATGCTACGTGAAAAGGTTTCCTGACTCGCTCCTCCAAAACGCCCCAAAGTGGCTCAATAATTTAGATCTGGTGACTGCAGGCCGAGGGAGATGTTCAACTTCACTTTCATGGTCATCAAACCAATCTTTCACCAGTCTTGCTGGGTATATTGGTGCATTTTCATCCTGATACACAGCAATGCCTTCAGGATACAATGTTTGAACCACTGGATGCACATGGTCCTCCAGAATGGTCCGGTAGTCTCTGGCAGTGACGCGCCCATCTAGTACAAGTATTGGACCAAGGGAATGCCATGACATGGCCGCCCAAACCATCACTGATCCACCCCCATGCTGCACTCTGGGCATGCATCAGTCTGGGTGGTCCGCTTCTTTGAGGCTTCTCCACACCGTAACTCTCCCAGATGTGGGGACAACAGTAAAGATGGACTCCCCAGAGAACAATACATGTTTCACATTGTCCACAGCCCAAGATTTGCACTCCTTCCACCATTGAAACCAACGTTTGGCACTGGCACGAGTGACTGCTATAGCAGCCGGGCCATTTAAACTGACCCTGTGGAGCTCCTGACGGACAGTTCTGGTGGAAGCAGGAAAGTTGAGGTGCACATTTAGTTCTGCCATGATTTGGGCAGCTGTAGTTTTATGTTTTTTGGATGCAACCCGGGTTAGCACTTGAACATCCCTTTCAGACAGCTTCCTCTTTGTCCTCTTTTGAACTCTGATATGTCACCCATGATGTTATGTGGATTGCAATATTTTAAGCAAAACTGTGCTCTTCCCCTGGTAACTGAACCTTCACACTCTGCTCTTACTGGTGCTGTGTGGAATTAATAAAGACTGGCCACCAGGCTGGTCATGAAACCTCCCACACTAAAATGACAGGTGTTTGAGTTTCATTGTCCAACCCCTGTATGTATGTGTGTGCATATATGTATATATATATATATATATATATATATATATATATATATATATATATATATATTAGAGCTGGGCAACAATTAAAATTTTTATTAGTGATTAATCGCATAATTTCCCTGATTAATCACGATTAAAAGCATTGTATACACAAAATCAAATAATGAATTCAATTTTTTTCAATTTTTGTTCAAACACTTTTAACATTAGTACTTGTTAGTAACACATATTTAGTGTAAATCTCATCTTAAAAAATGTAAAATAAAATAAAGCTTATTGCCACTGCCAGGGCATTAATGTCATCCTGTTTTTATAAAAAATATAAAAAGGTCTACAAACACAATCCAACAAAATGATTGTGGCTCAGCACAATCAGAACATTAAAACAGGTCATTTCTGAGGTAACAGCAGAAACTTTTAACGGGGAGTTTAACTTGTCACTTGTTACAAATAACCTTGTTTCTGTTGAATCCTCCGTCTGGGAGAACTTTAAAATGAAAATGTCCATGTTAGAGTTCAGTAACTTTATAAATCCGTGTATCATTCATTCTTTCCATTTTCAATTGTCAATCAAAAATAGATTAAAAAAAAAAAAGTGACATTTTATTACGTTTTTCTTTATTTATTTTTTTTAATCTAACACAAAAAAAATGAAAATAAAAGCCTGTTTCTTTTATATTTTAATTTTAGACTTGGATCAAAATTACGAAATTTAAAAACAGGCCACAGAACTGAATTTGTTTTATAATGGAGGACTATACTTTCTGTTGTCATTACACATCTGTGCCACTAGATGGAGCCGCACTGAAGTAACCAGCTAGAAAATAGCAGGACAGTGAACACATGGAACTGAACTGATGGAACATGGAGGAATGACACCAAAGTATTGTTGCAGTTCAGAATTTTTTTTCAGATAGAATTTTTAATATTGCTACCTGAGTTGCTACCCGAACTGTAAAGTTCACAGATTTTTACTGTTCTCCATGTCTGTTGTAGCTTTTTTGCATTTTTACCAGCCAACTCTTTTCTGGTTCTGTAGCAGCCAGAAACAGACTTTTCAAAACAAAAGCATGTGAGCAACATGCGTTAACGTGCAATAAAATAAATGTCGGCGTTAATAAATGAATGCGTTAACACGATAATAACGCGCTAACTTGCCCAGCCCTTATATATATATATATATATATATATATATATATATATATATATATATATATATATATATATATATATATATATATATACATATATATATATATATATATATATATATATGTATATGTGTGTGTGTGTGTGTATGCATGGGCGCCAGTCTTTCCTAATGACAGAGCCGAAACGCTTGGCCTCTTCCTGTTCTAGCGAACTTCTCTACATCCTCCATTTTGATCTTCACATGTCTGTGCAGGTGTTTGTGAACTTTGCCAAGCAGCAGTCAAGGGAGGACGACTCCATTGTACTGCATCCAAAAGCTGCTGGGGCACAACGTTACATCGAGACCACGCCCATCAAGTCTTTCAGGAAGTAAGAGCACCTCGGTGAACTGAACTGGAGGACACCTGCTGGTTTTCATTTCAGTTTGTGTACACTTTGGTGGATTAGATCGACAGATGCTGGTCCACCTTCTCAACACAAATGGTCTTCAAAAGAATGACGACATTGTCATCCAGGCCCAGAGGGCGCAGTGAATCAATCCACTTTGGGACACTAAAAGCCTCTGGGGATGAACTTGTGTTATTTCTGTGGACAAAATCCACATTTGGAGGAGCTTTTTTGAATAGGACAGGTGTGTTAGACCTCACAGCGAGGCAGCTGCAGGAAGCAGACCCTTAAACTGGTTTGACATTGGGCTGTTACTACATATGCTCTACTTTGCTTTTCAAATAAACAGGGTTAGTGAGCTTTAAATTTGGAAAGTGTGGAGCATTTATGTGCCTGCTGTATATCCCACTTTCTGCTCACCCAGTAGGCCTTTTACACTAGATGAGGCAGAGATTTCTCAATATGAAATGGACTCTGACTTTCAGTGATGAAATGTTAAAGTGTCATATTGGGTTTTAAGAAAGCATAGGTCCTTTTGTTTTTTGTTTTTTTTTTGCTTCAAATGCCAAGCAAGATTCTTTATTTGCCTTTTTAAATTGAAAAAATGTCAAAAAATCTCTCAGAGACATGTAGTTTTAGTACTTTATTGATCAGAAGCATCAGTTTGTATCAAATGATGGCGATTTGTAGTGCAACACAGCTGATAACTGTTACTGCTGTTTCTGCTGCTGTTAAACTCATTTCAACACATTGTTGTTGCTGTTGTTCATACGTTCTGTTTAATACTTGCATTATATCCTGCACAAGTCAAATTTTAAATAAAGTTACATTTTTTTGTTGTAAGACAGGTGCCTTTATTCAAAGAGACATTCTGTTTGGACTCACATTCACTTTAATAACAGAAAAAGAAAAACTGCTTTTAAATAAGACCTGAGATTAGACGAGATGGGTGACAGACTCACAGCAGTCATTACTAGCTATCTGGTAAGGCATCTACACATTTATTTAAGAGGTCGTAGCACATTTTCAATATCTGTGTGAAGAAATCTATCAGAGTAGTAAATGTGTATAATTTAGTATCTGCTTTATCAGCATTTGTCCTGAGAGCTTGAAAGGGATGTTGCACTCTTAAATGGATGCAGTGGTAACATAAACTTGTGAGTTTTCTTCTACAGGCACTTTATTACGAGGAAAAATATGCGGCATTGTTTTATTCTATCTGTGCATTAAACCTCCTAAAAATGATTAGTCGTGTTTGTCATCAAGCAAGCTTGCAGTGGAAATGACTTGCTGGTTTGAAACTGGGTTTCTGAAACGCTGTAACTTCCAGTCATCTGCTGAGTTGTTAAAGGTGGAGCCGGAGACGACCTGAACATTTTCAAGAACGAGATATATTGTGAAAGCACACAGCCAAAACGCTTGGCCTCTTCACTGCAACATCCATCAAACGTTATACCTCTAGAACTAGCATAAATGAAAAACAACAAAATCACAAAAAAGTGTGATTCAGTATCAGGGTGGTGATATTGATATTGTGAGCCTGGAGCTGATGAGCATCCTCAGTTCGCTGAAGTCAGTGTTTGATCAACCACACTGATGAGAAAAAAACCCTGAGTTTTAACTCTATAAAGGCCCTTTCCACCCAAAAATACAATTTCAACACCAAGAAACTAAGTGATCACATCATAAAGGGATGAAACTGCAGCGTGTCCCAGGACACTGGCCCCACCTCTTACAAACAACGGTCTTTTATCAGAAAAAAACCAACAGTAGAAGGACCAAAACTCACTCAGCCAACAGTCAAGGATCAGCAAAGACAGCTTCACTTTTTACACCCCAACTCTGAATTTGGTCTTAACTTTGGGGTTTTAATATCATCTGTTGTATTCCAGTGCAAAACGGCACATTTAATCATTTAATCCCAAGTCATGTCCTAACTTCCTCACTGATTTCTCTGCAGTAACATTCACCACAGATCAATTTTGTGCTTTCTTTGACAGAAAATGTGAAAATAGTGGCAGGGTATCAAATCACCTAAACCATATAGAATATGTGAAAAGGGGAATAAAAGGACAATTACCTGTAAGGTAAAAAAAAAAAGAAAAAAATCCCTAATAGCACAGCGCTTTAGTTGTTCCCTCAACTATAGAGTTGTGTTACATCACACCTGTATTAACTAAGGATGCACGATAACTGTTTTTTTTAAACCGATAACCAATAACTTTCAGCTCCTAAAGGCCGATACCGATAACACACACATATAACTAAGATCATTACATCAATACTATGAACAAAATCAAAAATAGTTTTGACTCTTTAAATGAACAGATTTTTATTTTTTCCATTGAGAAACTACTGTCAAGCCTCTCAAACATTTTCATAAAGCTATCAAACAAACCTATTTGATATCTTACATCAACTTAAATAAGGTTCATTACTGACTGATATAAAAAATAAAGGCTCCTTGAACTGATGGAAATACATGCATAAGAATTACTAACTGAAAAAATGCATTCCTCAATGACAATAAAAAATAATGCACAGGTCATAATGTACTGACACAAGTTAGACTTGTCTGTGTAAATAAACTGAAAAAGTGCACTCCATAGTAACAAAGAAATTATGTTTAAAGGATTTTGGCTTGTGGTTCCATTCAAATGAATACCTTTAATTAAACTAAATGAGGTTCAGTAGTTTTTTTGTTTTTGTTTTTTTTAATCTCATGGACGCTTTAGATGAGAGATGATGGCAATGAGCAGAGAGGAGAGGAGGGGTTGACTTGCTGCTGGCTTGCTCACGTTAGCTCACGTTAGCTCACATTAGCGCGATTTCAAAACTACATGGAAGTGATGGTTATGTTTCAGGTGGCTGATCAGGTTTGACGTATTAAAGCTTGTGCTATTTTTCCTTCCTTCGCTTGGAGCATTTGTCACAAATAACCAGCGAACTATCTTCCTCTGAAACTTTAACGAAGTTCTACACCATCGCCGCCATGTTTGTTTGTTTTTATCAGCGCACTGTTCCGCAATGCTGCATTCAAGGTGTAATGTAAATTCCTCCGTTCCCTCGTTGCTCGTCGTTCTTTCGGCCTTATCTATTTTTTCTATTTTTTATGTGTAACATGTGACAATCCTGTGAATATCAATTCAAGTCAGCAACTACCAAAATTATGACCAAGTTAACGAGTTTGGCATGAGGGGGTATTCTTGATTTTCCTTACTAAGAAATTGTTTTTCTGATTATGACGACGTCACTTGAACATAACATTCACTGCCGGTCATTCAAGGCTCAGAGGGAGCGAGGCACTGCTGTGTAAAAAAAAAAAAAAAAAAAAAAAAAAAAATATATATATATATATATATATATATATATATATATATGTTATTGGAGCTATTCGTCATGATATCAGAGTTATCGGGATGATGTCATAATTTCCTGTTATCGGCCTGATAGTTATCGTGCACCCCAAGTATTAACTCATATTACTTTTTGCAGCATCTGATTTTTTTTTTTTTTTTGGGTGGGGGTGGGGGTGGGGGGCTGTGGAAGCACTGAAAACAGATGTCCCTTTTCAGCCCCCTGCAGTTTTTAGTGTATCCTTGGCCGATGAGCTTGTCCACTAACGACGTCTCTACCTGCGTGACTGCAACACCAGCCACATTACTGAGTCTGCATGAGACGAGAGCATCTAACAACTATGGAAACAAGCAGAAAGTCCAGTTGATTGGCAGAAAGGGCGATAAATCTGTTCCCTCAGCATGAGTAAAACAACTGGGCATGCCCCAGGCTCTAGAGATGACACATGTTTTTGTATGAATCCCAGAATCCTTCTTGAAAAGATCACCGACTCCACCTTTAAGAACAGAATACAAGAAAGCAATAAAAATAAATGTGAGAATGGTGATAATGAAAACCCTCAATTATCCATCTGAATGTTGAAAATGTTATATCTGATAAATCATAGGAATTAATTCAACTGTTAAATGTTCCCAGCCATTTTTAAAGGCTCAGATACAGTACATAGCCACACTATCACTCCTTTTCTCTTGTCTTTTGTTTTTTTTTTTGTTTTTTTTTCCAGTTCATTCATTAGTAGAAACACCATTGCACAGTGCTGAGCTCCTGACATGCTGCAACAGTTTCACCACCATCAGAGGATGAAGGGGATGATGGCGACACGCACACTCGGGTAGTCTTTGAACTCTCTGATGTAGGCTCTGTGCTTCCCTTTGGCCCAGATGGTCATCTGAATGAATCCCAGTAACATGTACACCGCCACTGCAAGACAGAGCACGCCGAGCCTGTAGTCAGACATCTTTAAATGAAGCAGCTGGATGGATGGATGCAACTGATGGTAGGTACCTGGCAGACACTGGGTCATGATGGAAAAGCTCACCCAAGTTCCAACCTAGTGTTGTTCAAGAGTGCAGGCAGACAGGCATGAAATAGACAATCCTTTTTCATGGTTTTTATCCTTCTGAATGGAGTAAAGCAAACCTCGTAAGTGTAATTCGGGCAGGATACAAAGAAAAACAGCCAGGTGAACGGGTTCTTCGTCGGCACAGGAAACCTTCTGCGTTTGTATCCTAATATAGATTCATGAAAAGAAAGAGAATGTTAAGTTTGCACAACAAATATATATTACTTATGTAGCTACTCTCTGAGGAATAAACATATATATATTACACAGAGCTCACTAGCAGGTTTCTATGGAGCCCCGTTTGGGTCATAATTCAATAAAGAAATTATTCTATTATTATGAAATACAGGCATATATTATTATGAAATACGTATCCATTATTATGAAATGTTTGCCATTATTATGAAATACATGTTTATTATTATTAAATATTCCCATTATTATGAAATATGTGTGTATTATTATGAAATATTTTCCATTATTATGAAAACATGTAATTATTATGAAATATTATTATTATTTAATATTAGTTTAATGCATAATAGTTTATTTCAGAATGGCTTTTTTTTAATCTAAGAATGAGTTTTTACATAATTGCTTCGTTTTTCATAAGAATGAGCTTTTCCATAATAATGACATTTTGCCAGTGGGCGGTACCAGTGGTTGACCTGCATGCTCATTGGCTGATCATTCTCCATTCTACGCTCTGACATCGACTAGTTTTGGCCGTGAGGTCCCGTTAGCAGCGGGCCGTGGCGTCATCAAGGTGCGCTCCTAGTCCGATTGTAGCTATGGCAGCTTGGACTGAGCTACGGGAAACCTTGACGTTTCTTAGTCAATGCCAACTTTTAACCGTAAACTGAGGTGCATTTTGCCACCTACTGGCCTTGCACTACATTGCACCTCTCGCCCACTATCGATATTCACTGATCTGTTGCTTATGCCTGAAGGAAAGAGCAGCCAATTACATAAATGGCTCCGCCCTCTCTGCTGTGATTGACACACAAATCATTCTTATGAAAAACAAAGCCATTATTATCTAAAAGCTCATTTTATGAAAAACGAAACCATTATCATAATAATGGGAAATATTTCATAATAATAAACACCTGTAGTTCATAATAATAGACTCATTTATTCATTGAATTATGACCCAAACGGGGCTCCATAGGTTTCTTTGGTAGATCAATAAACCAAACATACACTAAAAAATACACTTATATTTAACTTACCATCTCCTCTGAAACTACTGAGACTCAGGTGAATGGAGAAGTTGCCCATTTCGCACATCTGAAGCAGAAATCAACTAATCAGAAGTCTGAGTTTATGTTGGTAGAGTGTTGGTAACATATGTAATGTACGTACCGCAAATATAACCAGTGCATAGTTGACTTGTAGTTCTCCATATGCTGTGAGGAGGAAACATGTGATACTGAAAAACAAATCTGTGTTGTCTGTTTTTGTTTTGTTTTTTTAAAATCATTTCTAACCATGCCTCTACCTTGAGACTCAGCTGGTGGCGCGGTTAAAGTTACACTTCGGTGAACACACTGGGCTTAAGCTTCCAGTTGGGAGGTGAGAGATGGACTTGAAATATACATTTCTTATTTCTTTTTCTGCATTTTTGCTGTTCACCTGAAGTCACATTTACCTAGTTGTAAGTCCTGGTAAGGACCAGATGATATTTTATCATGACCTAATGCATAAAAGCTGAAAAGAAACAAAACAAGAACGGAAACAGAGAAACATGAGTACGTGAACACGTGTCCTGCATGTTTGGACTCACATGGAGGAGTATAAAGTGGGTGGTTGATATAGTAAGCGACCCACGCTGAGAAGCCCCAGTAGTAAGCACAGTTCTGAAATAAGAAACAAACACGGAAATTAAATAATCATCAGATAACTTCAGAACAATTCTAGTGTCTTATGATATAATCCTCAATCTAAGTTCTGATCATGTTCTTAGAGTCAACCAGTTCAAGATATTTAGAATGGGTTCATTGCTTTTTTGCTTTTGGGGATTTGGGTCGATGTTGATGTGTGAAACTCCCTGTACGAACACTGTCAGTACATTGTTTAGATCAGTGGTTCTCAACTGGTGTTGTTACATATGTTGAGCAGGTGAAACACAGATACAACGAAGAATATATGAGATATGGATTTTCAAGGTCAGTGAGTGGTTATTCAGCTAAAACTATATATTTTGAGTTCTTTTTGAAACTAGTGCTCAGTGGTTGCACAGTTTTATTTCATGTTTGTGCATAAAAGCACTGTTGAGTCTTAAAAATAGCTGTGACTGAAATGTTCTGATTGTTATGTCAGCTTTATGATTAATGCCTAAATAAGTGACTAGATAGTTTTAATAGTAAATTGTTATATATTCAGGAAGTGGATACTCAGCAAATGCTACATATTTGAGTTCTTTTTGAAACTACTGCTCAGTGGTTGCACTTTTTTATTTCATGTTTGTGCATGTTGAATCTGTTAAAAAAGGCTGAAGTTACTGAAGTGAAGTGTTTTGGATTTAATTAAAATGCAGCTAATTGAGCATCAAAGGAAATATTTCCCACTTGAAGTAATTTTGGTTATGCTATTTTGGTTTTTGCCATTTTGGTTCCCCAATAAACTTATTTTTTTGTTTTGGCATTCTGTGATATTCTATTCTACTATCTCCGATTCAAACTGCGCGATCTTTTCGTTCAATAAATTTGAGAAGTTGGAAATTTTCCTTGATTTGGGTCACAGCTTGTCATTGAGGGTGATGGTGGGTCCTGAAGCCAGACCAGTTGAGAACCATTGGGTTAGATTATAGAGATGTACTGGCGAGCCTATACGTAAATCTTTCAGGGATGTTTTGAACGAAGCGCAACTGTGGAAAGGCTGGTCCAGTTAGACCCAGTCTGGTCATCTATAAAAGCCTGTACCGTTATTCGTTCGTTGACTTCCTTCATTGGCTCAGGAAGATCCTAGACTGTCGTGGAAGTCTGATATATGCCTTCTCTTATTTGTACTAAACACTTTAATGCATTTAAAAGTTGGCCTCGGAGCAGACTTTTTTGAACCCTGACACTCTCAGACAACACGACGAATCACATTTTCGTCGCCACGAAGTGTTCCAACATTTCTGGCGAACATCAACTACACAATCCTTCCCCACAAACATGCAGAACTATGTAAAGATGGCAAGACGTATTTTAAACGGGATATCCCATTTGCATGATCCTTTAGCTTTTTTTTTTTTATTTTTTTTTTTATATTACTGTTAAAGGTTAACACGCCAAAGGTCTGCCAAAGTATGGGGACTGTAATAAATGGTGGTGGTTTCAGTGTGCCAGAAATTCACGCCATATAACTGTCCCTGTAAATCACAAAATAATTTAAAACAGCTCACATGAGAGAAGGAATAAGAGACAGGACACTGTGGATGTGCTGATCTTGTCCTCACCTTGACTATAGTCCTGAGAGGCATTGTCCCGTGAGAGAAACGATGCACAAAAATAGTCTCTACCAACCTCTTCACATAGTGGAAGGTGTGACAGACACAGGCCAGCCTGGCAGTAAAATAAAGTCGAATAAAGTCAGAGTGATGTTTGCACACATGCAGCCTCTCAGACTAATGTCTCAAGACATGCTTTCAAACGTGAGGAGGCTGAATGAGCCACCTATGGAAACATAGGACTGAACTGGGTCAGAGCGGAGACAAATCATTTCAGATTTTCACAAATAAAGGTGCACACTGTAAAAAAAAATGTAATATAACAGAATTTTACTGTCTATTTTACAGATTTTTTTCTGTATTTTTAAAATACCATTTAATTTACAAAAATAGACTGTGATTTTACATGTCAAATGTAAAATAACATTAAATCACTGTAACTGTGAAAACACAATATTTCTGTTCTTTTACAAAAAACCCCATTAGAAATACATATATTTATTGTTAAAATACGTTCACAAATGTATAGGACTGAACTGGGTCAGAGCGGAGACAAATCATTTCAGATTTTCACAAATAAAGGTGCACACTGTAAAAAAATGTAATATAACAGAATTTTACTGTCTATTTTACAGATTTTTTTCTGTATTTTTAAAATACAATTTAATTTACAAAAATAGACTGTGATTTTACATGTCAAATGTAAAATAACATTAAATCACTGTAACTGTGAAAACACAATATTTCTGTTCTTTTACAAAAAACCCCATTAGAAATACATATATTTATTGTTAAAATACGTTCACAAATGTATCATAATTTCACAAATATTTGTTGTTGTTGTTGTTGTTATTTAAAGGAATAAACTGTAAAATTCAACTTTAAAACTCTGAAAAAAGGAAAAAATCATTTAAAATTACTGAGGAATTAATAGTAAAAATGTGTAATTTTACTATAATTTCTTTGGTAATTGACTAATATTTTCATTGAAAATAACTACAATTACTCTCATTTCTAGATGGTAACATTTATCAACATTAATAAATTATTATTAATTCTATTTATTTTGAAAGGACATCTAAAGAGACATAGGGAAAGGGGAAATCTTGAGAGGGTGAATAATAAAGAGTTGGACTTGAACTTAGGGCTGCTGCCTCTGCTTATGGAGCATCAGCTCTACCAAGAGAGCTGCAATTAAATGCTTTCAATAAAGCATTTCTCTGATAGATATGCTGCTAGTGATCTGGCAGGTCCTTTTGGGTCGTTTCCCAGCATCCTTTACAGCCCTGTGTTTATTTGTTAGCTATTTGATTTAATGCTGCCATGTAAAGTCTGTTGCTGGTTTGACCCCCTGTTGATTCATACCTCTTACATTTAACATGTTCATTTGTGTCACACTGAGTTAAGTCTGTCTGTGTTCGAATGAGTACAAGTAAGTTTGTTTAATGAAGTGTGTAAAACAAAACTTGTACTGTGCAAAAGCAGGAAGTTTACAAAATACTCCTTTAGCTAGTGCCATGGCTCCGTCAGGTGTTGCAGACCAGCCTCAACTACAATACAAAGGCTACAGTCCTTATAATTGTTGCAATTTTAAACCCAATATCTAGTTTTTCAACAGTTTTACATGTTTTGAAAGATGAATCACATTATTTTTGTGTCATATACTGTTATATTACATCAAACACAAATTATACAACTTCTTTACATAAAATAATGTCATTGAAACCAATTAATAACAGCACATTTCTGTAAATTTAAGCATTATTAATCATAATACAGCATTTACTTACTATATTTCTAGGTAATTTAATTGTTTTAAAATGTGAAAATGTTTCTAATTAAATGTTAAAAACAACCTGAAAATCTTGTTAAAATTACAACTACAAACTGTATTTTGATTACGGAAAAAAAAAAAACTGTATTTTTATGAGAAAGTAATTTTCTGTTATTTCACGGTATTTTTTCTGGCACCCCAGCTGTCAGAAAATTACCATTTTTTTTACATTTTTCTTTTTACATTGTACAGTAAATTACAGACCACACCAGAATAAAATCACATATATTCTAACACGAGACAACACTTGATTGAGAAGATTAAATGAGCATATGATGAATGTGGAGTACTGGTCGTGTGTGAAATAGAGGTAATAAAAGTAAATACAGTACAGATTAGATTAGTTAAAATCTCCTGCCTGTAGGAGCCTTAACTAAGAGTCTTTGTGATAAATCGATGATGCTGCAGTCCTTACAGCATCTGTAATGAACGAATGAACAAATGGACCCGCCCAAACCAACCTGTCACAGCAGCTTGCGAGGCAGAATCACCAAATAACAATTACATCATGAGATAATGCACTTACTTAACCAGATTCAATTTGATTGACACAGACTTCTTCCTAAATTTATGTGATTTACCCCAGTTAAAAAAAGAAGAAGCTATCTCTCGCTCAATTAAGTGCACATGACAAGCTTCGTAGGCAGTCAACAACTTAAAAACCTGTAGGACTGTCATAACTTTTGCTGCAGATGACATTTCATTTTGTCCTTACGTGACAACGGGGTGGGGGCTGGAGGTAAAGGCGGATCTGTGAGAGTAAATGCACGGCACCCGGAAATAGAAGAGGAGGTAAATCAGTAGGGGTCCGATGTACTCTGCGAAAAATACCTGAAGACAAAAAAAACAACAAAAAAAAAAAAAAGAAAAAAAAAGAGTTTTTGTCATTTTGGCCCAATTACGCCCAAGGAAATCTTAAAGTGTTCTCACCGTGGTCCAGCCTAACTGAGGACCCAGGTCTTTGAAGTACATGGTGGCAGTGGTCCCGACAGGTAGATTCTGCAAGACTTCATCATCTCTGAGTGATTTTCCCTCTGAAAATAAAGGAGTAATGATTTACTACATCCTCTGCAGAACGCTGTGGAGCTGAAACTGGTCTTGTTGACAAAATATGTTTCATTTCTTTTTTCTTTTTTTATGCATCTATATGAACAAAAGGAGACATACTTTGTCCCTGTCACAATTTTCTAAGCTTTTAGTGAAATGACACACACTCCCAGAGGTTAACAGTACAAAAGCTTTCTTTTCAAAATGTCTTTTCTCCTCCTTTAACAGCAGCCAGGTTTGTGAGGCGGAGTCAGGCACTTAACTTGACTCCACCCTCCTCTTCTTCAGAGAGTCTTGACTATAGAAATTAAACCACTAACAGAGGGCAGAGCCCACTGGTCTGGTGCAAAGGTGGTCCGTCTGAATGCGTGTAGCATGCTAACATGGGCACAGCTGATGACTCTGTCGTCCCATGAGTATGACTGATGCAAATCTTCGAAGACATATTGGGCCCGATCTTCCGCCAGACCTCCTAAAGCTGCTATTAAGGGATAGCGGGAGGGGCATTCCCCCGCAAAAAACGTAATCTTCCACCTCCCTAAACCCGCGATCTTACCTGCGCTAACCGCTATATTATGCATATATTATGCATGGGAGTGGTTAGGGTGTTCCACCTGTTAACCAATCAGTGCGTCAGTAGCCATTGCCTTTAAGAGCAGGTTGCGCTGCCCAATATTAGCAATCTTCCACTTCCCTAAAGCCGCTAACTGCAAACTGCTATGTAGCGTCTTATCATCCAGATCGAAGCAGCTCTCATGGGCAGCTCGCCTGGGACTCTGCTGTAGAGCTTCCTCCTCTTCTTTCCTCCTCCTCCTCTGCACTGATATATACATAACTAGCTCTAAATAATGTGGAGCAAATGATTTAATCATTTCTTTTGTACTCCAAGAAGTTTCAACAAACTGCTCAGAAAAAAATAGAGCCAGTGAGCTTCCAGGAAAGCATTTCTTAACTAGAAAAGCACTCAGAGAGCGCAGACCTCCGCCAAGCACAATAGTTCTCCCATATAGCGATTTACAGATTGCAATAAAATCCGCGTTCTGGATCAGATCCGGATCAGCCTCTGAAATTTGATAGAGGTTTCTATTGTCAATCCCTGAGTGAAATTTGATGAGTTTTGAGCAATAATTAACAGAGATATTGAGAAACAAAATTTCCAGCCCCATTGACCGCAATGTTATTGAAAATTTGAAAGTGATTCAGAATCCAGGATTTCTTCCGGATCACAGTCAAAATGAAATCAGTTCTTCCTTTTCACGTTTCTGACAACTCCTGAAAATTTCCTTAAAAGGGTTAGTGTTAGGGGTTGTGGGTTGCTTTCCGCAAACTCGGTATCTTGCGATCGCGGGTAGCTGATAGCGGGTGGTCTGACCACCCACTACCCGCTATCCTAAACCCGTGATCGCAAGATAAGTTTGTGGAAAGCGCAAATGACACCCCCATTGCTGTGCCTACAATGTGAATAAGGGAATCGGCAAAGCGTGTAACGGCTTTAGGGAAGCGGAAGATTGCATTAGCGGTTAGCGGAGGTTCCTAAACCCGCAATTTGTGGGTAGCTGCTAGCGGGAGTATACAATCAGGCCCATTGAGTCTGATACAAAGCAGAGCACGTCATGTGTAGTGACCAGATAAAGTTGTAATGTGATTTATGACAATACATTACATTTTCTTTCTCCTGTTGTGTTGCATCTGTCATGTCACAGGACCCTTCAAACCTCTTTTCTTTCTGTATGTTTGCAGGGCAGAGGTTCCTGAGTTTCATGCTGAGTTGCAGTTCTCTCCTCTGTCCATCCCAGCGTTTACCTCCACCTGTGTGTGTAGATGTGTTCAGGGTGTCGGCTGCCATGGTGACCGGTGATCTAGTCCTCTGACCATCTCACCTCAATGCTGCTACCTGCATCTGTTTATGTAGTCATTACATTCAGTCATTTGTGTGTTCTCCTCTCTCTGTCCTCCATCCTCTCTGTCCTGTCTCCCCTCTCTTTTTTCTTTTTTTACTGGGCTGGTCTTCATCAGGAAGGTCCCCTCATATGATCCTGCTCAAGGTTTTTTCCTCCTAAAGTGGAGTTTTTTCTTACCACTGTTTGGCTTAAAGGGTTTTTTTCTCCCTCTGTGGGAGTTTTGTTTTACTTGCTTAGTTAATGATATTTGCTCGGGGGTCATGCTCTGGGTCTCTGTAAAGCACCTAGAGACAACTGACATTGTAACAGATGCTATACAAATAAAATTGAATCGAATTGAATGGCTCACTGAATAGGTGCTTCTTCAAACTTAAACTGCCTTACACAAGGTGACATAGTCCAGTCAGTAAACTCACATTTCACTCCAATGATGTCACAGTCGTTGTTAGTCGACTGTGACAGATGGCAGTGACAGGGTGCTGTTAGATCACCTTTGTCGTGTGTGATAATAAATTATATTTTGGTTATACTTCTAAGGACCCTCTTGACATGTGGTAACTCAGTCCCTTTACATAGAGAACCTTTGTTTTGTTTAGGGCAAATTGTTACAGATGGTGGCCTGTATGGGGCTTAGAAGTTGTTTTACACAGGTGATCTTGATGATGCATGCACGGAATTGTCCATATATTGAACATCTGTCGTTATAGTTATTTATTGTTCATTTAGGTTAAAACAACAAAAAAAAAAAACTGGGAAAAAAATATGCTACACTAGAACAAAGACCACTGTATAGTTAAAAAAAAAAAAAAAAATGACTGACAGCACCACTGGTAAAACCACTGGTTCAGTGGCGAAACTACCATATATGCAGACAATGCGACTGCATAGGGGCCCGCACGTGTCCAGGGCCCGCACGCGCAGGACCTGGGGACGTGCGGGCCCTGGACTTTTTTTTTTTTTTTTTTTTTTTTGAGGTGTGTGTGTTTACATCAATGTTATGGGCTGGTTATAAAGATATATCTAGTTTAAATAAAAATTTAAATTTATAGATGATCTCGGATGATGCCGGTGTAGTGCGCATGTGTAACCCATATTTGCGTAGAGGAAGAGTTGGCGAGTGAGGAGAGGAAAGGAGTGAGAGTTGAACTGTTGTCATGGAGAAATACAAACACAAAAGCGGTAGCCAAAAGCGAAAGCTGCAGGAATTGGCAAATGAAAAAAGAGAAAAACTCTCTAAAATTGACAGGTTCTTTCAACCAAAAACCAGCAAGGAAGCTGAACTTGAGAAGAAAAGCCAAGAGCGGACTTCTGCTAGCAGCCCGCCGTCTGACGCACCAGTTGCCGCCAGCAGCTGCAGCACCAGCACGAGCAGCACCAGCACGAGCAGCACCGGGGAAGCAGAAGCGTTTGGGTCGCAGGATCAGCCACCCACGGACCCGGACTCGGAGACACAGCCGGAGACGTCGTTGCAGTCTGTCATTCAGAGTTCAACCGTTAACAGCCCGACACCAGCAGCCGCTAGCACTAGCATGGACTTGCAAGCCTATCGAGACCAGTTTGATGACATCAAACAGACCGCACAGGCCCTCTCGGAGAAATGGGGAGTCAGCAAAACCTTCGAGGATATTCGGCGGAGGAAGGTGAAAGGGCATTTTGATGAGCGTTGTCAAGATGAACGTTTAGCAGATGCAGAGTCATATTTTCGTGTCAACGTGTTCTATGCGTGTCTTGACATAGTGATCTCACAGCTGACACAGAGATTCACAGGTTTGAGGAGAACTGTGGACACATTCAAAGCTCTACAGCCCGAAACACTGCGCACTGCAACTGATGATGAGCTATTTGAGCAAGCAAGCACGTTATGTGATATGTATAAAGCAGACTTAACCACTTCATTTCCACCGCAACTTGTGTCATTCCGTGCTTGCTTAAAGGACAGGATCTCACAGATTAAAAACATCAAAGAGCTCACCAACTTGTTGGTAGTTGAGAACAACTGCATTGCTGCAAGCTTTGGGGAAGTCTGCACCGCTTTACTGCTGTTTTTAACTATACCAGTGACTGTGGCAACTGCCGAGCGGTCCTTCTCCAAATTAAAGTTAATAAAAACATACCTGCGCAGCACCATGGGACAGGCCCGCTTATCAGGACTGGCAATGCTCTCAATTGAGAATGTCAGGGCAAGTCAGCTGGATCTTAAGGAATTAATTAATGACTTTGCCCAGCGGAAGGCCCGGAAAGTCAAACTGTAATGGTAAGTAATGACCTTTATTATTAATATTTGTTATAGTGATAGTCTATCACTAGTTTGTTTGTGTTTATGCGTGTTTATGATGTTTTTATTTGTGGTGTGCCGCCGTGCCACCAAATTTCAATCTGTGCGCTGTGTGGGTTTATTCTCAGCTGTTGGCACTGCCGGTGTTCTGTCGCACACCGGCGCACTGTGTGCGTTATGCTGTTGGTTATATGTGCTTTTTGTTGTGTTTATGCGCTATGATTGTTTTTATGTGGTGTTCTGCCGTGTCACCAAATTGCAATGTGCTTGTGTTATTGATGTGGATTTTTTTTTAAACATATCTATCTGCGCTGTGGTTGTGTTAAGGGTTAAAGCTGTCAGTAGTGCCCGTTGTCATTTGAATGGTGATGCATCTGCTGTGAGATTGCGTCAATCACATTGTGATGGGCAGGGCCCGGTTTAATGATCTTGCATCGGGGCCCGGTGCTGAGTTGTTTCGCCACTGCACTGGTTGATTTTGATGACACCCCAGAGGAGGTATCGGAGGCTGAAAGCAGGGCTTCTACCCCTGCCTTAAGGCAGGAGCCTAGTACGTCCCACCATGAACCGGGGGGTGATGCTTGGGTCACCAGAAGGAATCCTGTGGGCGAAGTCACTTCTCTTATTAGTTCACTGTAAATCTCAGACCCAGATGAGGAGGAGCAAAGCGTCGCTGGGGAGGGAAGTACATCTTACTTCACTCTCCCTGCGCTTACAGCCATTACCACTGATTTGGGTTTGGTCATGGACAGAATGAACACCCTGGAAACTGACTTTAGAGACTCAATCAATAGCACTTTGAATCGGGAGGATGGCATCAGGACTTATGTTGATGGCAAGGTGGAGGTGCTTGAACAGTGCATGGTTGCCATGCTGAAAGTGTTTGAGGAACAACTGGTGGAGTGTTTAAAGAGGCGTGATGATAGATGGAAGGCAGCAACCGAAAGGCTGAAGCGCGCCAGCCTGGTTTCTTACCCCAGACTTATTACCAGCACCAGGCCTTCATTACATCCACCTCATAGCCACTCCACTCACACTCAAGCTGGCGTTCCTTTGTCACAGCATTCTTCCAGTGCTTTCACACAAACCCCTCCATCTTTTAGCATGGACGTGCATAACAAGCGCTCACCTACGGGTGGCAGTGTTCCTCTCCATGCCTCCAACACGGCCTCTCCTGCAATGGCACAGACATCTTCCAGCGCTGTGCAATCTTCCTTTACATATAACCCAGAGCAACCATTCCAGCATCCAGCTCATAGTGTAGTCGAGGCCCAGCTTCAGTCACCCTGCGCTGGCACAGTCCTTCAGCCACCCACACAGTCCTATAGCATGAACACCAGCCTCAACACTCCTTTAAGTACTTCATACAGCCAAACCAACGCCCGGTCACCCGTGGTTTACTCCAAACCGGCCATCCAGATGGATTTCCCTTCATTTTGTGGGTCCCGAGAGGTGGCGGATGTTATAAACTTTGTCGACCATTGTGAAACCTTCTTTGCCGTTTGGCCAGTAACAGATGCAGAGCTCATGGGTGCCTTATCCACCGTTCTTAAAGGGCCGGCTCATAGTTGGTGGACAGTGGCAAAAGGCCGTGTACACAACTGGCCTGAATTTAAGGATGCTTTTCAGGCTGCATTCCTTCCTCCAGATTATCTCACGGAAGTTGAAGAAAAGCTAAGGGACATGGTGCAGTTACCGGGTCAGTGTCTGAGGGATTTTGCCTATGACTACCGTGCTTTGTGTCTGCGTTGGAAGCCTGACATCACTGAGACAGAATTAGTGCTCATGATCCTGAATAACTGCAACCCTCGAGTGGCTGGCTGTCTCAGGGGCACCGTTGCGACTGTGGATCAGCTGGTACAGTTTGTCACCCTGGTGGAGAAGGACTGCACCTCCACGAAAGACTACTGGGGAAAGGTGGATCAGCAAAAGGCCAAGGAAAAAGGGACAAAGAGGACTCAGGATAGGGGGCCGTCTAAAGATGCAAGGAGTTTCTCTGAGGCGGTTGTGGTGGTACGCCCAGGAAAAACAACACCAATGACCCTCCTGTATGTTCCGATTGAGGTGAGAGGCAAGCAATACCAGGCCGTGTTCGACACGGGGTGCACCTATTCACTCATGCGGCACAGTCTTTGGTTGGGGCTTGCTCAGAAGGGGGAACAACTGAAGCTCTGTGACAGTCAAAGCTTCGCCCTGGCAGATGGAAAGTTGTGTGGTGCTCTGGGGAAAATACTCCTTATGTACACCTGGCATGAGATGTTATGGTCTCTGGAGACCTACATCATGGCTGATGAAAACCTGGCCTTCCCCATCATCTTAGGCCTTGATTTCCTCACCAAAACATCTACCCTCCTCAATATGGGGGAACAAACATATGGAGTGAAGGGACCAGCAGGGTACACTTTCCATCCTTTTTTTCTTCACCCACAGGAAAGACTGGGATCATCAGACCAGCCAAACCGTTACCCTACCAGTCTGTATGTAGCCGTTCCTTCTGCTGGTTCTACGTTAACATCTTCCTCCTTCTTGCCACCGCCTGTTCCTGAGCATCCCCCAGAGGTTGGGGAGCTGTTTCAGGCCTGGCCCAAGGTGTGCTCTGGAACTTTACGCAAGACCACAGTGGAGGAACACAGGATTTTCACGTCTGAAGAGGTAGCAGTCCGCTGTAAGGCGTACAGGGTGTCGCCCTTCAGGCATCAGATTATTGTAGACCAGGTGGAGCAGATGATCAGGGATGGCATCCTGGAGCCATCACAATCGGCTTGGGGGGCTCCTGTGGTCTTGGTCAAGAACCCAGATGGCTTTCTTCGGTTCTGCGTGGACTTTCGACGTCTTAATGCCAAGACGCACCCCGATGCCCATGCGTCTTATTCAGGAGATCCTTGAGTCCATGCATGGTGCAGCAGTCTTTAGCACCCTTGAAATGAAGTCAGGCTATTGGCAGGTAGCCATGTCCACAGACAGTAAGGCCAAGGCCGCAGTGATAACACCCGTAGGGCTCTATCAATTTAGGTGCATGCCATTTGGCCTCAAGAATGCGGGAGCCACATTCCAGTGGCTGATGGAGAAGGTCCTTGGTGAGCTGCGAGGGAAAACATGTTGTGTGTACATCGATGACGTCATAGTTTTCTCTCCCACACCCGAACAACATCTCCGGGATCTCCATGCAGTCATGCAAAAGCTCCATTTAGCCGGGTTGACCCTCAACCTCAAAAAGTGTGCCTTTTTCCAGCAGGAGCTGAAATTCTTGGGCCATATCGTTTCTGACCAGGGCGTTAAGGTGGACCCCAAGAAGAGCTTGGCAGTGACGTCGTACCCCACCCCTACAAATATCAAAACTCTTCAGCGGTTCCTAGGTCTTGTGGGATGGTACCACAAGTTTATAGACCACTTTGTGGACCTAGCAGCTCCTTTAAACCGTCTGAAGAGGAAGGATGTGGAGTGGGTCTGGTCGGAGGACTGTCAACGGAGCTTTGACCAGCTGAAGCAGGCCCTTGTGAACGCCCCTATCCTGATCCAGCCAGACACCTCCTTGCCCTTTGAAATTCACACTGATGCCAGTGATGTGGGGTTGGGTGCAGTCCTGGTGCAGAAACTTGACGAGGATGAAAAGGTGATCGCTTATGCATCCAGGGGGTTGAATGGGGCGGAGTGCATTTACTATACCTCCGAAAAGGAGTGCCTTGCAGTAATATGGGCTGTAGAGAAATGGAGGCACTACCTTGAAGGGGTGGAGTTTATAGTGTTCACCGACCATGCAGCCTTGACTTGGGCCTTCAACTGCCCAAAGACATCTTCTCGTCTGACCCGCTGGATCCTGCGTCTCCAACAGTTCCAGTTTAAAGTTCAATACCGGAAGGGTCTCCATAATATTGTGCCAGATGCCCTGTCTCGCACTGTTATGCCCCCATCTTCAGCTGCCGCCTATATGGCTATGACCACTTCTTGTTCCACTGACCTGCCGTCTTCTTTGGCTGAGATAAATGAGGCACAGGAAAACGATCCAGAGGTTACAGACCTGGCCAAAGAAGCGGATGATGTCAGTAGACCGGCTGCAGAGTCTCCTGTACCGACGCTCTTCCATGAAAGAAGGTGGGGAAAAATTCCAACTGGTTGTCCCAAAATCCCTTGTGCCAGTTTTTCTCTCCTACTTTCATTGCCATCCTCTAAGTGGGCATTTAGGTAGGCTGAAGACCCTCCTCAGGGTCCTGGAGGTAGCTTGGTGGCCGACAGTCCGCAGGGATGTGTGGAATTACATAAAGAATTGCACCATCTGCCAGGTCTACAAGGCTACCAACCAAAAGCCAGCAGGTTTCATGCAGCCTACGCCTGCTAAGGAGCCTGAGGAGAAGTTGGGGATGGATATCATGGGACCATTTCCCCGCAGCAAAAAGGGTAACACCTACCTTCTGGTGATTGTGGATTATTTTACCAAGTGGGTGGAGATGTTTCCCTTAAAAGATGCCAAGGCCCATCACATTGTTTCCATTCTGAAGGAGGAGATTTTCACCCGTTTTGGTGTGCCACGTGAGGTATTCGCTGACCGGGGACCGCAGTTCACCAGCAAGGAGATGGCTACCTTTTGTAAGACCTGGGGCGTGATGCAGAAATTTACCACCAGCTATCACCCCCAAGCCAACCTCACTGAGCGGTCCAACCACACAATCAAAACTATGATCGCGTCATACGTGGGGAACCAACACAAGAACTGGGACCAGTACATCAGGGAGTTCCGCTTTGCCATCAATGCTGCCTATCATGAAACTACGGGCCGAACACCTGCAGAACTGGCACTCGGACGATCCCTGAAGGGTCCACTGGAAAGACTCGTAGGTTCTTCACCTAATCCACATCAACCCCCATACACACTTTTGGAAAGACAGAGACTTCTCATAAATCAGGTCAAGAAGAGAGTGGAGGGGTGTCAGTCCAGACAAGCCAGGTATTATGATACCCACAGGAGAGGTGCACAACTTCTGCCGGGAGACCTGGTCTGGGTCCGCACACATCCGCTCTCCAAAGCCTCAGAGAACTTCTCATCAAAGCTTGCACCCAAATGGTCGGGACCAGCCACGGTGATGCGAAAATTAGGCCCCATCAACTACCTAATTCAGTGGAATGACCAACACAGAAAGACTGACACTGTCAATGTGGTCAACTTGAAGCCCTACTTCGGGGTTCAGCCTCCGATACCTCCAGCTTGGGGGGGGGGGGGGATTTGTGACAACGTCACATTGATTAGGTGTACATGGAAAAAAAAAATGTATATATGCATGTATTGGATTGGTAATTGCATGGATTGTAGGTATATATGTATATATCTGTAAATAGGTGCGCAGTTCCTGAGCATCCGACATAATGTATGTCAAATTTTACTGTCAAATTGGACTGTGCTAATGAACTATTAGGCTCCACTGAGGACATGAGGTAGGGAGGGGTGTGACAGAGCCGGGATTTTCCCGTGACATAGAATGGCACACCGGATCTGATAAAGGTGTGCAACAGGTGTGAGGGACGGCCCCCAGACAGAGACGCCGGAAACTCGTGAGAAGCGTGACGTGGCGTAGGAAAAAAACGTAGATCGGGTCCTTGGGTTATGGCACACAGACGGGCGTGCTGGAGTGTACTGGGGATGAGATACGCACGGAGGTGGATGAGTGCTTGCTCCCCCAACGGACTTGGGGACCACACCACTCATCAGAACTGGTGAGACCGTTTCAGTTTATTGAACTTTTTTGGCGTGACATACAACAGAGCGATCGCATTTTGATTTTTTCCCTCCTTTTTTTGCTGGATTATTTCGGGGATTATACTTCCTTTTGGCCTCCGACGGACCCGCAATCTCAAGCGTGGATGGACGTACTTTGATTGACTTATAATTGTGACTTTCTGTTCAAATATACAGCGCTTGATGAAACCGTTTGGTTCTGGAGGGGTGTGTCCGTGTTAAGTTGTTAGTCGACTGTGACAGATGGCAGTGACAGGGTGCCGTCAGATCACCTTTGTCGTGTGTGATAATAAATTATATTTTAGTTATACTTCTAAGGACCCTCTTGACGTGTGGTATCTCAGTCCCTTTACATAGAGAACCTTTGTTTTGTTTAGGGCAAATAGTTACAGAATAAACAGGTTTTAATATCATAATAGCAAATACAGTGATCCCTTATTTTTCGCGGTTAATGGGGACCGCTGGTATTGTGCTATTTTTGGCTCGTAATTAGCAGCTAACAAGCTAACAACAACAAAAGAAACAGTCCAGTTTTCTCTGCATGGAACGAGCACTTTATTCTGGCACTGCAGGAACTTGTAACATCACACAGGTTGTGTTGTCCTCAGACTCGGCTCACGCAGGTGGATGCTGGGGTGGATGCTGGGGTGGTGGTGGAATGGATGCTGGGGTGGAAGCCGGGGTGGATGCTGGGGTGGATGCCGGGGTGGATGCCGGGGTGGTTGCCGCGGTGGATGCCGGGGTGGTTGCCGGGGTGGATGGCGGGGTGGTTGCCGGAGTGGATGCCGGGGTGGATACTGGGGTGGTGCTGGGGTGGTGGTGGGATTTTAGAACAGCAGCAGTCTAGTCAGCTGTTCTTTGTTTGGCAGGGCAGAGACGGGCATCACTGCACTCCTTAACATAAACCAGTGAACTGGTCAAGGCATGTATGAGCACAAACTCTCGCCTGAGTCATCTGTCTGAACGAGCTCTCACGTACTGTCATATTTGTGTTACATCAGAGTTTTTGAATTGACCAAGACAAACATTTACAAGCACAGAAAAGGTGATTTTTTTTTTCGTAGTATGCCTCTATTGACAAGCGGGTATTATTGTGATTGGAGTGGGTGGTTCTGACGTACAATAGGTCCTCCTGCAGATTAATGGGGACAAAGACACAAATAATATGCTGCACTAACTGGATGGCTTTTTTAGAACGTCCTCAGGGGTAACCGACCCAAATAACTTCAGACCAAACTTTATCTGTGTCGTTTTCAGCAGCGCGGTAGAGCTCACAGTCCTGCATGTACAGTCATGGCCAAAAGTTTTTGAGAATGACACAAATATTACATTTTACAAGTCTGCTGCTTCAGAGTTTTAATATGTTTTAATCAGCTGTTTCTATATTATAATGAAATACAATTCCCATATTTTCTGGACTATAAAGTGCACCTGAATATAAGCCGCACCCATTAAAATATAAACAAAAAATATATTTTGTCACATATTAGCCACACCGGACTATAAGCCGCCGGTATCCAGGCTGAGAAATAAGATATTTACATTGAAAGATTTTGTACCATAAGTGTTTATTCACATATCTGAACTGATTGTTTCTGAACAGAACCTGTAACATGGCAGTAAAAGTGCTGATCAAACAAAACAGAAAAGTCATTGATGGTTTTATTCATTTTCCTCCTGTACACTAAAACCAAGTTGCTTTATTTTTCCTCCTGCTGTGTACTGAAACCCCCCCCACACAGCAAAGACATCCGGAACGGACCTGCGAAACGGACCCGTATCGGGGTCCACTTGCACTCAGTGTCGGATCCACTTTGGAGCCGGATCATGGACCTGCTGGCTCCACGCTGCATCCGGTCCGCATCTGTGATTAAAACCTTCCCTCTGTGGCGGGTCCACTCAGAACCCTGAAATCCACTGAGGAACCAACAAACTGACTGGACAAACTGATAAATCCAGGTGTGTCTGAGTAGCTACAATGGTCAGACACACCTGGATTAATCAGTTTGTTCAATAATAATAGGTATTGATGCTCACAAAATGAATGTAGAGTAGCATAGCCAACATAGGCTACTGAACAAAAACAGAATAGCCTTTAACACTTGGTTTGTTTTTTGGTTTTTGCACTTCCTGCTAGAGCGCCCCCTGAGGGCTGAAGAAAAATTCATAGAAAAGCCGCATCTCTGTATAAGCCTCATGGTTAAAGCGTGGGACAAAAGTAGTGGCTTATAGTCCGGAAAATACGACAGAAGCATTTCATCAATTTCAAAAGCTTTTATTGAGAATTACACATAATTCATGCAATAAGTTAATATTTGCAGTGCTGACCCTTCTTTTTCAGGACCTCTGCTATTCTCCCTGGCATGCTGTTAATACTTCTGGACCAAATCCTGACTGATGCCGGTACATTCTTGCATTATCAATGCTTGGAGTTTGTCAGAACTTGTGGGTTGTTGATTGTCCACCCGCCTCTTGAGGATTGACCACAAGTTCTCAATGGGATTAAGATCCGGGGAGTTTCCTGGCCAAGGGCCCAAAATCTTAGTGTTTTGTTCCCCGAGCAATTTCATTATGACTGTTGCTTTATGGCGAGGAGCTCCATCATGCTGGAAAAGGCATTCTTCATCACCAAACTGCCCTCGGATGGTTGGGAGAAGTTGCTCTCGGAGGATGTTCTGGTACCGTTCTTTATTCATGGCTGTGCTTTTAGGCAAGATTGCGAGAGATCCCACTCCCTTGACCGAAAAGCAACCCCCCACATGAATGGTCTCTGGATGCTTTACTGCTGACATGAGACAGGACTGATGGTAGCGCTCACCTCGTCTCCTCCGAACAAGCCTTCTTCCAGATGCTCCAAACAATCGGAAAGGGGATTGATCAGAGAAAATGACTTTACCCCAGTCCTCAGCAGTCCAGTCCCTGTACCTTCTGCAGAATACCAGTCTGTCCCTGATGGTTTTACTGGAGAGAAGTGGCTTCTTTGCTGCCCTCCTTGACACCAGGCCTCCTCCAAGTCTTCGCCTCACTGTGGGTGCAGATGCCCTCACACCTGCCTGCTGCC
The DNA here is from genome assembly GCA_018398805.1 of Hirundichthys speculiger. NCBI lineage: Eukaryota > Metazoa > Chordata > Actinopteri > Beloniformes > Exocoetidae > Hirundichthys > Hirundichthys speculiger. The sequence goes on along the minus strand of JAGFBZ010000831.1, from coordinate 178,591 downwards.
ATTCCTGAGCAAGTTCTGCACCGGTGGCGGCCCGATCCCGCAGCTGAAACATCTTCAGGAGATGGTCCTGGCACTTGCTGGACTTTCTTGGGCACCCTGGAGCCTGTTTGGCAACACTTGAACCTCTCTCCTTGAAGTTCTTGAAAAATCGATAGATGGTTGACTGAGGTGCAATCTTACTGCTGCTGTAAACTTCCCTGTTAGGCCCTTTTTGTGCAATGATGGCTGCACAGGTAACCATGGTGATGAGGAACAATGGTATCATGCACCATCTTCCTTTTAAAGTTTCCAGCCACTCATTCATGACAGATTGAGTGAACGCTGGCGTGAGTGACTGCCGCTGCTCTCCGGATTTTAATTTAACTTTTTATTCCCATCTTGACTCTTGTGATGGTCATTCTACTATAATTTTGCTGATCTTTTTGTATTTTACATTCTGACATCATATTATATTGGATTATTTCACATTTGTGTGGCTTTTTGAGCCTACCTGTGACCCCCGCGGCTCGTACTCCTCGGCCTGGCTGCTCCTGCTCTCTGGACCCGATTTCTGTGCCAGTATGTGGATTAACAGGTTGGCCATGTGGTCGCTATTTTTCTGGATTGTCCTGCTTTTTCAAACTAACTTCTCAACATCCCTGCTCCAATATTCGGCTGCTGAGCTCCTGAAACTTCGCCTCCACTCGACTGCTCCATCATCGGTTTTGCAGCTTTGCCCCGACGTTGCTCGTCTTCCTCGTCGGAGATACATCCACCATGGGTCCCGACGGAGTTTCAATATTGATGAATCTTCTTCCATCAAGTCCTTCTGGTCTTCATCTCGCCGTCAACCGAGGTATCGCTCCAGGAGAGGGGACCACAGTGTGCTAGCCAACCTAGCCAGGTCGGCTAACATTCCCTACACGAGCGACAACAGTAATCTTCGTTTCGGACTATTTAACATCCGCTCACTTTCGAGTAAAGGACAGCTCCTTCAGGATATCATCATTGACCGCAAGTATGACTTTTTATGCCTGAATGAAACATGGCAACAACAACATGACTTTTCCCAGCTGAATGAAGCCACGCCCCCGGGGTTTGTTTACATCTGTCAGCCCCGTGTCACTGGCCGTGGGGGAGGTCTCGCGATGATCTATCGAGAGAATTGGAAAGTCTCGTCTGTTTCTTTGCCAACATACCAGTCTTTTGAATCTCTTGCCTTAAAACTGAATGGTCCTTCTCCTACCATAATTGCCACTGTTTACCGTCCACCCAAACCCAACTCTGACTTCATCAGTGAATTTTCTACTTTTCTCACTCAGATATCCTCCCTCTCCTCTAATATAATTGTACTTGGTGATTTTAATATACATATGGACAATTCCAATAACTGCTTCACCAAAGACTTCATATCTTGCTTGGACAGTTTTGGATTACAGCAGTTAATCAACTTTCCTACCCACTCAAAAGGACATGTTCTGGACCTCATCTGCTGCTCTGGTGTTTCTCCTTACAACTTTTCTGCAGTTGACCTTCCCATTTCTGACCACATGCTCATTTCATTCATGGTTAATGTCAGTCTATCCAAAATTAAACAACATCGCACCATCTCATTCCGTAATATTAAGGACATTAACTTAACTTCATTGGATACTGGGATTGCTAATCTTCCTTGCTTCAACTCCACATCGACTCCGGACGAACTGCTCTCCCACTACAATAATGGCCTCCACAATCTATTGAACACCCTGGCACCCTTAAAAACCCGGACAGTCTCCTTCACCCAATCTGCACCTTGGTTTACACCTGAACTCCGTCACATCAAAGCCAAATGCCGCCAACTGGAACGCCTCAGCAGAAAAACTGGTCTCACTGTTCATAAGGATTTGTTCAAGAATCACATTCTCTTCTATAAGGACTCACTCTCCTCGGCAAAATCCACCTACTATGCAGATTTAATTAGATAAGGCCACGGAAACACTCGAGCATTATTCACCTGGGTTAACAAAACCCTACACTCACCGGACTGTTTTCCTCCTCATTTCTACTCAACGGACTTCTGTAATTCCATTGTGGCATTCTTCAGCGAAAAGATTGACAATATTCATCAGAAATTAGCCCCTCTCATATCAGCGCCGTCACCCTTCCCAGTTTTCGAAATCTCTTTCTCTCAGCCGTTCTCCAGTTTCAAACTTCCCTCTGTTGCTGACATAACAGACCTCATCCATAACTCTAAACCATCTACCTGTCAGCTTGATCCTCTCCCCACCTCTCTGGTCAAAGCCTCCATCCATTCTCTGACCCCTATAATAACTGCTATAGTTCATTCTTCTCTTAACTCTGGTATTGTTCCTTCAGCTCTCAAATCTGCCATAGTAACTCCAATTCTCAAAAAACCTGGTGCTGACCCTAATAATCTCAACAACCTTCATCCCATTTCCAATTTACCATTTGTTTCCAAAATTCTAGAAAAAACTGTTGCATCTCAGGTTCATAATCACCTCTCCCACAACAACCTCTATGAACAGTTCCAGTCTGGTTTTCGTCCATTTCATAGCACTGAAACAGCACTTCTCAAGATCACCAATGACCTCCTAATCGCTGCAGACACTGGACTCATCACCATTCTCATCCTCCTTGACCTGAGTGCGGCCTTTGACACAATCTCCCACACCATCCTCATTGACAGATTGACCACCATTGGACTATCCGACACACCCCTTTACTGGTTTAAGTCATATCTTTCTGGACGCACTCAGCAGGTTCAACTGAAAACATTTACATCACAACCTGTCCCCCTTTCCTCTGGTGTACCCCAAGGCTCAGTGCTTGGACCTCTCCTATTCATCATTTACCTTCTCCCTCTTGGTAGTATCTTCCATAAATATAATATACATTTCATTGCTATGCTGATGACACCCAGCTCTACCTGTCCACCAAACCTACCTCTTCCCTCCCACCGACCTCCCTCACCGACTGCCTACAGGAAATCAGTTCCTGGTTCTCTTACAACTTCCTCAAGCTTAACAGTGACAAAACTGAGCTCCTCCTCATTGGCACCAAATCCACCCTTTCAAAAATAGACAGTTTATCCATCTCTCTTGACAACTCCTCAGTTTCCCCCTCCCCTCAGGTTAAGAGTCTGGGTGTCATCCTTGACAGTACACTTTCATATCAGTCCCACATTAATAATGTCACCCGCTCAGCCTATTTCCACTTACGGAATATCTCCCGTCTCCGCCCATCTCTCACACCCAACAGTACAGCTATCCTGGTTCACACTCTGGTTGCATCCCGCCTGGATTACTGCAACTCCCTGCTCTACGGTTTACCAGACAAATCCATCCATAAAATACAACTGGTTCAAAACTCTGCTGCCAGAATCATTTCCAGAACACCCTCTTCCAGTCATATAACACCAGTTCTACAGCAGCTCCATTGGCTTCCAATCAGATTCCGTATTATCTATAAAATCCTTCTCCTCACTTTTAAGGCTATCAATAACCTCGCTCCCCATTATATTGCTGAGCTCCTCCACATCAAAATTCCCAACCGCACTCTCAGGTCCTCCTCCTCTATCCAACTCTCCATCCCACTTGCTCGCCTGTCCACCATGGGGTCGAGGGCCTTCAGCCACTCAGCCCCCCGCCTCTGGAACGCACTGCCACTGGACATTCAACACTCGGACTCTGTCACCACATTCAAATCACGCCTTAAAACTCACCTCTTCAGACAAGCATATCTACAGACTGATTTATCATTGGACTCATAATCTCACTATTACATTTTCTTGTTTTGTACTGCATTTATATTTTTTAACTATCTTGTTTTTACTAATTATTTTATGGATCTTTGTACGGTGACCTTGAGTGTCTTGAAAGGCGCCTCTAAATAAAATGTATTATTATTATTATTATTAGATTGATCTCCAGCTTTGTCCTCATCATCACCCACACCTGTGTTCATGTGTGTGACACCTGTGTGTCATTGTATTCATGTTAGCTGGTCCTTTTGTGGCTGAAATGCAGTGGAAATGTGTTTTTGGTGTTAAAGTTTATTTTCAAGGCAAAGACGGACTTTGCATTTAATTGCAGTTGAGCTGATCACTCCTCATAACGTTCTGGAGTATATGCAAACTGCCATTATAGAAACTGAAAGACCAGACTTTGTCATTGTCAAAACTCTTTGCCATGACTGTAGAACAGTAATGTGAGCTAAGTAGCCTATATTCACTCATGGGGAAAAAAAAGTAGAAATGAAGAATGGTCTCTTTCTCAACTTTACACTGCAAATGCTTTAAGAAATGTTATGCTGAAATTATTTAATTTCCCATTAAATTTGCCAGTTGAGCACTAGTACACTACTTGTAGAGGCATCACCACATGTAATCGAGACTCTTTTGATCTAAAGTTCTTTGATGGAAATCCTTTTTCTTCAGTTATTTCCTAAAGTCTTTCATTCATGAAAACAGCTTCCTGTGAGGCCGCATCGTCAGATGTGTCTGCCTTTACTCTCGTTCCTGACTAAGAGTCAGCTGACTTGCTTCGATAGTCATAGATGTTCCACCTCTTCCCCGTAAAAGCCTTTTGGCTGATGATGAAATGGTGTTCAAGGGGTTGTGAGCTTAATCTGAGTCTACTAAATGCTCCTGTGTATTTACCTCTGCAGAGAAGCCTTCTTTTAATGTCATAGTATTTTGGAAAATATCAAATATTAGGCAGCTAAAATGCATGAGACTACGAGTCAAACTGGCTTCTCCGTGCTCAGTTTTTTAAATGAAACATGCATGGCACATGCAGTACACACTGTGATTACAACATGGCTACTTACTGGGATCAAGTCTCAGCGCCTGTCTTGCTGGATACCATTGAGGATCTGAGCGAATCAAACAAACACATACACAACACACACATTCACACACATACGGGTTTGATCAGAGTTGGCATTGCACACACAAAGTTTGGCTACAGGCCCTGTAATAATTGACCACAGTGGAATAATGTTGAGCTGCACTCAGCCTCAGGGCTGGCCAACATTTAGCAGCATTTCTGACAAGATACAAGCTCACGACAGAAACCGCTGCAAGCTTCAGAGCAATAAATAAGAAACTGTTTTTAACAGGCATCTCTCTGCAGTGCAGATGTGATATGAAGTGCTGCAGGATTATTCTCTCTAAAGCAGAGCAACAGTACTAATCCTTATCTTCATATCGGAAACATGTTTGAAATGCATGTGACATGATAGATGGAAAAATAGGATTATATTTGTTATTCTTTCAAAATGAGAGTCAAATGTGAATTTCATATAGGCTAACTGGAGTGGAATGAAATGATGACAGCAGATGGTTCATTCAAACTATAAAACGGTGCACTAAAGCAACACCAAACTGACTGACGTGGGCGCCACAAAACTGATTTCAATGCACTCACATGATTTGTAAAAAAGACTCTTTATATCTCCTACTGTTGCGTGAGGCTCCACCTGAACAGAACACAAAGTGTTTAACTTTGAAGTAAAACCCCCGAAGGTTGCATTCATTTCAAAGTCATGCTGCGTAGCCAGACTTTATTCAAACTAGCAGCGCTGCAAGCCTAATCCTGCCACCGTACCTTATCTAAAAAACAAAGCAGCTCCCTGGTCTTGGCATCCAGAACCTCCACCTGAAGAAGAACAATGAGAACCACCGCTGAAAAGCCGTAAGAAAATGTAAGCAGATCACAGAAACTTGAGATTTTTCTCCTTTTCTGAGCAAATTTCATTGTGACCTGGCTATTCTTTGTTTTATTTACCTGTCAAGTCCTGGTTCCACTTGTTTGCTTGCACATAGACTGCTAGATGTTACAGGTCTACAAATACAATATACATGTACTGGAGGTTGTTATATTCAGACCATAATTCATAAACTTCTTGAAAGGATGCCTACAAAACAAACAAGGCACTTTTACTGCCATGTGACACCAGGTTTCTACATTAAACCCAACTATATCAGTCTAAGATGAGGATGCTTGTGTATTTTAGAATAAGAGGAGTTGTGTTGCTCTCTCTCCATCCCCCCATCTTAATTAGACTATGTCAGTAGTGATGTACAACGCATTCACGGAGGGTGCTGGCGGGCCTGCAGTTTTGCCCAGAAAGCACTCCATACTGTGCTGCTCAGCTGCTGGCCCAGCTAAATTGGTTCCTTTACTGGACAGCGTAATAACCCACTAATGGATACCTCCCGATTTGCTGAGTTCACAGTCAAGAAAGAGTGAATGAGAACAAAGGAGCGCCGCACCATCTGCTGTTTGCATAGCAACAGAGCAGACATTTAAATAAGACAACTGCTGAGTCCGGACCAGTTTAATTTCCAGCTTGGTCTGCAGCGTCTGAGCTTAGAGCAAGCTGACGTTTGAGGAAAGAGCATCCTGGGAAATGGTTTGTTTTGTTTTCTCTCCCAAATACATCCTTGCTGCACACGCTGAGGAGTCCATATGTTAGCTAGGAGAAAGGTTAGCCTCATGGTCGTGTGTTGTAAATCAGTAATCCTGATTATCTGGGACCCTGGTCCTCTCTCGGGGCAACAGAGCTACAGCTGACACTGAACATCAAACAGAACACGGACCTCATTCTGGTCCTATTTTCAGTTTTCAGTTAACATTTTCCTTATGAACTCCTCTGACAGTTCATGTACTTAGCGACATGTAGATTAGTCTCTCAACCATAAAGGCTCATGGGAAGGCTAGTGAGCGTGATGATGGATCTTGGACCACAGGCCCATTACTTCACACACCAAGCATAATACTGTTAACACCTACCGGCTGCATATGAAAGGTCAGCAAGGACCATTGTGCTTTTCACATGAGCAAAATTTCTCTTTTAGCCAAGTAAAATAGTCTGCTGACCACTCAGCTGGTTCTTTCAATGCTGCCAGCTGTGGGTGATGTCTGAATTTAGCATTAAATCCAACCAGTCTTTGGTCTGACCTGGTGCTCGTATTCCTCAGTGGTACAATCCCAAAGACATCAATGACTGACAGCTCAGACAACACTAATGGTGGGAAAAGGTAGGCTGACTTTTCTGGTGTTTTGGTGAGTGCCATTGGGAAACACAGAACAGACAGCACTTGGGAAAAAGTTTCATGATGTATTTGGCAGACTGAATAAAATTTCTCCTTTCCTTTATGGCTCTGTATTCTACGAAGGAGTATCAGGGCCACTCTGAGAAAAAAAAATTGTGGGCAATGATTTTTTTTTTCATTCTTCACTTACGAGAAGAAAATCAAAATGTCGAGAATAAAGTTGAAATTCAGTTTCCAGAATAAAGTCAAAATGTCGAGAATAAAGACGAAATATTGAGAATAAAGTCAAAATGCAGTTTCCAGAATAAAGTCAAAATGTCGAGAATAAAGTCAAAATGCAGTTTCCAGAATCGGTGTAGTTTCTTTTTCTGAATAGGCATAATTTCTGACACAATCTCTTCAAAGTTCGAATACTTATTATAATACTGTGTCTATGTGATAAAAGCACGTAGACACAGATATTATGTTGGTAGAGTAAAGCTGGTTTGAATAAATCTTTAAGACAACTTCATAGTGGAAACTGCATTTCGACTTTATTCTTGACATTTCGACTTTCTTCTCGTAAGCGAGGAATGAAAAAAAAAAATCATTGCCCACAATTTTTTTTCTCAGTGTGGCCCTGATACTCTGTTGTAGTATTCTGCTCCTTTAACCTGAGCTGAAGCACAGAGCACAAAAAATTGCCAATCACCCATAAAACCTGAAAACTATGGTGGACAAGAGCTCATGATTTTAGGAAATAGGCTGATTTCCCTTATTGGTGCTAGTGAGATCAATATCCTGCTCCTTCAGCACAAACATACATTAACTAATTAGTTAGTTCAGCTGAGCTTTGAGAATGTAAATGACAGGAACAGCTAGCATGCTCTATTTTTGCTTTATTCTCAATGCAGCTGAACATTTTGGATCCTTCACCTAGATTATTGTAAAAATGATAATAGCAGAGATTAGGCTTGAGAAAACCTACATAATTCTTATGAATCATATAACTCTTTGCTAATTAATCTCACAGTTTAGCTGCAACTGCTCCTGAAGACATGGCAAGCATCCCAAGCTGTAATTAGCTTCGGCTCAAAGGCCTGCTGCACTTACAGCTAATTACTTGTGTACTTCTTCATTAGGGCTCATGAGGCCCTGTGAGGCACGACTGAAGTCAAGAGAGACATCACAACAGAGACTTTATCTTTATAGACTTCCTGACATTTAAAAACACAACAGAAGAGAAAATACAATGCCTTTGCCTCCTTCCTGATTTCTTATGTTTTTGCATGTTTGTCACAATTAAATGTTTCAGATCATCAAACAAACTTAAATATTAGACAAAGATAACCCAAGTAAACACAAAATACAGTTTTTAAATGGGGATTTTATGTATTAAGATAAGCAAACTATCCATATCGTATCTATATCATGAAGTAACTGTGGTAAATCAGGTTTTTGGAAAGTTGAGTTCAGTTTCACACCCAGATTACTGTCAGACCTGTCAAAGGTTCACTTAAACAGAACCTGTCTGACAAAGACCAGAAGATCCCAGAGAGAAAAACATCGTGCTGTGATCCAAAGAAATTCAGGAACAGATGAAGTAATTGACATCTATCGGTCTGGAAAAGGTTACAGAAACATTTTTTTTAGCTTTAGGACTTCAGTGAACCACAGAGAGAGCTGGAAGAGTGGTGAACCTTCCCAGGAGTGGACAGGCTACAAAACTCACCAAGAGGTCACTATAGTACCCAGAAGAACCTCTGAAGAACTGCAGATGTCACCGGCCTCAGTTAAGCTCAGTGTTGACAGAAATGACCTTAACTGAGTTCAAAGGTGAAAACCACTGATGACCAAAAACAACATAAAGGTTCAACTCACTTTTGCCGAAAAACATCTTGATGAAAACCAAGATTTTTGGAAAAATATTCTGTTGACTGATGAGACAAAAGTTGAGCTTTTTGGAAGGTGCGTGTCCTGTTGCATCTGGCGTAAAAGTAACGCGGTATTTCAGAAAAAGAGCATCATGGCAACAGTCAAGCATGGTGGTGGTAGTGTGATGGTCTGGGGCTGCTCTGCTGCTTCACCACCTGGACGACTTGCTGTGATTGATGGAACCTTGAATTCTGCTCTCAACCAAAAAATACCGATTACATTTTCACACAGGGCCATGTAGGCTGGGATGGTTTTTTTTTTTTCCCGTTAATAAATAAAATCACTGCTTAAAAACTACATTTTGTGTTTGCTTGGGTTATCTTTGTCTAATATTTAAGTCTGTTTGATGATCTGAAACATTTAATTGTGACAAGCATGCAAAAACATAAGAAATCAGAAAGGGGGCAAATACATTTGCACAGCACTGTAATTCATTCAACTTTATAAAGGATATCAAAAGTTCACCTGGCCTCTTATCTGTCATATAAATATGAGCTCCTTAGATATGGTAAAATATTAAATTCTCAATGACAAAGTGGCAGAGGAAAGTCTCAATGATAATATTTTACCTCAAAGAAGGTGGTCCGGCTCATAGTGGTGGTTTCCAGTTACAACCTCCTGGAGAAACACGCTACAGGCTACAAACAAACACAGCTCACACTCATTCCTCCACAAACAGAAGGAGCTGCTCTTCTTTCCAGGACATTTCCTGGACTAACCCTTATTCTTTTCAGTCCTCCCCCCTCTCCCTCACTCTCTCTCTCTCTCCCTCTCTCTCCTCATTCAAGGCTGTGGTGTGACTGTGGTAACTAGAGGCTCTCCATAAACCCATATGGTCTAACCATATGGCTTTTCTTTTACATGTCTTTGTGATTTTTTATTTATTTTTTTCTGCTTGTTTAAGTACCTTTTAAAGAACGCTCTGGGCAGGATGAACACGCACTGGAGAAATCTACAAGGATGCCTGACAGATAATAAAAACTCACAAGATGACACATAATTTTCATTTACATGTGAGGACCACTGAGCTAACGGTTTATGAAAAGCATACTAAGTTAACACAAAGTCGTGTACTGTAAACTCCTGCACAAATGCAGACTGTAAATCACTTCAGTGTTCTCAGTCAGACATGAGAAAAAAAAAATTACATTTGCAAAATTTCACCCAACGCCCACCAGACGCTTATAGCTTAATCCACTCATGACATCCATGTTAATCCCACTGAAACCATAAATGTAGTTTAGTGCGTTAGGTTACTATTATATTTAAAAATTACAACTTAAAAAAAAAAAAGATTTAAAAAAACGTCCCTTTTTGTCTAATAAATTTCATTTCTGAAACTCATGACAGTGTTAGTCACTGTTTGAATTGAATACTATTTTATGCAATCTATGTTTATTGAATTGTTTACCTGTCCTATATCATTTGTTCATAGATATATACATTGCTGATGTTTGTCACTGCATGCTGCTTTTGTTTTTATTTTGTTGTTGGCTTCCTCCCTGTTTTTGATTGCTTTTCCTAGTGAATGGTTTTAAAGTAGATTTCCATTGTTTGTTAATTTATCACACATTTTACCGTCTGACCAAATAATCAGTTATAAATGACACTGAGTAAATGCAGTGGCAAGAAAAAGTGAAGTATATGAAGTCTTTGGAATTAACTGGTTTTCTGCATTATTTTGCCATAAAATGTGGCCTATTCATTTCAACTTTATTCATTTCTATGGCATCTATTACAATACAAATGGTCTCAAGGCGCTTTTCAGAGACCCAGAGAATGGGTTTAAATATAAATAATATTATTAAAATCTTCATTAAAGAAACAATAGCGAGTAAAAAACTCCCCAAGTGGGAGAAAAACCTTTAAGCCAAACAGTGATCTTCATTTAAAGGCTCCTACACACAGAACATTTTCATCAGTCACATAAGATCATTGCATTTCATACCGTGAACTTGCCTCTATTTAGTCTGAATTATGATATCAAGAATGGCATGTGTAAGCTATACAATGATGACACCTTGAGAACTGGTCTGCTCACAACCTATGACATACAACCACAGACTCCATAAGAACTGGACAAAGCTCCTGTGATGTCACTCTGTGATGTTTTCTGAAGACTGATTTTAAAGCCTCTTTTTCCTCATGCTGTGCAGCGCCATGTGGTTAAAGGGCCTAATGAGCAGGACTGAGAAGCTGGCTGGTACATGCCCACCTTACCTTGTGAGGTTAAATTAACCCTTTAAGCGCCAAAGTCGCAATATTGCGACAAGCAACATTGCTGACTATAACAGGCTGTATTTATAAATGTGAAGCCGAATCTTGTTACTACTACTCACCAGTAGATGGTGGACATGTGCGCCTGTAATCTGAGAACCATTTTTGGAGGTGGCGCTATTCAAAGTTTTAGCGTAAAATGAGTTTGAAAACCATCCTCCGGCACAGAGATGCGCGATGAAGCAGTGGTAGAAATGCTGAGGGTAGCGAGAGCAGAACAGAGCGAAAGAGTGTTTTTTCATTTACTCACAATGTCAAGAGGCCGGTTTACCGTCCACAAAGTACTTTGTCAGGTTCTAGCTAACTCCGATTCAGAGGAGGAAGATATGCAGTCGTCCAGTGAAGCAGAAACTGACATTAGTAGTGACGGCGAGTTCGCGTGCCATAGTCCACAATCAGCACATCGTATATCAGATGCTTCACCTCAGCGTGGTTGGGGTGGAAGCATTCTATGATCGCCAAGCAGGTCGAGATGTCAGGGGGGCTCATAACACCGCAAATATGGAAAAATGTAGCAGGGATGAAAACAACCGTGGTTGGTCTGGCAACGCTGGAGAAGCCATGGGAAAAAAACACACTGCTAACGGCGCACCGGAAATCACTGTGATGATGATGATGATAATGATGATGATTATGATGGTGGCGGCTGAGAGTTCTTGAGAGAAGAGGAAGAGTATCAAAAGTGGAGCCTAAATTTTGATGAGTCTGTTGGTTTTTGTGGAGACGATCTGACAAATTCTGAGCCCATTGATTTCATCCCTTTTCCAAATGATGAATTCTGGAGCCTGATCACCAATCAAACAAATAGAAAAGGCCACCAGTTCTTTAAAAGGGAAATATTGAAACCAAACTCCAGATTTCATGACTTTATGATGTGATTGTCTCTGAAATGAAAGCTTTCATTGTGCATGGGGCTTGAGGAATAATCTGAAATTGAGAACTACCGGGCAGGTTTGGGCAGGTGATGTCACAATAATCAAATTAGATGACAAATCTACTTTCATTCCAAATTTTGGTTCATACTGATGTAGGATCCCCTCCTCGTTTAACCACCCTGTTATTACTCTAGATGAGGAAATAAGAGAAGGCCTGACTTCTCCTTCTGACTTCTATGTGTCCTGGCTCCTTCTCTGACCCCGAGAAACACGGAGATATCACCTTACTTCCTTTTGCAGGAATCCACACTCCCCAGCCAGATGCCCGAGGAGACACTAACCCTTTTTGGTTTCTCAGGTACATAAATTGCCCTACCTCGGACTGAGAGATAACAAGACCCCTTTTTGGGTGCCATAAAACTAAGGGGGAGACTGTTTTGCTTTGAGTCTGTATTGCTTCAAAACAAAAGAGAGCTCTATTTTCTTGGATAATGATTAACTCGCTGTTGCAAAGTCGGTTGACAAGCACTGAATGTAAATTTTCACAGGAACCAGAAAAGTCAACGGAAATTCGCCCATGGAATGCAAATAATGACACCTGAGTGGTCCTATGTGTGTTTTATTGCTGTTCTAATCGGCAGAGGAATCTTCTTTTATCTGTGTGGGAAGGAATCAGCCGGACTGGAATCCATGGAACAACACTACCATCTACCGGGCCAAAATGTGTACTGCAGACAGATGGCGATGAACTGTATGAAAAAGGAATCAACTTTTTTTTATCCACTTACGTTTCTAAAATAAATCGGACTGTTTGTGGGGTGTATTGGTATCATGCTATGTCATTCGAATCCAACAAATGTGTATGCATGTAGTAATTGTGTTTGTATTAACCGCAGCAAAGTTTGCAGTTTGACCAGTTAAAACGTATGACTCTGGAATTCAATGAGGCGGAGACGTCGCTGTGTAGATCCGACTCATGTACCTCCCTGATTCCCATGAATATTCAAAGATATAAAAGAGGCAGCGCAGCTTTGTTTCACTCTCTTGTTACGATCTTATACCTTTGCTTACTCTCTTAACGTCGCTTGTTACCTTTATCTCTTTTACTTTTGTACTTTGGCCAATTTTTCTTTCGTTAGGACTTAGAATTATCACGTTACTCTTTGTCTCTTTGTTAAGTTTTCGTCGACCAACATTTTTTTTGTCTGGCGTTCCCACAGCAATGCCGGACGCTTATTAAAGAGTTTCATAGCAAACTCATCTAGTGATCAGACTTTTCCTGCTGATTTTCATTCGATTTTTGAACATTTTGCAACTTTTTACGGCAGCGTTCGGGCGTTGAAGTACTTAGTAATTCAACGCGCAACAATCCATTTTTTTCGCATCTCGAACTCTGCTCAGTAAAATAGCCACTTTCAGCGGCTGTAACTTTCCTTTTTTGCAATAACTTTCTCCGGAAAGTATTGAGTCCACTAATCTTTTTCGGGCCGAGAGCTGAGAGTTCGTTGCTACATCGAACTTTTGTCCAGCTAAGTGCCAGTCAACAGAGGACCATCTCCAGCGGTCCAGCACCGGAGTCCAGCCGACCCAACCACCAGACTAGACGGGAAAACTCCGCCGTGACGTCCCCTGGGATTCTGCAGGCAGAATCGTCCAGCTGATTGACCTCAACGGGTACCGGGAGACCACTGCTAACCGTTTTACGTCGACATCGACCGACGAGCCGAGCCCTCAGTCGTGGTAAGGTGAACAGGCGAAATTGGTTTTCCGGTGTTTACATCTGGCATCTATCGTAGCTGACTCGGTCTAGCGATCATTATTCAACAGTTAGTTAAGCCTAGAACTATGTTTTATTTTTCTAGAAATTGGACGAACTACTCTGGGAAGGTTTGGGCAGTGATGTCACAATAAATGCACAAATTGACAGATAGCGAACAAGCTCCAAAAGAGACGCAGAGGGTTGAATAAAGTTGAATGAACTTTACTGTTGTCTTCGTTCTTTTGAAACACTTTTTTGTAAAACTACAATGATACAGAGAATATTTGTATCACTATGTATGTTAAATCACCACACATTTATATTAACTGAAATCCAATGAAACCAAATGAAACAAATTTCACTGTTAACTTAGTATTTCACATGTAAATAAAACATACATTTATCATGTATCATCTCGATTTTAAATACAAAACATAACTCTGTGTAGCAACAGAATTAAACAGAATCATACAAAATGTCAAGTATAACTTACAAGCGATGGTTTCTCAGCACAAACAGCGGGAGGAAAAAAGATGAAGGCTGGAGCTATGAGCAGACCGCATGGAGTACACAAACAACAGACTTCCCTATTAGTTCCTGCTCAGTGTCACATGACAAAGCCTTTCAAAATAAGAGTTTGAATTAAACAAATTTTAAGCTACCATTAATCGCCACTAGAGGGGGGAAATCAGTACAATGCAGTGGCTCACATAGAACATAACACTCCCCGCCTGGTATTAACCAAATACCACTATTTAAAAAACTGAAACATGTACAACAAAGAAACCAAATTCACTTTGTGTCTTCCGCTCTCTTAAGGAGAATTGTCTCGGAGATGGGTCTCAGGAACGTCTTGGCTGACCCAGATCTCGTGACCTTGAGTTCGATTTTCCTGACCTTTCCATCTTCGCTAGGGAAAGTCTTCGTGACCAGAGCCATCGGCCACTCGTTCCTCTTCAGCTGGGTATCTTTAAGAAGAACCAAGTCACCTTCCTTCAGGTTAGGACGTGTGTCCTGCCACTTAGCACGGCTTTGGAGTGTTGGTAGGTATTCACGCCTCCATTTGTTCCAAAAGGTGTTGGCCAGATGTTGGACCTGTCTCCACTGCTGGCGGTGGAGATCTTTGCTGTCGAACGTTCCTGGTGGAGGAGGATGAGTACACACCTTCTGTGTTAGGAGTGAAGCAGGAGTCAAAAGAAAAGGTGAGTCTGAGTCTGAAGTGATGGGTACAAGGGGCCTGGCATTGATAATTGCTGTGATCTCTGCCATGAAGGTCGACAACACTTCATGAGAGAGGCGAGAAGAGCTGGATTGCAGGAGCATGGAGTTCAAAATCTGTCTAGAGATGCCAATCATCCGCTCCCAAACTCCCCCCATGTGGGAAGAATGGGGAGGATTGAAAACCCAAGTGCAACCTTCTTCACTCAGGTACTTCTCAACATCAGAGTTTTCAGGGTCTGTGAGGAGTATTTGCAGTTCCCTGCAGGCACCTTTGAAGTTGGTTCCACAGTCGGAACGGATTAGCTTGGCGGGTCCGCGCAGAGCAAAAAAACGACGCAAAGCGTTAATGAAACTTGAAGTGTCCATTGCCTCGATCAACTCAATGTGCACAGCACGTGTGCTCATGCACGTGAAAAGTACAGCCCACCTTTTGCTGTGAGCTTGACCTCCTCGGGTGCGTCTTGTGGTGATGGTCCAAGGGCCGAACACGTCAAGTCCCACGTAAGTGAAAGGTGGCTCTGTGCTTAGGCGATCGGGAGGAAGATCTGCCATCTTCTGCTCAGCAGCTCTCCCTCGAAGCTTGTTGCATGTGATGCATTTGTGAAGGATACCATTGATACATCTCCTGGCCCCAACAATCCAGAATCCTGCTGAGCGGATAGATCCTTCTGTGAAAACACGACCTTGGTGCTTTACCTTTTCGTGATAATGTCTCACTAGCAGCATTGCAATGTGGCTGCGGCCTGGAATGACAAGAGGTAGCTTTTCTTTAGTGTCAAGCGCCGACTGGTTGAGCCGACCTCCTATTCTTAGAAGGCCTTCGTCGTCCACATAGGGATTCAACTTTCTCAGAGGACTGTCTCTTGAGATACTCTTCCCAGCAGTCAGACATGATAACTCTTTGCTGTAGGTCTCTCTTTGTACACACTTTATCATGAGAGTTTCTGCCTTGAGCAGCTCTACAGCCGTGTGAGGCTTTTTGCATTGATGCCAGCCATTACAATCCTTGTGCTTGGCCCCAACGTTACTCCCATGGGACTGAGCGATGTGTGTCAGGAAAGCTATGGCACGCACTAAGGATTTCCAAGATGAGAACCGTTCAAATCGCTCACATCCTAGGCTAGCTGCAGGAACAGAGAGCGAGGTAGTATGAGAACGGACCTCAGTGTCAAGATCAGGAGTGACAAGGTCGTATGACTCCTCTTCTGAAGTGGACACTCCTTCCGCCTGGGACAAAAAAGGAGGACCGGTGAGCCAAGTTGAGTTAGGAAGCTCAGCAGCCGAGACAGAGCGAGTAGCGTGATCTGCCGGATTCTGTGTAGTGCAGACATAGTGCCACTGCTCAGGTTTGGTGCTCTTCCTGATTCGTTGTACTCTGTTGGTAACATACACATAAAACCGTCTGGTCTGGTTGTATATGTACCCCAGGACGACTTTACTGTCCGTGTAGAACTGCAACGAATCTACATTGATGTCCAACTCACTCTCCACTAATTCCGCCATCTGCACTGCTAATACCGCTGCACCAAGCTCCAGCCTGGGGACGGTGTGGGCAACTGCAGGAGCTAGTTTCGCTTTTCCTAGGACAAAGCCTATGTGACACTTTCCATCACTGTCGACCACCTTCAGGTAAGCCACAGCAGCAATAGCCTTCACCGAGGCGTCAGAGAAGATGTGGAGTTCCTTCCGGAGGGCTGTGGTAAGAGTTGTAGGAGTGTAAGCTCTCGGAATCTTGAAGTCACTCAGATTTTGCAAGGAGTTTTCCCATACTCTCCATTCAGCTTCCTTTTCTTCTGGAAGAGGACTGTCCCAGTCGAGGGTCTCGCCGCTGGTAAGTTCACGCAGCATGAACTTCCCCTGTATGATGACTGGTGCAACAAGTCCGAGAGGGTCGAAAAGACTGTTCACAGTGGCTAGAACACCCCTACGAGTGAAGGGTTTCTGAGTAACAGCCACTCTGAAAGTGAAGAAGTCATGTTTGAGATCCCAGCTGAGCCCTAAGCTCCGCTGGATCAGGTTTGAGCTGTCATCGAAGTCCAGATTCTGCAGACTCTTCGCGTGGTCTTCTGGGAGGAAGGCTTCGAGGACTTTGGGGTCGTTAGACGCTATCTTATGGAGCCGCAAGTTCGAGGTGGCGAGCATCTCTTGAGTTCTTTTGATCAGGTCGATGGCCTTGGTTGCTGACGGGAAAGACTTAAGTCCATCATCGACATAGAAGTCTCGTTCCACAAAATGTTCGGCGTCTGCGCCGTAGTCACTTGCTCCATGTCGTGCCGCATGACGAAGACCATAGATGGCTACCGCTGGTGATGGGCTATTGCCGAATACATGAACTTTCATCCTGTACTCAACAATCTCGTTGCCGGGTTCGTTGTCCTTGAACCAAAGGAACCGAAGAAAGTCGCGGTGGTCTTCTCTGACAATGAAGCTGTGAAACATCTGCTCAATGTCAGCTATCACAGCTACTGACTCTCTTCGGAAACGCAGCAAGACTCCGAGCAGGCTATTGTTCAAATCCGGGCCAGTAAGTAGCACGTCATTCAATGAGACGCCACTGTATTGCGCACTGGAATCGAAGACGACTCTGATTTGAGTTGGCTTGCGAGGGTGGTACACACCAAAGATTGGTAGATACCATCGCTCTTCTTCGTTTGACAGTGGTGGAGCTAGTTCTGCTTGGTCGTGATCAAAGATCTTTTGCATGAAGGTCAGAAAGTGAGCTTTCATCTCGGGCTTCCTTTCTAGGGTGCGTCGAAGAGAAGTTAGCCGTCTGAGAGCTTGCTCTCGATTGTTTGGGAGCCTTTGCCGAGGGGATCGAAATGGAAGGGGTGCTACCCAACTATTGGTGTTGTCCATGAACATCTCTTTATCCATGAGCTCCAGGAAGAGCTTGTCTTCAATGGAAAGACCAACTTTGTCGTCGTCTTTGGTTCTTTCGAAGATTGAGCTGCCAAAGCTGCAGTCATCTGGGGCGTTAGTACTGAACCTTTCTTTCACTTTCAGGTGCTTGGTGCATGGAGAGAAGAGGGAAGGACGTCCGTTTTTCTAGCACGTTGGTCCGAAAGGAGGTGACGGCCTCTGGCTTGTGGGCCGAGCCCAAGCAGACATTTCCGACGACGACCCAGCCAAGGTCTAGCCTCTGAGCGTAGGGAGCGTCAGGTGGACCGTTACGATGCTCTCTGACCTTGTGAACTTGGAGGATGTCGCGTCCCAGCAGAAGTAATATCTGAGCCTCTGGATCTAGATGAGGAAGCTTACAGGCTATGGACTTAAGATGAGCATGGTGCTGCGCAGCTGCAGGTGTCGGGATCTCCGAACGATCGTCTGGCATGTGATTACACTCGATGAGCGTTGGAAGCATCACCTTTGTTGTTCCATCCAGTGACTCCATCATAAACCCTGTAGCTCTTCTCCCTGATGTTTTCGGTGGTACCTGCGCATGTATGCAGTGTGTATGGCGACTCCAATCCTTTGATTTGGAAGAGGTCGAAGAACTCAGACCTAGCCAACGACTTGTTGCTTTGATCATCCAAAATAGCATAAACCTTAATGGCTTTGTCTTGGTGTGCGTTGGGGTAGACTCTCACTAGGCAGATCTTAGCACAAGATCTTTGTTCCTTACCTCTGTCACAAACCTCTGTGCACCTGGACGTGACTGCTGACTGAGACGCTTCTTCTACACCCTCCCCGCCATGCTCTGAGGGGGTGTCTCCGATGTCCCATGGAGCAGGTCCAGGGTGCAGTGCAGCGATGTGGCTGTCGCTCTCACATTCTTTGCACTTCAGGACCACTTCACAGTTTTTTTGCAAAGTGAGCAGTGGAAGAGCAACACCTAAAGCAGATACTGTTCTCTTTAAGAAAAACCTTACGCTCTTCCAGCGGTTTGCTCCGAAACCCTCTACAATTCTTCAGGGAATGGGGTTTTTTATGGATGGGACATTGTTTGTTGATGTCACCTGGCTTGTTGGATGAACCGTGTAACCGGGAGCCTGAGTGTTGCGATGCTACTTCAGTTTTATGAGCAGACACGTGGCTTTTAATGTAACCTGATCTCCTTTCCATTCGTTCAGGTTTTGAAGGATCTGTGGAGAACCTGTGTGAACTGATGGATGAGACTGTAGAGGGAGTCGAGAGTATGAAACTAGGGTCGTTTCTTCGCCGTGCTTCATTACATACAAAGTCTTTAAAGAAAGAAAACGGAGGGAAAGACACGTTGTACTGCTCCTTATACTGGGACCCACGAGACAACCATCTCTCTTGCAGGCTGTATGGCAACTTTCCCACGATAGGGTTGACTCCCCTGGCGGTATCCAGGTATGAGAGACCAGGTAAGTACCCCTCAGACTTGGCGGACTCTAACTCTCTCAACAGGTCTCCCAGTTCTCTGAGCTTGAAAGTGTCTTTGGGACCGATTCTCGCGAAGTTCTCTATCCTCTCGAAAAGAGCTCTCTCAATAACTTCGGGGGAGCCGTAGCACTCCTCCAGGCGCTCCCAGGCCATCTTTAAACCTGCAGCAGGGTTGGCGACATGCACAGAACGGATCCTTCTGACATGCTCCGAAGACTGGTTTCCTAACCACTTTGTTAAAAGATCAAGTTCTTCGCTCGCGCTCAAGTCAAGTCCTTTTATGGCATTGTGGAAGGAGGATCTCCAAGCCCAGTAGTTTTCTGGACGATCGGTGAACTTGATGAGACCAGAGTTCACCAGCTCGCGACGCGCCAAGAACCTTGTGATTTCACTTATGCCTGTCCTATCACCAGTAGGCGGCAGTAATGGAACCCTGTTGTAAGAGCGACCATCTGGCTCTGTAGCTGGAGGGTTAGCAAGAGGCGGATGATGATGAAGTGCTGGCGTCGGCCTTTTGGGTTGCTCTGCCCTGTGGTTGTCGTTGTCCATCGTGGCGCGTTGCCGAACCACCGGCGTTGCCCCCTCAGGCTGCCTTGCAAAAACATCACGTTTAGGTTGGGGATGAAGAACACCACTACCTTCTCCAAAGGTGAGTTCTTCTTTAAGAGGTGAGAAGACGGGTTGGAAAGGTGAAAAGGATGGTGTATATGGGTCAAGTTTTGGAGGCTGAGGCTCTGTGTCGCTATGATGGAGCTTGGAGTGTTGAGCAACATAGTCCCGGGTACGTTGTATAGCGGCCTGATCTGAATCGTGATGACTAGCCTCTCCATCTCCGTCCTCGGCCTCTGCTGCTGCTTCGAGCACTTCAGCTTCTGCTATGGCTATAGCTACCTCCTTCTCATGTTTTAAAGTTGACAATTCTACCGTGATGCGTGCTTCCTTTAATTTAGCCTCTGCAGCTAGACGGGCTTCGTCCATTTTCAGTTCAGCAGCTAGACGGGCCTCTGCTAGTTTTAATTCAGCTTCTCGCTGGATGAAGGAAGTGCTTGCACGTGCAGCTTCAGCTTTAGCTCGGGCTTTGACTGCTGCCCTGCTAGCAGAGGAAGAACAAGATGAGCTTGAGGTGGAGCCGGCAGAAGACTGTGATTTTGTTCTGACAGGTGGTTGATTCTGTCTAGCTGGTAATGGTGTAGATTGAGCTCCTCCAGGGGCCTTTTGTGCTGGCTGCACTGTGTTTTGATTAGCTTTGATAGCTTGAGACATGATAAACTTAGCTTGTGAAGAGGTGTACGTGGATGGCTTTAAGCTGCAGCGTTGAGCTTGCACAGTATCTTGTTTCCCTTGAAGCTATAGGGTCTGCTGTGACGACGCTTTTTTACTATTCTGTCCTCAGTGTGCGTCCATGCACAAATTGACAGATAGCGAACAAGCTCCAAAAGAGACGCAGAGGGTTGAATAAAGTTGAATGAACTTTACTGTTGTCTTCGTTCTTTTGAAACACTTTTTTGTAAAACTACAATGATACAGAGAATATTTGTATCACTATGTATGTTAAATCACCACACATTTATATTAACTGAAATCCAATGAAACCAAATGAAACAAATTTCACTGTTAACTTAGTATTTCACATGTAAATAAAACATACATTTATCATGTATCATCTCGATTTTAAATACAAAACATAACTCTGTGTAGCAACAGAATTAAACAGAATCATACAAAATGTCAAGTATAACTTACAAGCGATGGTTTCTCAGCACAAACAGCGGGAGGAAAAAAGATGAAGGCTGGAGCTATGAGCAGACCGCATGGAGTACACAAACAACAGACTTCCCTATTAGTTCCTGCTCAGTGTCACATGACAAAGCCTTTCAAAATAAGAGTTTGAATTAAACAAATTTTAAGCTACCATTAATCGCCACTAGAGGGGGGAAATCAGTACAATGCAGTGGCTCACATAGAAACTACATAATATGAGAAAGAAAAGATGAGAATAAAGGATTCTCTGTGGGTCCAAACCAGGCAGAAGGGCAAATGATGTGATGGTTGATGCTCTTGATAGCTCTTTTTCAATAGACTTTGGTCATCCCGCTCACTTGACCTCTTCACTGCATCCTCCTCGGCAAAAAGTAGCTCCAGTGGAGACTTTTTTGGATGTTTAAAAGGAGGAGCCTGCTAAACAAAAAAAAAACAGATTATAGTGAAAAAAAAACCCAAACCACTTCATGGCTGAGAAGAACACACCTAAGATAATTCCATTCATCTACTTACCCTCTCCTCTTCCTCTGAGTCCTCTGAGTCCTCAGTATCCCAGTATCGTTTAGCTCCTGGTTTACCTCACCCCGTTCTGGATTGTCATGGATTGCCGCTGACTATGGAGGGCAATATGGGATTGTTGGGTAGACATAGAATTATCATAGTATATTATTATTATTATTATTATTATTATTATTATTATTATTATTATATTCATCATAGTTATGTTAGTTAGTTATTATAATCATAGTGATGATAATAATGGATGGAATAAATTTCATCCATTGGAAGAATACAATTAAACAATGAACTGTCTGCCATTACAGAGTTTACACAGTCTATATTAGAAAATGTTGAGGACTGATATTTGTGTATGTATGACATTTCACCTCCTCAGAGTTTGCCAGCAACTTCCCCTTGATGCGCTCCCACACTGCAGTGTTGTCATCCATTCTAATTTTGAAGTGAGGGTCTAAGGCAGTGGCTTTTTCCAAGAAGAATCTGACATCCTCATTCATTAAAACAATAAAAACAAAATTACTATTGTAAAATACCACAGGAACTGACATTAATCTTCATTAATTTGATATCCTCAGTCAAAATTACAGTGTACTGGCCGGACAGGCTTCCCCAGACCCTTTTCTTTAGGTCAGAAACAAATGCCGTGTCTCTATTTTCCGCAGCAAAGTGTTTCTCAAGTTTCTGGATTATTGGCAGGATCTGTCCAGCAGTGGGGCTTTTTTCAGTCGAAACACAGAGAGTGCTGGTGTAAAGCATCTTCATCAGTCTGACAAAGTCTTCTGCTTTGGTGAAGTCACTTTCCACATACCTGGTTGCGTTTCTGTCGAGGAGTTTCTGGATGAATACGGACCCTCTGTTGAAGTCGAAGAAGCGGCGGGAGCGGGGGAGCAACGCAGCGTATTAAATACAGTGCACTCGTTTATTTTTGTGATGCCATGCAGGTGAAGGTGTTTTGCAATGTTCGTAGTGCACCCTCCTTTGGCAGTAACACATTTTCCACAGATGTTGCACTGCGCCAGGTAGCCGTCACTTTCTGGACTGAAATGCAGCCAAACTGGAGAGCGGCGTCTCTTTGGATCCATGTTCAGTGAAGTCTGAGTGAAGTCTGGTCGGTGACGGACGTGACGTCGACACTAGCGCGGAGTTGATTACGCTGGGCGGAGTAACATCAACAAACTAGTGCAGTAAATTAAAAAAAAATAGCGCGGACATTTAGGAACCGAAAAAAGGAATCGAAATCCAAAAATCTTCTAAACGATTCCAGAACCGGAAGTTAGGAAACGGTTCCTACTTGGAACCGTTTTTCGATGACCAACCCTATTTAGAAACCTCTTCCAGTTCACGATCAAGAGTTCTTTTAGCTGGTAAATATCACAGGCGGTCCTGCCTGATTGTTCTTCCTCTTCCACTTGCCGTAAACTCTTCCTGTGTTCTAGCCAATCAGAAGTTTAGAGTCACGATTCTGCATTTATAATTGTCTGGTATATATATCGTATGATATAACTTATATAAGTTATATCATACATATATAACTTATATATGCCTTATATGCCTGTGTTTCATTGTCTGTGTCTAAATAAATGTTGTTAAAACTTGTCGGACTCTGATGATTGACTTTTACCTGCCAATACGTGGTATAAGAACCCACAGTAGCAAATTCTCACTACAGTTATTCATTAATCTAAATTTTCCGCCTTTTTGAAAAAGTCGGTGGCACCCTGGTATCACTGAATTATTAATAAATTGAGTGAGAAGCCCTACACTGAAGATATTTCTCATTTACAGTATGTTTTTATCTCAAACCACTTTAAAGTTATAGGCTTATGAAACCTTGATATCAAAATTGAACATTTTCCAATACTACCTTGTGACGTCATAATATGCAAATTATATGAATAATTTCACTCCCATCACAGACTTTGAGTCATATTGAATAATTTTCTCATTGACAGTATACCTTTATCTAAAACTGCTTTCAAGTTATAGACTTTTGAAATCTTGATAGCAAAATTGTATATTGTCTTGAAAAAACACCGGTGCCTGAAGGGTTAAGACCGACAGATGGAAAACAGGGAATTCAGTGAGGGCTGTTAGACAGCACAAGACTTGTGTCCTTGTCCATGTGTGGTTGAATATGAACTCTGCTTGGTCCTCACCAAGTCAAGCTAATGCAGTGCTTCTCAATTATTTTCTGCTGCGCCCCCACACCTTCCACCACGACTATAAATAGTATACATCTCTGTATCCTTATTAACATTAAAAGAAACAAAAAAGAAAGAAATATAGATCAACTTATAACAAAGTACAACTTTAATAAAATTGTTTTTTAGTCTGTAAAGATTTAAAGTGCATCAATCCCACTGCAGTCACAGTGAAGCCAAGCGCTACATCAGCATCGTCATATTTAACTGTCTTAACTTTCTGGTGAGTTTTGTTTGTCTCATTATCTTCGTCTCTCTCTACTTTTCTTTTCATCCCTGTTAGATAATTTTCTGTGGTGTTCACTTCATATCTCCTGCTCTGTGCAGCGTGCGTGAATGTCTGGTCCAAAAAAAAAAAAAACAGACACAATATAGCTAATACTCTCTGCACACACTGTCAAATTGAGAGCGCCACTGCCGCCTACAGGGGTATCTGTTCAATTACACTTTACTCCAGTACAGCAAAAAAAAAAAAAAAAGAAGAAGAAGTTGTTCCCTTGGGTCACACACGCCCCCCCCCCGGCATCACACTGCGCCCTCCTTAGGGGTCGCACCCCACTATTTGAGAAGGACTGAGCTAACAGGGTTAGATAAGGCTTTGGATGAACAAGGTGTACAGTCCAGTGTCTTTTTAAGACTTATCTCAAAATTACTCAATTGCAATATATTTTTTGTGTGAATGGGGAGTTACTTGTTAAAAGAGACAAGTCTGTCACCAGTCTGTCTGTACCAAGGGGGTAACCATGGTATAGACTTTGAGGGGGTCCAAATGAGAGCCCTCCCCCAGAATTTTTTTTAAAGGTCCATTTCCCACAGTTCTGTGATTTTTTTTTATTAACCATCTGAAATCACATTTAAAGGAATAGTCTGCAATTTCTCTGAGAAAGTAGCGAATAGGATAGCTTCCAGTGGGGAAAAATTACATGCCTAAAGCATGTTGATGTAAATATTGTGATTGGAACGACAAAAAGTCCATAGCACACGATGGACTTTTAATTCCAAGTTAATTTGTATTTTGTTGATTTGTCTCAAAATGAATGTCTGCAAATTTACACTGAAACGTTTAATGTAAATGAAATCATAGATTTGTAAAAAGAATTAAATGTAAAATATTGATGTTACATTACCTTACACAATCCCTCTCCCTATCTCTCTGTGCTACCTGCATTATGACCAGATATTATTATTGTACCAGAAGAATAACTGACCCTGAGGAAAATTTTATTTAGAATATTCTGCTTTTCTTACTAGTTTTATTTACTGCTGACACGTAGGCTTAGGTTAAAATGAAATAAAATAAAATGAAATGAAAATGAAATGAAAAATACTTTATTTATCCAATAAAGGGAAATTCAATACTGTAGTATTAGGGCTCTTTTTATTTTTTATTTTTTAATAAATAACAGACAACGACAGCAATAATAATATTAATAATAATAATAGGTGTTAAGTCTTGTAGTGGAGGCTGATGGCTGCTGGCAGGAATGATCTTCTGTATCTTTCCGTCTTGCAACGGACCTGAAAAAGCCTCTCACTGAACACACTCTGCTGTTTGATCACTGTGTCGTGGAGAGGGTGTGAAGAGTCCTCCATCATCTTCATCAGCTTGTGCAGCATTCTTTTTTGTACAATCAGCTCCAGCGGCTCCAGAGTTACACCCAGCACAGATCCAGCTTTCCTGATCAGTTTGTTAATTCTCTTCAGGTCTCTGGTTCTGATGCTGCTGCCCCAGCAGATGGCTGCAAAGCTGATTGCACTTTCAACAACAGACCTATAGAAGATGTGCAACATCTTGGTGCAGACATTAAAAGATCTCAGCTTTCTTAAAAAGTAGAGTCTGCTCTGACCTTTCTTGTAGATGTATTCTGTGTTGCATTTCCACTCTAGTCTGTTGTCAAGCTGAACTCCACGATACTTGTATTCCTCCACCACCTCCACCTCCTTTCCCAGGATGGAAACACTGCTGTGTTGATTCTTGCTCCTCCTGAAGTCGACAATCATCTCCTTAGTTTTGCTGGTATTTAATACGAGATGATTGTTACCGCACCATTTCACAAACTGACAGATCAGTTCTTTGTACTCTGCTTCCTGTCCGATGTATTGGAAGTCAGAGGTGTAGAGCGTGAAGAGAAATGGTGAGAGAACAGTTCCTTGTGGTGCTCCAATGCTGCTGACCTCCATCTCAGACACACAACCTTTCAGTCTCACAAACTGTGGTCTGTTTGTGAGGTAGTCATAAATCCAGGAGGTTGTGGAGGAATCCACCTGGAACTTATGGAGCTTCAACAAATGTCATCAAGCTGTTGAGTCTTGTATTCCAGTGTCTCACCTGATCATCCATGTTTTCAGAGACTGTCCCTGTCTGGTCTGTTCTTACAGCATCCCTCTCCCTGTCTCTCTGTGCTGCCTGCATTATGACAAGATATTATTATTGTACCAGAAGAACAGTAACTGACCCTGAGGATCATTTTAATTTGATACATTGAATATTTTGCTTGTATTGCTAGCATTACACACACACATACACACGACACACGGAGAGAGAAACCAGCAGCACACACGGAAGACACATCATATCATATGATACAGTCTCTTCTCTTCAAGCTAGCTAGCTCAACTAACAAACTGAGCCCTTTTTAACAAGTTAAATATTTCAAATTAATTTAAAAATTAACACACTTAGTATGACAACATCACTCCTCTTTAGCTATCTAGTTGCTTACTGTCTGAAAAAACTTTGTATGTCCTGCTTTTTCTGCTTTGTGGGTAAAGACATTGCTCCCTCCTGTCTTTCACATTTAACGCTCTCTATTCTGTTGCAGATAAATACAACAACAACAAAAAAAAATGATACGACCGGCATGAAAACTGTGGTATTTTCTATATATTATATGAAACGTAAATCTGGTGTGTATTCATGTGCAACTTTATTAAAAGCGTCCTTGTAAAATTGGATCAACAACAGAACATCGGTAACATCCTCTCCATGCAAAAACACTTTTGTGAAGACATTCAGAAATTTCCAGCCTGAGGGTTTAAACGTGTCACGTGATAGAGACACGGGTCTTGAAGTCTTGTCATGCGTCAAGAGTAAGTCATGGAGAGAATAAAACATCATTTAGACTCAGAAAATAAATCAAACAGTGATGTGGCCCAGTATCAAATGACCCACTGATCGGTACCAGGCCACGGGGTTGGGGACTACTGCTGTATAGGACACATTTTTTCATTTTATAGCTTCTTTACATTTTTGAAAATGGAAAGAACAAATGATACACGGATTAATAAAGTTACTGATCTTTAACATGGACATTTTCATTTTAAAGTTCTCCAGACGGAGGATTCAACAGAAACAAGGTTATATGTAACAACTGACAAGTTGAACTCCCCATTAAAAAATTCTGCTGTTACCTCAGAAATTACCTGTTTAATGTTCTGATTGTGGCTCATGATTTTGTTGGTCAACTTTTTTTTTTATTTTTATAAAAACAGGATGACATTAATGCCCTGGCAGTGGCAATAAGCTTTATTTTATTTTACATTTTTTAAGATGAGATTTACACTAAATATTTGTTACTGACAAGTGCTGATGTTAAAAGTGTTTAAACCACAAATGTTATGGTAATTTAGTTCATATGGCAGAAGAACATTTAAATAAAAATGATCTTTACACTACTTTTGAATTCATGATTTGATTCTGGGTATACAATGCGCTTAATTGTGATTAATCAGAGAAACCATGTGGTTAATCACGATTAAAAATTTGAATCATTGCCCAGCTCTAATATATATGTATGTATATATATATATATATATATATATATATATATATATATATATATATATATATATATATATATATATATATATATATATATATATAACAACAACAAAAAAAACAAACAGTTAATGGAATTAAACAAAAACCCCCAGTAGATGCTATATTTCAATGCACTTCAATGCATTTCAGTAACACCTCAGAATGGTTTAGGAAGGCTAACAAACAGGCTACTCACTGGAGAACATAGGAAAGAGAAGATTTAGCCTGCACAATCTAATAATCCTTGAGTTTCTGAGTCATGGTCAAAATAAAATGATTCTATATGGTGCTTTACCAGTGTGAGTAGAGATCAAAACTGTGTGGAGTGGGACCTTTAAATCTGAATACCTCTCTGAATGAGATATTTTCCCTGGATCTCCCTGCAGTGGCAGGCTTGTATTGTATCTAAAGTTTTTATTCTAGTATAGGTTTTATAATATACTCTCAAGCATAAGACTAAAACAAACAAACAAAAAAAAAAAACTATCTATAATAATGTGTCCGCTTTATTGCTGTTAATAATGTTACATATACTCCTTACTTTAAATCACATTAATGCTGTACATAAAACTTGTTGCTGAGCTGAAGAAAAAAATAGCAATAACTTAATTGATCTGCTGGATTTAATTTTTGTAATAAGTACATTAAATTACACCTTTGAATTTTTGAAATTCATTCAGCTCAATGACACCTGCTGGATTTAATTATGATTTTCCTTTCAAGTTATTTTCTCTGAAATATTTCCTTTTAAAGCCGAGAAACATAGAACAAGTCCATTAAACTCGCAGCTTTGATTGGAAATGCATTATTCATCATTATTCATTATTCATCTTCATTCGTGTGTATAAATATGAAATGAATGTTCTTTCTTGCTCTGATGAAGACCCACGGTTCACAACTTTAGTCTTTTTTTGAAACAACTCAAACAAATAAGTGAAAAAGATCTATGTTTGTTTCTATATACACTACAGTATATCGCCAAAATTATTCGGTCACCTGCCTTGACTCACATATGAGCTTTAGTGACATCCTATTCCTAATCAATATTGTGTGGGTTGTTGTGGTCAACCTGACCTTCCCCGGACTGCTGATCTGTGGACTCAAAGTGAGATTAATTTGAATTCAATAATAGTCATGACACTCTCAAGTTTCGCCTTTGCAAAGGGAGAAATCAGCTGACAGACCCCGCAGTCTGTCCTCCTGCTCGTCCGGTTGATTTCTGCTGCTCTGCAGCTCACAGGCTGGTTTTATTGACACCTTGGGGCGTTAAACATTAGGCGTTGTTAGATACAATCACTTTTTCTGTTAGTTAAAGGTAAACTCCCCCATTGTCCCCCAGAACAGTGCCTTTCCCTGATAAGAACATATCACCCTGACACAGCTTCAATTGTCTTCCTAAGTGCCTGCAACTTTATGACTCAAGCTCAGCCCGTGACCTGCAGACTGCAGACCTTTTAGCAACTTAATTTTACTCTTAATATATGTGTCCAAATACGCAAGCACAATTATAATTCCCACAGGGTCCACCCTAAAGGTCTTCGGAACAATCCGAAAACCTGAGGTTCCAACCCGACCCGACCCGGTACATCGGTACAGTTAGTCTCGGGTCCAGTTGGTGCTCTCTGACAGACTGGGTCCATGTTTACTCGAGAGAGAGAGGTAAAGATATTGGCGGTGCCATTTGTCACTCTGTCGCTCCGTCAGTTTACCTGTCCTACCACTTCATGGCTGAGTTGCTGTCGTTCCCAAACACTTCCATTTCCTTATAATACAGCTGACAGTTAACTGTGGAATATTTAGGAGAGAGGAAATTTCACCACTGGATTTGTTGTACAGGTGTCATCCTATCACAGTTCACTGAGCTCCTAAGAGACCCATTCTTTCACAGATGTTTCTAGAAACAGTCTGCATGTCTAGGTGATTAATTTATACACCTGTGGCAGCTATTTTTTATTCGTTTTTGTTTTTAAATACTTAGTTTTAGTTTGGTTTTTATTAGTTTCAGTGTTAGTTTTATTTTGTAAATTAGGGTTGTAATTTTGGTTGGAGTGAAGCGCTGAACTTTTTGAAGGCTATCGAATCACATAATGTGTTTACATTCTGGTCTCAATAAACATATTTATCAATGCATCTTCCCTCTTGTGGTGTTCCTGCGTATTTACTGACCAGCAGCTATCTGGTCTCTGTGGAAACAGTCCATTATAGTTGCAGTTTTCACCCGTTCCTTCCCAACGCTGACTGGCCTGCAGCTGTAGCTTCTCTTTCCAGGGGGCTAGCTTAGGCTAGCTTATCCAAGTAGTCTTGGTTAGCCTTCTTTCCAGGGAGCTAGCTTAGGCTAGCTTATCCAGGTAGTCTTGGTTAGCCTTCTTTCCAGGGTGCTAGCTTAGGCTAGCTTATCCAGGTAGTCTTGGTTAGCCTTCTTTCCAGGGGGATAGCTTAGTCTAGCTTATCCAGGTAGTCTTGGTTAGCCTTCTTTCCAGGGGGCTAGCTTAGGCTAGTTTATCCAGGTAGTCTTGGTTAGCCTTCTTTCCAGGGGGCTAGCTTAGGCTAGCTCATCCAGGTAGTCTTGGTTAACCTTCTTTCCAGGGTCCTAGCTTAGGCTAGCTTATCCAGCTAGTCTCGGTTAGCCTTCTTGTGTGAGCTTTTCAAATGGACTTTCAGATTCGTGGGTTTTTTTCTCCTTGAGAAGTATTCCACACATTGTATCACCTGCTTCTACAACAAGGCACTTATTTTTATCGTTAACACAGTCAGTCAAAGAAATCCAGCTTTTTGCCGCAGCCATCACTGCTGATCACTTTAGTTTTTTTTGTTTTTTTTTTTGTGGTTGTTGTTGACAGAGCGAAGTTAATAGATTTCAAACGTTTATGAGGAAAAAAAATTACGAAAACGAAGGACTTTCTTGACATTATTATAGTTTATTTTAGTTCTGTTTTATAAACACATAATACAGTTTCAATTAGTTATTGTTTTTTAAAAAACTCTCGTTTTTATTTTATTTCAGTTAACGAAAATGTTTTTTCAATTCTAGTTTTCGTTATTTCATTCGTTTTCGTTAACGATAATAACCTTGACCTGTGGTGTATAAATGTGATTGGAACACCTGATTCTGATGATTTAGATGGGTGAGCAAATACTTTTGGCAATATAAAATCCAATATGGGAAACTTTAAAACTCCTTTAAATATTTCATAATACGTGTGTTTGTCAAACTTCACAGTGTAGAGAAATTTCAAACTTTGCTTGTCTTTTGAAAACAAGGACAACATATTGAAGGAAACCCAACAGTTTCTTAGCGGTTCACGTTAGTCATAGCAGCTGCCCTCTGTGGTCAAATGTTTGAGACCAAGGGTGAATTCCAATTCCTCCCTTAACCCTCAATCTCAACCCTCAATCTCAAAAATGCGCGTTCACGCTAAGGGCAAGTGGTGTCCCAATTCTAAGGGACATCAAGTTGAGGGACGAGTTTGAGGGCTGTATCGCCCTCAAAATTGAGATTTTCCGACACCACCCTTGGAAGTAAGGGCTATCCAGAAGCTAGCTACAAACGTAAGTATCTTCGTATATCTTAAAGATATAAATGTTACGAAACCATTTTATTGTGTTTGTTTGAGATTTTTTTCATGGATTAACATCGTTGTTGGGTAACATTTATTTTTTTACTTTACGATGTTTGCTGCCGGACCGGCGGTCCCGTCGGCTTCACGTTGTACTCGTCGGTGGTCCCGGTACATTATTCAGTCCTCCGTCGCTACACAACAAAGTAACGTGAAGCCGACCCGGACCGCCGACGGGACCGGTCCGCCGTCCGTGGCGGTCTCGGTCCCGTCAGCGGTCCAGGTCGGCTTCACGTTACTTGTACTCGTCGGTGGTCCCGTTCCGCCGTAACGGTCCCGTCAGCAGTCCCGGTCCCGTCAGCGGCCCCGGTCCCGTCGGCGGTCCCAGGCGGCTTCACGTTACTTGTATACCTTGTTGTGTAGCGACGATGGACTGAATAATGTATCCTCTATTGTGTTATTTGCTAATATTATTTAGAGAATATACAGCGCTCTTTTCAATGTTATCCCTGTGTAATTTCAGGGAATACAGAGACAACACGGGCTCTGATACGTTTCAGTCTGATGACGTAACTGCACTCGAGGGGTGTCCCATTTCTAAGTCACAAGATAACCCTGACACTTACTTTCGAGGGTTAAGATTGAGGGCCAAAAATTGAGGGTTAAGGGCGAGGGTTGAGATTGAGGGTTAAGAGAGGAATTGGAATTGGCCCCAAATCACAGCTGGAGCCTCTAATCTCTGAGGATGTCAACTAACTTTCTTTCTTATTGTCTTTCTTTTTCTTTCTTTCTTTCTTTCTTTCTTTCTTTCTCATCCAGATGGAGAGTTTAGATGAAATGGGGCTAGAGAGTAATTGGCTCACTGTGGGTGGAGGGGGTCTTTGGTAGTGGCTGGCAGGATGTCGCCTTCCTCCCTCCCTGCAGAGATCTGAGGCCACGACCCGGTCCAAGATGACTCATGTCCACTCACTACATGCAAACCTTTGAAGTCTGACGCTCAGTTGCTGGAGACACTGCCTATGAAACAGGAGAGCAATGATTTTTATTTACACAACAACAAGTGAGGTTCTCTACAGAGCTATTGGAATGTATTCTGGTTTAAATTTTCTTAAAAATTTCCATTTAACTATTCCATTGCTGACAAACACACTAAGATAGCCCAATGTAATGGGAAGTTAAAATCATGACGTGAAGTTACAGTCTCATGAAGCATTAATCAGTGAACACGCTACTCAGTTTTTCTGTGAGAGAGAAACGCTGAAAGCCCTGAGGCAGTTTTCCCACCTGCCTCCACTGGGAGTCTCTTAAACCAGTGCTCGAGGGGTTACAGACACATGGACTGGAATTCAGAGAAAGCACGCCTGAGGTGCAGCAGTTTACTTTGTATTAAAACTGCTGCATTGAAGCCATTTGTTTATTAATTTTGTACTCCAACAGTTGCTCTCCTCTTCACACTGGAGTCTGGCTGCTGAAGACGGCAATCTATAAACTAATCTACAGCGCAGAGATTATATATCACCTTTATATGGTCTACTGCACATTATTTGATTGTGCTCTTTAGTACAAATGGAGCTTCTCCAGTAGGGGGAGATGGTGACCCACCGTCGTATGGTGCAAGTATTCTCCAGAATTACTCATTACCTCCAGAGAGAAAGAGACCCTTTAAATTCTTAAAATGCTCTCTGAGGTATCTTTGTTTGATCATCTTTCACAGATTCTAGTTTGTGCTGAGGTATCTGGCTTCTGAGGGAAACTATTCCCCATCTTCTTCTTCCTTATGTGTACACACATCAGGTCGGAAGCTCTGCTGCAGGTAAAGCCAATTTATACATGATAAAAAAAAAAACAAAAAAAAAAACAACCCAGAAATGAATCTAGTAGTTCAGTGATTCCCAAACTGTGGGCAGCGGCCCCCTGGTGGGCCGTTGCGGTACTGCAGGTGGGCCGTGAGAGGTCATTAAAAATTAAAAAAAATGTAATTTAAATACTCGATTTTAAAATCTGTTTTTTTTTTATTGATATATGATTTGATAAATATTTAGAGATAGTAAAACAAACCAATTGAGTGTTATTCAACTGTCATCTTAACTAACAAGTATCACCTTATTTGTTGACCCCTCATATTAATATTGGAACGTAGCTTTTAGTCTTGTATGTTGATCGAAGTGGTGTTGAGAGGTTTGGGTGGGCCACAGAGATTTTTCACATTTCAAATCGGGCCTTGGTATTCTGAAGTTTGGGAATGGCTGTAGTAGTTCATATAAATCTGTAGAGTAGTTTACATTGTTATTTTCTAATTATCATTAATGCCACATTAATTCATCCTCCTTGATTATTCCACAACTGTTCAGTGCCCTGGACCTCTACTTACTCTGGACATACTTATTTCTAAGCTTTTCTTTAAGTCTCATTTCTTATGTTCCAATGAAAGAGCAGAGTTACACAGAGATGAAAACACAAATGACCAGCGCCAGACGAAGAGTGGTTAAAACATTGTTCATTAAATTCTCACACCCAGCGTGTAAAATACTGCAGCCTTTTAAATCCAGCACTGTTACGGTCGGTCAATCCATCTCATTTTTGTCTCATTATTTGTGTGAATGACCCCCGAGTTGAAACTGCTGGGTATTTCCCTCTTTTCCCACATGAGCAGGAGTAACGAAGGTGTGGCAGAGATGCTCCTGTCCAGTCACACTGATGCAGCGCTGTGTGAACAGGAAACAGAGGCTTTACTCTGGCTCTGTTATGACATGGCTGCTGTGTAAAAGCACCTGGTATCTCAGATATACGCTTTAAAAAGTTGTCCATCTCAGTCAGCTGCTGATGCACCAGTCATGAAAGTATTAAATGCTGACAGCAGGTTTGACAGATGGTAACCTGGTAGAGGACAGTCACCAGCCCTATGAATCAAGATTTCTCTTTTTTTTAGTTCATTCATTGATTATTTTCAGTTTTATTCATTCTGAGTTCTGACTTTAGGTTTCATAATTCTTTCTTATTGTCAGGATCTAAACTACTTGGTGATGTGAACGAAATACTTTTAATATTCAACCCCGTTGGAGTGTTCAAATCAAACAACATCCTTTGTAGCTGCTGCTGCTACTCTGTCTGACTCCTTCGTTTGAAAAAAAGAGGTGGAAATATAAAAAGCTGGCAAATATCAGTTACCTGAAATAAACACATGTACAGTCAAAAATATCTGAAGTGAAAATCTGATGAACTGAATACAGGTGAATGTTGCATTAAGACTCCCTCCATCCATCCCTCCATCCCTCCATCCAGATAGTCAGTACAGGAGCTGCTTCCAGCTGTCATGGTGTAAAAGGTTGAACTCCCTGGAATTTTACCTTTTATTTACTAACTCATCACACATCTATAAGTCAATTTAGAGTATTTAATAATGTATTCTATATCCCAATGGCATATGGACATATTCATTTACAAAAATGACATCTCCTCATTAGTTAAATATAAATAAAAACTGTAAATATTGCAAATAGGGTTAGGGTTAGGGTTAGGGTTAACCCTAACCCTAACCCTAGTCTAGTGTAAAGATTAAAAGTATGAACTTATTGGTTTACTCATTTACTCATCATTATAGTGGGATATTTATTTGTTAGAATTATTGTTTTACACTTCATCTGCAAAGAACCTAATAAAGTCGAATGATACTTCAACGTGTGAGTGCACTGATGCTCCTTCTGAGATAAAAAAAACAACAAACTTTTATATTGACTTTGAGAGAAAGTAATAGGCTGCTAAAAAAAGAATACCAGTAATAAGAATTCTCCAAAGTGGGTTTCATCAGAAACCATGCATGGAAAATGGCCGGCTGTAGTCTGCCAGGCAAATATTTAGTAATAAAAACTCAGACTGAGCCTGGAAGACACTCATGATGGATATCCATCTAGTATCCATCTAATCAGTCCCATATCACAGCCAAAAGATAGTAAGATGCATAAATAAATATTGTGCCTGATAGAATCCTGACATGTTTATATAGATATAGATAAAAACGTCCACTCTGACAAAACACAATGTTATTTTGCATCTGTTACTGGGAAAATTAATAATCCTCATGACATTCTGGTCGGTTTCTCTTGTTCTGGTTAGGCCATCACCTCCAGAGAGAAAAGTTCCTGTTTGGTTTCTGTGCAACTAATAAAAAATCTGTCATGAGCTGGTAACATTAATGTCTGCTGTTAACAACGCTGAAGTTTGTATCGCAACAAAGATTAGGTGAATGTTTCACCACATTAACTGCAAATACAAGCTTCTTGTAAAGGGTGGTGGGGGGTGGGGGGGTCACTGTTGTTTTTTGTTGCCTTATCAGAGAAACAGGGAAGAGATATTGCCACTGCTGTTAAAGAGACTCCAGGTGATCAGTCAACACATTAGGATGTGTCACTGCAGCCTCGCTGGTGATTGTTTTCATTATTTTTACTCACATAACGCCATCTTCATTGTCTGGGCAGATGAAACAGTCGGCTGCACTGGTGGCTATTATTAAAGTTTTATTGACTCTAAAAGTCTGGGGGTCATCTCTCTTTTTTTTGGTATGTGATCTGTGAAGATCGCGGGCGTAAATGCCACCTCACACATCAACTATCACTTTGTCACTTTTTGAACATTTGATTCCTGGCGTGTCTGTTCTCGCCTGAATATATTTAACCCGAAGGTCTTAGGTATTTGGAAGTTAATCTTGCTCATCCTTTATGGAGCCCCGTTTGGGTCATAATTCAATGAATAAATGAGTCTATTATAATGAAATACAGGCATTTATTACTATGAAATATTTCCCATTATTATGATAATGGATCGTTTTTATAAGAATGAGCTTTTACATAATAATGGCTTTGTTTTTCATAAGAATGATTTGTGTGTCAATCACAGCAGAGAGGGCGGAGCCATTTATGTAATTGGCTGCTCTTTCATTCAGGCATAAGCAACAGATCAGTGAATATGGCCAAGGTTTCCCATAGCTCAGTCCAAGCTGCCATAGCTACAATCG
The DNA here is from genome assembly GCA_018398805.1 of Hirundichthys speculiger. Lineage (NCBI taxonomy): Eukaryota > Metazoa > Chordata > Actinopteri > Beloniformes > Exocoetidae > Hirundichthys > Hirundichthys speculiger. The sequence goes on along the minus strand of JAGFBZ010000831.1, from coordinate 142,290 downwards.
TACTAGGAGCGCACCTTGATGAAGCTACGGCCCGCTGCTAACGGGACCTCACGGCCAAAACTAGTCGATGTCAGAGCGTAAAATGGAGAAGGATCAGCCAATGAGCGTGCAGGTCAACCACTGGCCCCGCCCAGTGGCAAAATGTCATTATTATGTAAAAACTCATTCTCATGAAAAACGAAGCCATTATGTAAAAACTCATTCTTAGATTAAAAAAAAGCCATTCTGAAATAAACTATTATGCATTAAACTAAGATTAAATAATAATAAAAATATATTTCATAATAATTACATTTTTTCATAATAATGGGAAATATTCCATAATAATGGATACGTATTTCATAATAATAAACGCCTGTATTTCATGATAATAGACTCATTTATTCATTGAATTATGACCCAAACAGGGCTCCATACATCCTGACTGCTGTGATGCTTTCTTTCTCCACATTTGTTGTGACCTGTTAGTGCTGAATGGTCTCAGTTTAAAAGAAGCACCAATCAAGAAAGCGAGAAAGAGAAAAAACACAGAACGAGTGATGATTCGCTGCTTCTCTAGCTCCTTTCTTTCTCTCTCAACTGTGACTTTAGATGTTTTTTTTTCTTTCAGTAAAAATAATTTCAGCACATTTTGCATGTTTTTGTTGCGTTAGCCAGAATTGAAAAATTTATGCCAAGACTTTATATCTTATAATTCTCACTTCTGAATTTGGAAAGAAATACCTCAGTGATTGTTTTTTCTTGCATTATCTTTGAGAACTAAACTTGATTAATACTATGAAAAAATGGTACTCTCATATTTGTGGAAAAGCTACCTGCAGGGCTATAACTGATAACACAGTGATACAGAAGAGTTGAGAAGGAAGAAAGAGTTCTCAGATAGTTATTTTCTTTATTTTACGTGAGCCTGTGTAATTAAGTTCCAGCCACTTTGGCAACATATATCAAACAGCAACTGCAGCAGAGTTATCTTAACTTCTTAACAAATTTATCTGTCAAAATTCCCCCAACTTCCAGTTTCAGTGAAGTTACATGAATTGGATTTTTATTATGCCCAGATAAAAAGTGACACTAATAAATCTGTGTGGGTTTGATAGAGCTATCGATCAATAGCAATGACGCGGTGATTTCCTGGCTGAATGCCTCTCTGTCTGAACTGTCCCCTTCCTATGATGAAAAGGCCTCTCTGTGCCAGAAATGTGACATTTCATTATATGTTTTCAGCTGCTCAACAACGGTGCAATAATACACTACAAGTGAGGCATCGTTGTTTTTAAGCATTTCTGGACCAAAGCTAAAACGTTGATTTTTTTTTTTTTTTTTAAAGCAGAATACAAAGTTGTGCCATAAATCAGCTGCTTTGCATGATGATGCAGTTTGAGTTTGTGTTGCACCTGTATGCATTAACACTGGTCTTACTGGAGGAGGAGAGGTGGGGTGGTGCAGGGAGTCAGGGGTTTATTTCTTTTGACTGGAAGTGTCTGCGAAGGTGTGGACACATGAGGCCTGCAGGATTTTTACCACTCTTGTTACTGCAGCCCATCATTATTTTCTATGCTTAGCTTCATTACAATCTTTTCTTTTTTCTTTTTTATTTGTTTACTCAAATTATTATTAAATGTTAAGTAAAAAGCGGTGTTGAGCTTTGTGAAACACCAAGACGTTTAAATTGTTTCGAAGCTTCGACATCTACTGGCCATTTCCCACAATGTGACATTTTGTTGGTGAAGCAACGACTCAAAACAGTGAAATAAAATTGTGAGCCAGGCCGTGGTTATATTCCTGGTGACGTCAGTTATCCTGCCTGGACTGCAGTTGCACAAAAGCAGTTTCAACTCAATCCCAAAGTTTCTAGTCAACTTTAAATGAAGCTAAAATACATTGTGGTCACATTTCTCCAGACCAAACAATACTTATGTCTGGCAAGGAGGTTTTCATTTTTTTTTTTTTTAAAAGAAAGCCAATCATATAAGTCGACAAGAGAAGCATAAAGGCCCCGATCATACACCTCCCACTAGCCGCTACCCGCTATCTCTTAATAGCGGCTTTAGGAGGTTTGGCGGAAGATCGGGCCCAAAGTTTCTTCACTGCTTTTACAAAACATACATTTAGAATCCAGTCTGTTACACGTCCCAGTCAACAACAGCTCATCTGCTGTGTTGACTTTGTTTTTATTTATTTTTGAAAGCAGCATATTTTTATATTCAGTTGGAGACAGAAAAGTTCAACAAAAGTCAGATGTTAAGACCTGCTGTCACCTGCAAGAAATGACCTTATTAGCATATTAAGACACAATATTACAAAGAAAAAGAGTGTCTTTCAAAGTTTTATATTTGAGATATCTCTATGCCAACTTCATCGTAAATTTTAAATTTCAGTTTAGTCAAAGGTACCCAACTTCAGTCTGAATGACATCACCCACAGTAGGTTATTTTGTAAATGATTTCTTTAAGTGCTGCCTTTTCATTAACTCCATTTTTGTCTGCCAGAGGACCAAGTGTGACTCTCAGTTTATTCATTAACTGGAATGTCTTTTATTAATGTGGTTTCATGTGCAACATCAAAAACATCAATCAAAAACTAAAAAAAACATGTTTCTACAAACGTGTCTCTTGTATTTTTTATTCATAAACATAAGCTGTGTTCACTCCACTCTTCATGCTGTAGCCCGTGAGCCACGTTTTGTCATTTGCAATATATTTTATCACAAGTGCGTAAAGCTGGAATCACACCAGTCCCGTGTCATATACTTTAAGTGCACCAGTTGCACCAGTTGCACCAGCAGCACACACCGACAGCACCAGTTGTAGGTTTTGATGGATTTAAGCAGTTGTACAAAAATCCTTACTGACTACAAATAACACCCCAAAATACAAAAAAATTCCAACTTTTTATCTGTTACTTGAAAGGCAGAGGCAGGTACTGCTTAGTGTCTGCAGGTGACATCTACGGGGGCTCCCCGGGTTCATGGGGGCTTCAGGGAAGAAGTGGGGCACATCCTGAATTTAGAATCACTAAAACCTTTATATCTTCAGTTGTGGCAAGAAACTGGACGTTTGTAAATTGAATCAAATTGGAGGTAGAAAAGTAACCATTAGGGACTGACTTTAAGAGTAAATCAATTTCTTTAAAATTCCCAATTTTACCGCAGAAGTAAACATTCATACCCGGTACAACGGAACAAAAGATAAAGATGTGAAATGACTATGAGGTTGAGCTTCACTTGAACTGCCTTAGTTGTTGCTCTGCTCACGATTCTGCTTTAAAAAAAAAAAAAAAACTTCTAAGAAGCTGCATTCTCTTTCTGATTTCTCACTTTAAATTTTCTTTCTGTCCTGTTTTTGAAAAGCAGATTTCTGCTGCCTGTGGGGAAACATGGTACTGCAGCGTCACTCACTTGGCTCTGTCAGGATGAATCTGAGTGTGACGTGGATTAAACAATATTATTAATCATGTTTTTTACCTTCATCAAGGGTCCCAACATCTGTGGGCCCCAGGGTCTCATTTCCATTCCCCACCCCTCAACTATGACACCCCTGGGGGCACGTTCAAGGACTACACATCTGGATTTTAAAGTAACATGAAGCTGATGATGTCTGATGTAAAAATACCAGTTTGAGTTTCATCCAGAACAATATTTACTTTAGCTTCAGGAAGTGTCATCTCCCATCTTCACCATCAACTCCCGTCCCAGTCATCTCTGGTGACAACTGTGTGTCCCATTTCAGCATGCTATCACACTCCAACAACAGTAAAACTAGTCCACAGAGCAGACTCAAGAAAGTCATGAAGAAAAAAAACAGAAAGTGGCCAACCAAGAGACCCAAACATAAGCTGCGTAAAAGGCGATTGAGCCTAAAAATGTGTAAATGTTTCTTTGTGTCGCTTTAAGGACTTCAAGCCTCACTCTTTTCTTTTTCCTGTTCAAGCTGAAACTCATTTGGTTTGTATGGGAGCCCATAAAGGGATATGTTGTGACCACAGAGACGTTACATAGTGGTGTTTTGTATGTCATTCTGGACATAAAGCAGAGGATGTGAATCAGAGGATTCAGTTTAAATTTAGCATCAGCACTTGTTTTTGTCTGTTCTGCGGTTTAGAAACATTTGGATGCCCCAAATAATCCAAATATGATCTCCAACTGTGCACATTTGAAGCCTAACATCTCTTTCATTTCAGAATTTGATTTTGTAATAAAAAAGTCCAGTTTTATTGAAAAGAATAAATGGTGAAATGAGATGAGTAAACAGTCTTTTTGTGTTTTTAAAAGGTTTGCTTGGCAGGGATCCCTGCCATGTGCGTAAAGGTTTACTCAGCAGCAGGTGCAGTTTGATGACTGCCAGTTCAAACAGCAGGATATTCCTCTCTCTCTGAGAGGAAGACACCCATGTGTGGCTTCCAGCACTCACTCCAACTTTTCAGTGTGTCTACATTATTGTTATAAGGCTCTGTGTTTAGAAAGAAACTGGCTTTACTGTGGACACAAACAAGAGTCATCTCTGACACTGACAGAATCACATTTAGGAGGAAAAAGTCAAACAAGATTTTTTTTTTTTTTAACAACGTGTGCATCAGTGTTAAGTTTGTAAACTAAAACTTAAATGAAATCTTTTCATCAACGACCCTTTATTCCATGACTAATTTATGACGAGAATGTAAATTACTTATGTAATGGCAACAAAAACTAAAACGAGATCTCTGTTCAGAGATCTTTATGTTTATGTTATAAACTTACAAGTAAAACCGTGACGAAAAAACTGACACTGATCGGACGGACAATCTGGATTACAACCATCCCCAGTGTCTTGATTGTTTTCCTTTTTAACCAATGGATTATTTTAACTTAAATTCAACTGTCAGTCTATTGTTCCGATTGGATAACCTCCCTCTGCCCTCTACCCGGCCGGAGCGTTGAGCTCATAGATGTGTTGTTAAGCCTAATGAAAGGAATTGACCTTTTGGTAAGCACCGCCCCCTTCCTAGTTACTGTTGCTAGGTTGGACAAAGTTGCTGCTCCTGCATTAAGGAGTGTGTTAATTCGCTATTCTTCCGATGTGTATCATTTGTGTTAATCAGAGACGCGGCAACGGGGTAGGCATACTAGGCAATTTCCTAGGGCCCCGAGCTGGAAGGGGCCCCAGGACAGCGCTGACATAGGTCCTTTTGTCAATGACAAAATGAATGAACTGCTTTAGGCAAGGCAAGGCAAGGCAAGGCAAGTTTATTTGTATAGCACAATTCGTGTACAAGACAATTCAAGGTGCTTTACATAAGCATTACATTAAAACAGGAGGAAGTAAAAAGATAAATTAATAATAAAAATGCAAAAAGTTAATCCACAGTTGTTTTTGATTTAGGAATTAAAAATGTAGATAAAACGTAAGAAATAAAAGTTAATTATTATGATAAAATGTGGCAAATAAAAAAGTTTTTAACCTTGATTTAAAACTTGTCATGGCCTGGAGTGGCCATGATCTGTTTTTCTGTATATTCTGTGTTGTCAAGTTGGCGTCTCTCCATGTCTCTAGTGTTTCCTGTTTTACTTTGAAGGTCTGTCTTGTCTCCATTGTTTTCAGCTTTGCTTCCTTCCCCTTGTCAAGCCTGATTGTTCACACCTGCCTCTCGTTTGTTCCTGTGTGAATATAAGTCCTGTCACTCCCTTTCAGTTTGCTGTCCATTGTCGTCGGTATGCCCTCCATGCCTTGTCCTTGTGTTCACCGTTCAGCTTGGAGTCAAGTTAAGTTTGTATTTTTGAATTCCTTGACGTTTTGGATTTTTCTGTCACAAGCGGAGGTGTGGAAGGAGGACCCAAATGCAGGAGGTTCCAAAAACACAAAAAGGTATTTGTTTAACAAAAAACAAAAATCCAAAATCCACAAAATCCAAAAATCCAAAACATCAAGGAATTCAAAAATACAAACTTAACTTGACTCCAAGCTGAACGGTGAACACAAGGACAAGGCATGGAGGGCATACCGACGACAATGGACAGCAAACTGAAAGGGAGTGACAGGACTTATATACACACACAGGAACAAACGAGAGGCAGGTGTGAACAATCAGGCTTGACAAGGGGAAGGAAGCAAAGCTGAAAACAACGGAGACAAGACAGACCTTCAAAGTAAAACAGGAAACACTAGAGACATGGAGAGACGCCAACTTGACAACACAGAATATACAGAAAAACAGAGAAAAACGATCATGGCCGCTCCAGGCCATGACACATGGCTAATATTGATCCATATCAATGACACAAACTGAAACTTCCATAGACACTGCGAGATATTTGGAACCCCCCTAATGGGGCCCGGACTGCCCGCGGCCGGCTTTCTTCAGTACTTCAAACTCAAAATGAAGCGAGTGTATCCGTCAGGATACGCAAAAAGAAAAAAAAAGCAAGATGAAGGAAAAAGAGAATGGGAAAGTGCTAAATTCAAACCTGTATTATCTGACATTATTTTAAAAAAAAGTTATGGTTCCACTTTGTCCCAGTTTGTAGTTTCACGAAGCACAACTGCACATGACATGTTTTACTGCACTTTAGCCTAGCTTATTTAAACAGTAATTAACAGTAAGCTAACCAGTAACTAATTTGTATTTGGAAGAGGGGCGATATCATATGTTTCTTTCTCTCTTCTGTAATTGGTTACAAGAGGTTGGTGGTGCTCGGAGACTTCAATATACATGTAAACAAGAGCGGGGATACGTTTACTGCAGACTTTCTTAACCTCACACACTCTTTTAATCTCACCCAGCATGTCACTTGTCCGACTCATGAAAAGGGCAACACATTGGACCTTGTTTTTACGTTTGGCCTAACTGTCAGCGACATTCGAGTTGTGGATTTTATTTTATCTGACCATAAAGGCGTTCTGTTCTGTTTGTCCTCCGACGCTGACTTCACTACAGAGAAAAGGATCAGAAGTTCTCGTATCATAAACAGCCGGGCAGTAGAGAACTTCAGGGAATGTTTTGACTGTGGTGTCTTGATGTCGCTTGAAAATGACGTAGATCATTTGGTTCGCACTGTGGTGTAGTCTCTTTTATCTGGCAACCCATGTTGGTGACGTTATACACTGGTGCAGAGAGTACACGCTAACTCTATGAAGCCAAGCTGATATCCGCCCGCTGTTGTTCATTGTTATTTTGATACTGCTCAGTAAAGTCATCCATTGCAAGCTCTAGTAGTTTTCCTTGCCTCTAAGCGACAACACGACACGCACTTTCAATGCCCACTGTGCCGCCATCCTGGATGACGTAGCTCCTGTCGTCACTCGCTCCGCTCGTCCGATTAACTCTTCGCCTTGGATGAATGAAGAGATTCGTGCGCTCAGACGTGAACGACGCAGAGCAGAAAGGGTATGGAAAGCGTCAAATTTAGAAGTCCATAGACTGTACTGTAAAGATCTTACAACTGATTTTAAAATGAAAGTACAACAGGCCAGAGCTACCTATTTTAAAAATCTAATCTCATCCAGTAAAAACAACCCCAGAACACTGTTTAACACCATTGTTGCCAGAGATATTATAATATACCTTCCATCACATCAAATTTGACAGTTTTACGACTTTGACACCAAAGCCAAGTGAACTCATTTGCAATGTTAACACTAGTTCAGAGTAACATACAGGTTCAGGTTCCTTTAATGATATCACAAATAGATTTGTTTTGCACAGTAGTGCAGTGGTTAGCAAAAAGGTTTGGTTGGAACTGGGTTCGCCTGGGTCTTTCTGTGTGGAGTTTGCATGTTCTCCCTGGGTACTTTGGTTTCCTCCCACCCCATAAACATGTTCTTTAGGCTAATTGGTAAAGGTAAACCCCGCCTAGGCTTCATATACATTAACCATAATGTAATTCTGAGAAATAAATCAGTCAAACTAATATGTATGTATGTGGCAGTGAGAAAAAGCTGCTTGCACTGGAAAAGTGTTCAACTGCCTCTAAGTTGGGAGTATTATGGTGACATTGGGGATTGTTCATGGTTTTGATAGTAAACACTGATGCAAATTAGTACTCTCTAAACTTCTCTGAAATCATCCATTTAAAAACATCTTTTTTGCATTCTGAAACCTCCTGCACTGTAAAAAAAAAAAAAAAAAAATCCAAATTTATGGTAAATAACTAAATTTTTACAGTAGTTTTTTTTGTTTTCTAAAAATAGTCTACAAAACTGTAAAATAACAGGCATTTCTTGTAAATATAACAACACAGTTGTTTTTAAAAGTATTGTACCAGTAATGACAAACTATATTCATTCTCTTTTTTTAACAGAAAAATGACTGTATTATTATACATTATCTTTCCTGCTCTCTTAAATTATAGTCAAATCTTCATAAAATGACAATAATTATCTGTAAGTAAATATGAAGCTTGTTAAATCAAGGTTTATGTCCATATTAACAATCTCATGTCTTTCTGTGTAATTTTAAGGAAACTCTCACTAGTTTCACATTTATGTGTACTTTTATGCTCAAACTAATTGTGTAAACAAATTTCACAAACTTGTTTTCTATTACCTCAAACACTATGCGATTAAAATAGAAATCAAGTGTATACCTGAATCTGCTATCTGTTGAGGTTGAAAGTTACAGAGATGTTGCGCCTCTGGCCAGTCACTAAGTGATGTCACATTGTGTAGAAGTACTTACATGCTAAAGAATCTGATAAATGTCAAATGAGAAAAGTTAGAAAAAACTGTATTGCAATAGTCCAGGCAGTAAGTAGTATATTTAAGAATGGCGATTTTTAAGTTCTTTAAAGAAGTAACATACTTTAAATTTTAAATCTCAATAGCAGAATTTATTTTGCTGTATGACATTTAGTGCAAGACATAGTATTAAAATCTACATCAAAGACTTCAGGACTACCGAAATGCCAGTGATGGGCCACACAGTGGCACAGTGGTTAGGACAGATGGTCAACATACTGTAGTGATCTGGCAGGTCCTTCTGGGTCATTTCCCAGCATCCTTTGCAGCCCTGGTTATTTAGGTGCTTATCTGTATTTGTTTGTTAGCTATTTGATTTAATGCTGCCGTGTAAAGTCTGTTGCTGGTTTGACTCCCCGTTGATTCATACCCCTTACATTTAACATGTTAATTTGTGTCACCCTGAGTTAAGTCTGTCTGTGTACCTGTGAGTTTGTTTAATAAAGTGTGTAAAAAAAAAAAAAGCTTGTACTGTGCAAAAAATAGGAAAGTTGATAGAATATTCCCTTTGCTAGCGCCATGTCTCTGTCAGATGTTGCAGACCCAGGGATCTACTACAATACAAAGGCTACAGTCCTTAAAATTGTTGTAATTTTAAACTCAATAGCTAGTATTTCAACAGTTTTTTTGACATGTTTTAAGAGAAAAATCACATTATTTTTTGTGTTATATACTGTTATATTACATCAAACACAAATTATTATACAACTTCTTTACATAAAATAATGTCGTTGAAACCGTGTGTGTGTGTGTGAGAAACAGTGACGTGGAAGAGAGATAGAGAGAGAGAAAGAGAGAGAGAGAGCAGTTTTCTCTCTGCTTATTCAATATACTGTGTTTTGTAAGAAAACTCTACACACATACTAGCTCTCCACAGTAATTAATGTTTCACAAGTTATATATAGTTATTGCTTTAATATCACATTGAGTTTCTGTTATAACTGTGATTGGAAATCTTTTTACAGAATAGCTGACTACTGGTTGTTGTCTGCTGAACAGGTGGCCTCTGTGGCGCGATTTTTAAAATGGTGAACGTGCCATATAGGGACATGCTATATATGGATTGTGTGGTGTGTCAGCATGGGGGGGGGGTAACAGGTGTCAAAGTCATAAAACTGTTAAATTTGATGTGATGGAAGGTATATAATATTATCTCTGTTGCCCCACCCCTTCCATCTGTGCCAGTTTCTTCAAATGAGGACTGTAATGTATTTCTTCAGTTTTTTGTTAATAAGGTTGCAAATGTTAGAGCTAGCATCACTCTATCCCCTTCTCCTCTGCTCACCTGTCCTGTTATTTTACAATCTCTGAGCAGCTTCTCACCAGTATCACTTGGAGATTCTGGAGGTGATTAGCTCTATGAAGCCCACCTCTAGCCCCTTGGACATTCTTCCTACCCAAATGTTAAAAGACATTACTGCTTGTGTGGCACCCTCTTTAGTCACCATCATTAATAGTTCCCTTGCCACAGGTGTCGTGCCATGTTATTTTAAGGAGGCGGCTGTCGAACCACTCCTTAAAAAACCTAACCTGGACCCATTTTCTCCATCTAATTACAGACCCATCTCAAAGTTACCATTTATTTCAAAGGTCCTAGAGAGAGTTGTAGCCAAGCAACCTAACTCTTACCTGTCCCATAACATTACTGACACTTTTCAATCTGGTTTCCGCAAAAATCACTCAACTGAATCCACTCTCCTCAGGGTCTCAAATGACATTTTGATGACAGCTGATTCAGGCAAATGTTCTGTCTTGGTGCTCTTAGACCTAAGTGCGGCCTTCGACGCGGTAGATTATGGAGTCCTACTGGATAGATTAAGAAACTGGGTTGGTGTGTCAGGTTGTGCCCTAGAGTGGTTCTGTTCATACCTAAGTGAACGTAGATTCTCAGTGGCGGTGGGGCCGTTTAGGTCTGACTCAGCCCCTCTACACTGTGGCGTTCCTCAGGGCTCCGTGCTAGCTCCATCACTCTTTGCCCTATACATGCTGCCTCTAGGCCAACTTATAAGTCAGTTTCCTGATGTAGCCTACCACTGTTATGCTGATGAAATCAAGCTGCTTTTCTCCTTCAGACCTGAGAACTTGCACCGTCTTAGCATTTTAATTGACTGCTTAGATGCAATTAAGGGCTGGATGTCTACCAACCTACTGCAGCTAAATACTGCTAAGACTGAGGTACTGATAATTGCCCCAGACAGTGTCAAAGCAAAGGTGGTAGAACACCTGGGCCCCCTTAAAAACAACGTCCACTCCAGCATCAGGAATCTAGGTGTTCAATTCAATCAAACCATGTGCCTAGACGACCACGTCAAGATGCTAAGTTGCAACTGCTTTTTCCATTTAAGAAATCTGGCAAAACTGCGTGCTGTCATCTCCCATTCAGAATTAGAAATTGCCATCCATGCTTTTATCTCTTCTAGATTGGATTACTGCAACTCACTTTTCACCTGTCTGAATCAAGCATCCGTAAAACGTCTCCAATTAGTCCAAAATGCTGCCGCTAGACTTCTCACTAAGTCCAAAAAATCATGTCACATTACACCTATTCTCGCTGCCTTACACTGGTTACCGATTGATTTCAGGATTCAATACAAAATACTCATATTTGTGTTTAAGTCCTTCCATAACAGTGCCCCCATTTACATAAGCAATCTCATTCACCACCACACCCCCCGTCGCTCTCTGCTGTCTGTTGATCAGGGCCTTCTTACAGTACCCCGTACAAAGCTGAAATCCAAAGGTGACCAAGCGTTTGCCTCGGTTGCCCCTCGGCTTTGGAACTCCCTCCCCCGGGATCTAAGATCTGTGCAAACTTTAGCATGTTTTAAAAACAAACTAAAAACACATCTCTACAGGCAGGCTTTTCCAGACCTGGCCTGAAAGGTACCCACACGAGCTGTGTTTTTTTTTTTTTTTTTTTTTTTTTTATTATCTTGTTGAGTGCTGATTGTTATATTGTTTTTATCTTCTGTAAAGCACTCTGTGTATTCTTACTGTGAAGGGTGCTCTATAAATAAATTTTACTTACTTACTTACTTCTTGAATTTTCTGCATGTCATGTGACATTTTTTTTTCTTGATTGTGTTTTTGTTAAACTTTGCACGTTTCAGTTTTTTGTTATGTTGTATTGTATTTTAAGTTTTCTTGCATCACTGTGCACCTCTGTTATTTAAAATAAAAGATTTCTGGATTGAATGATCATGGTTTTTTTGGACTGGTAGGGCCCCCATGCTCACTCTTGCCCAGGGCCCCCAAGGTGACTAGAAACGCCCCTGGTGTTAATATTGTGCTATAATAACGCCATGGTGAAATATTGCTGCTGGGGATCTGCAACAGTGACTCGAGGTGTCCAGAACGTTTGGAGGGGACATTTTTATTCTCTTTCCCAAACCAAAGCAAACACTGGAAAACTGCAGGCTTTGGTTCAGTTGTGTCCGTCCACACAAGCAACTGAACGTGGGGAAAGTTACAAAACACACCTACATTTACTCCAAGGTAAGTTTACTTTGTTTATTAGATAATTGATTTTAAAACCATTTAGTAAAAGTAATAATATGATTTACCGGCAAGGAGGGTGATGAGTTTTCTGTTAGCATTAGCTCTGGTCCATAGGTCTGTCCCACACCAGAGCTATGTTAATATGAGACAGTCGCAGCATTGTATTATGATTAATACAGTGACGTTTACATCACAAGCCTCACCTTATCAAAATAAATATCCAGGGCCATATATATTTGTAGACAACAAGGCAGGCTTATAGCTGGCAAGCGAGCTCTGGTCCATAGTAGAGAAGTCATCGACACTATGGACCAGAGCTAATGCTAACAGAGAACTCTCACCCTCCCTGCTGCTAAATCATATTATTACTTTTACTAAACAGTGGTTAAATCAATCATGAACTAAACAAAGTATACTTTCCATGGAGCAAATGTTGGTGTGTTTTGTAACTTTCCCCACGTTCAGTTGTGGATGGACACAACTGAACCCACAGCCTGGATTTTTTCAGTGTTTGTTTTGGTTTGGGAAAGGGAATAAAAATGCCTCCTCCAAACGTTCTGCACACCTTGAGTCACTGTTGCAGGTCCCCAGCAGCAATATTTCACCATGGCGTTATTATAGTATAATTGTTACGGACCCTAACCCTAACCCGGCTGTCGCCTGCGGTCAGGAAGAGGGAGTGACGTCCCGGGATTCCCTTACCAAGCTCCGCCCCCTTGAATCAGCTGAGCGGCATTGCCATCACCTGGGCCCTCCTCTCATCACCCTCCCTTCTATAAAAGACCTGTCAGAACTGCAGTCGTGGCAGACTGTCAGCCACAGACAGATCTGCCGCCATTGAGAGACTTTGTTGGAACTTTGTTGGTCTTTGTTGATTAGTGTGGCATATTGTGTGTTTAAAAATAGATGTCTTTTGTTGCTGCTCTATGTGAGAGCTTGACTTTTTGTTGCAGAGCAAGTTTAATTTTATTATATTTATTATTTTTGCTTTACCTTTAATAAACGGCTTGCTGCCAGATCTACACGCCTTGTTACTCCCCTTATTCCATCTACTAGGCTAACTCACCATACCTGGGCTGTAACAATAATATTAACACTGATGATGCACATCGGAAATATAGCAAATTAACACAGTCCTTAATGCAGGAGCAGAAAGTTTGTCCGACCTAGCAACAGTAACTAGGGAGGGGGCGGTGCTTACCGAAAGGTCAATTATTAGCTCTGTTAGATCCCCAAAGTGCAGTTCAGCCTCTGACTAGTAGAGTCTGGCACCAGGACCAGCTCTCCATCTTCTCGGGTCAGTTGCGGTCTAGGGGCGGTTCACCTCGCTAGATTTCCTTCAACTTATTTCCTTCAACTTATTTAAGCTGGTGTCGGGGAGGATTCACCTAGCGTAACTGCATATTATTCATCCAAATGCCTGCTCCCTCCAATAACTGACCTAAGAGGAATAGCCTGGCGGCTCAAAGTCCAGCTATTGGTCACATTTGTTTAACTGCAGCTCTTCCCTTATGATCTGGGCTCTTGTTACCGACTAGGTTAAGTTTTAGTGGCTTGGACAGCAAGTCTCAAGGATCTGTGATAATATTGGGCTAAAGTCACCAATAAGAACCTGAAGTTGTTAATTAAATAGTTAAGGCAGAGGTATACCCATTCTTTACAATTGTTGGGACAGTTTCAATATCAACCACAACGTCTTGTGTTAATTTTATATATTTATTAAGCAGCATAGCAGGGTTAAGCGACAGCAATCATTGATTAAACAATGATTTAATATTGATTGAAAATGGAAAGACAAACTCGAATTCTGTTCTAAAAATCAAGCTGTGGCTTACAAATCGATTCATCTGTGCTGATCCAAGGATGGTTGGGGTGCAAGCGAACGGCTGTGTCACTATCCTCCGAGTCTGCTCGCTGAGAGAGCAAGGCCCCTAGGTACTCTGATCCCGCCCCTCCTCCTTGCTAGCAGTGAGCTAGGGTAAATTAGAAAAACTCCAATCATATTCCTCAAGGGTTGGAAAAATGGTTAATTTTTGCACCTTGAATAAAATGAAATGAATGAAAAATACTTTATTCATCCCAGAAGGGAAATTCAACACTGTATCAAGGGCTCTTTTTTTTTAACAACAAATAAATGACAGCAATAATAATAATATTAATTGATAATAATAATAATAGTAGTAGGTTTTATGTCTTGTTGTGGAGGCTGATGGCTGCTGGCAGGAATGATCTTCTGTATCTTTCCGTCTTGCAACGGACCTGAAGAAGCCTTTCGCTGAACACTCTGTTGTTTGATCACTGTCTCGTGGAGAGGGTGTGAAGAGTCCTCCATCATCTTCATGGAGAGGGTGTGAAGAGTCCTCCATCATCTTCATGGCGAGGGTGTGAAGAGTCCTCCATCATCTTCATCAGCTTGTGCAGCATTATTTTTTGTACAATCAGCTCCAGCAGCTCCAGAGTTAAACCCAGCACAGATCCAGCTTTCCTGATCAGTTTGTTGATTCTGTTAAGGTCTCTGGTTCTGATGCTGCTGCCCCAGCAGATGGCTGCAAAGCTGATTGCACTTTCACCAACAGACCTATAGAAGATGTGCAACATCTTGGTGCAGACATTGAAAGATCTCAACTTTCTTAAAAAGTAGAGTCTGCTCTGACCTTTCTTGTAGATGTATTCTGTGTTGAATTTCCACTCCAGTCTGTTGTCAAGCTAAACTCCAAGGTACTTGTATTCCTCAACCACCTCCACCTCCTTTCCCAGGATGGAAACACTGCTGTGTTGATTCTTGCTCCTCCTGAAGTCGACAATCATCTCCTTAGTTTTGCTGGTATTTAATATGAGATGATTGTTACTGCACCATTTCACAAACTGACAGATCAGTTCTTTGTACTCTGCTTTGTCTTCTTTGTTCTTGAAGAATAAATCCTTCAGATAATTCCCTCCGATGGTTGGATAGCTTCCTCGGTCCCAAGCCGGTCCTGCTCTTTCGAAGACACCCCACGGAAAGAACCCCGATCTTTCCTTCTCCTCAGGTTTTATGCTCTCTCTCAACCAGCCTGCGTCAGCCCCAAAAAGTCCTTGTTTGGTCTTCCTCAGAATCCACAACTCTCAATTGGTCGACTCACATCTGCATAGGCGTACATAATTTCCCAAAACTCACATAACAATTGATGATTGGTTTATCCACTTCTGTAGAGGCGTACATAATTACTCAAAATTTTACATAACCCTTCTTGTTTGGTCACACATCAATTCATGATTGGTTTCACATACAGTCGTTCATGCATAATTCACAGAAAGAGTCACATAGTCTTTCTGATAGGTTCAGACATCTCAGCAGAGGCGTACGTAATTATCATGACATACACAACCCTTCTGATTGGTTTATGCTCAACAGAGGCGTACATAATTTAACCACAAAGCTCCTCCCAGGTTCCAAGGTTACCCTGTTTACTTGGTCAAATAGCTCGCTAAGCTAAAGGTAAACAGCTAAAGCTAACTCCTACCTAACGATTTATGTACCAATGTATGTCACAAAGGGTACCCAAAGCTTCATTAACTGATTAATTGGTTAATATCCAGAATATGTTCTCATTTGCCGGTTTCTGCACAAAGCCTGCAGCCCTCGCCAGCTTCCCCAAGGTCAGCCTGCTCTGCCATTTCTTGCACCTGGCTTACCTCTGATCCAGTGCTAGCCATGGCTACGCTGGTGTATATTGCAGGAAAATCTATTGTTTTAATAACAACCTTTTTCCCTGCTTGTTAGTGTGGCTCTGTCTCTTTTTTATGTAAGCACACACTACTATGGAGTTCAAGCATGTAATTAACGCGTGTCTTCAGTCGCAAAAGACTCCACAGTTTTTTTCCTTTCTCTTGATGGTTTATTGAACTTTTCCTTCAGGTTACAAACAAAATAAAACTGTGCAGAAATCCAAACTTATGAAATAACAACTATTAAGCACAGTCAAAAACTAATGTGCTCTCCTCGTCTCCATAGTCCTAACAAAACAGAAAACGCATGCACACATCACGTTATGCACATCCTAGCCAATAAGAAAAGAGCAGTTATGATTACCCAATAAGCACAATCATTAGCTTATTTATGTATAAATGCAACAAATCTAAAATATTAATGGCATTGTGTGTACTATATAAAATGGCTCTAACATAACCTGCCCCTAATTGTTAGGTTAAGAACATAGCAATTACCAAACACAAACAGAGAGCCATTGCCTAGACAATAGATCCTTTCCACACATTTTTTTTTTTTATGAACATGTTTCAAAACAGTTAAACATCTTCCCTATTTTACAGTTCAAAGCAGATCAATGTCTTTATCTTATTCAGTCCCTTTGGCTTCATGATGCCTCTTCCAAGAGACATATCTTGGTGATGGGTCTCTCTAACGTGCTTGTTCTTGTCTGAACACAGACGCTGCGGACAGTCCCCTTTGAATCTGGCCTTATCTTGATGATTTTTCCTATCAACCAGGAATGCCGTGGTGCAGACGAGTCCACAATGAGGACGACATCTCATAGGTTGAAGTTCCTCTTTGCTGTGTTCCATTTTTGCCTCTCCTGCAAGAGGGGTAGGTACTCCTGGGTCCATCTGCACCAGAATAAATCTGCCATATATTGGACTTGCCTCCAGCGGCGGCGTCCATAGAGATCATCCTTAGAGAAGACACCTGGAAGGATGTTTGGCTGTGTTCTCATCATCAGTAGGTGATTCGGGGTCAAAGCTTCTAGATCACTGGGGTCATTGGAGGTTGTTGTTATGGGTCTGTCATTGATTGCACTCTCCACTTCACATAGGAGCGTCTGTAGACCCTCGTCAACTAATATTTGTAGATTCAACAGGGAATTTAGGACTTTCCTGACTGTTCTTATTTGGCGTTCCCAGACACCTCCATGGTGGGATGCAGCGGGCGTGTTAAATATCCACTTAACTCCTCTTCTGAGCATTGATTCTCGGATCTTGGGCTGGTCCAGGTCTTTTAAGGACTCCCTCAGCTCTCGCTCAGCACCGACAAAGTTAGTGCCATCGTCAGATCGGAGAACAGACACTTGTCCTCTTCTGCTTATAAAGCGGCGTAGAGCATTAATGCATGAGCTAGTGTCAAGGGAGTGTGCTACCTCTATATGAACTGCTCTACAAGTTAAACATGTGAAAAGCACACCATATCTCTTCATTCTGCTGCGACCTCGTTTGACCTCAAATGGGCCGAAGAAATCCACGCCAGTGTTTGTGAAGGGTGGCTTATATGGCAGCAACCGATCCTCTGGCAAATTTGCCATTTTTTGCTCACCTGCTCTTGCATGTAGTCTTCTGCATATGTTACACTCTGAAATTATGCGTTGTATTGCTGAGCAGGCCTTTGGTATCCAGAACTTCTGCCTCAGTTTTGCAAGAATGTAATTTCTCCCTGAGTGACCTGTCACCTCATGCATGTGACGGAGGATGAGTTTAGCGATCCAATTGTCCTTATGCAGGATAGCTGGGTGCCTGGCTTCCAATGGCATTGCAGCTCGGCTGAGCCGCCCTCCAACTCTTAAAACTCCTTCTTTCAGACATGGATCCAACTTGAAGATATGACTATCCTTTCTGACATGATCCTTTCCATTCTGCAGCGCTTTGAGCTCCTCTGAATATTTTCCTTTTTGACACAGGCGAATCAACTCCATCTCTGCCTTGGCGAGATCTTCAGTGGTAAGTACTTGTTTTTGAAAACTTTGCTTGTACTTGCACATTTCTTGCTGGAGCAATGTCTCTGCCTTTGATAAGTCGACGTCATGTTTCAGTATTGTTTCTTGAAGCTCTTTTCGCTTCTGTCTCAGGTTTAGCAGGATCTCTCTCAGACGCATCAGCCAAGCTGTTGCTTTCTTGAGTCTGTACCAGCATGAGAAGTGATGAACAAACTGAGTCATTGTATCCAGCTTCTCATCTGCTTGTATATGTGACACTTGAACTGATTTCTTGACCTCTGTGTCTTCTTCTTCCAGGTGAATAGCCTGATCTGGGCGTTGAGGCCATTCACTCTCAGGTCTTAACAGGAACTCTGGCCCTTGTATCCAATTCTTGCTCTGCAGCAAACCATCAGCACTTAACCCTCTTGAGGCGTGATCTGCGGGGTTTTCTGCTGTGCTCACGTATTTCCACTGCGATATCTTTGTAGCTTCTTTAATGAATGAAACTCTGTTAGCTACGAATGTTTTATACCTTGCAGCATCGTTTTCAATATATTTCAATACAGTCACACTGTCTGTCCAAAACCTTGACTCGTCCAGCTGTAGCTGTAGTTCACATTGCAGCATCTTGTCCATTTTCACTGCTATTACAGCCGCTGTCAACTCCAACCTGGGAACAGTGACCATTTTGAGTGGTGCCACTCTTGCCTTCCCAATCATGAATGAGGTGTGCTTTTGGTCCTTTTCATTGGTCAGCAGGAGGTAAGACACTGTACCGTAGCCAACGTTGCTGGCATCAGAAAAGTGGTGCAGTTGTGCCCTTTTGACGATGCCAAATCCTGTAGGTTTGATGCACCTGCTGACACAAAAAGATGACATCTTTTTTAAGTCTGACAACCACCTTTTCCATTCTTTTGCTTGTTCGTCTGACACCTCCTCATCCCATGCCCTTTTATCTTTACAGAGTTCCCTCAGGAGCAGCTTGGCCGAAAGGACGAAAGGTGCCAGGAATCCCAGAGGGTCATAGGCTGAGCTTACAATTGACAAGATTCCTCTTCTCGTACATGGTTTTTGTTGTACTTCAATCATGAGTTTGAATGTGTCAGAATTCGTGCACCATTGGACGCCTAGCGCCCTCTCTGTGGGGAGCTGATCCTTATCCAAATCGAGATCTTTAACCCCTGAGGCCCTGTCTTCTTCTGGAATTGACATGAGCAGGGCTCTGGAGTTGCTTGTCCATTTACTCAAGTGAAATCCTCCACTGAGACATAGTGTTCTCACGTTCTTGGCGAGTGTGACAGCGTGCTCATCCGATGACACTGAGCTCAGACAATCGTCCACGTAAAAATTGTTTAAGATTGTCTCAATTGCTTCAGGTGTTGCCCACTCTACTCCATCTTCAGCTGTCCTCTGTAATGCGTATGAGGCGCAGCTGGGCGAGGATGTTGCTCCAAACAGGTGCACACACATTCTGTAGTCTACTGCCTCTGAACTCAGGTCACCATCCGGCCACCATAAAAAGCGCAGCAAATCTGAGTCCTCCAGTGGTATCTTCACCTGATAAAACATTGAGTCAATGTCTGCCATCATTCCCACCGTATCCTTCCTGAATCTTGTGAGAACTCCTACAAGGGTGTTTGTGAGGTCAGGGCCTTGAAGTAGTTCATTGTTCAGTGATACTCCCTGATATGATGCAGTACAATCGAAAACAACTCTTAAATTCTTCTTTTTCAGATGGTAAACTCCATGATGAGGGATAAACCACAGTCTTCCATCACTGCGATGTAGTTCCTCTTTTGGGACTTGGGTGGCGTATCCTTTGTTTAACAACTCTCTCATGAACATCTTGTATTCCTTGTGGAAGTCAGGATTCTTCTGAAACTTCCTCTTGAGGCTTGTGAGGCACTGCTCACCGAGCGATCTGTTGTTAGGCAGTTTTATTTCATTGTCTCTCAGTGGTAATCTGATGCAGTAGTGACCATTGACTAGCTGTGTGGATTTTTTGACTGAGTCAAGAAACTGGTGGTCTTCCTGTGACATCTCTGACTTGTCATCATATCCTCTCTCTGGGAAGTCTGAATTGTACAGCTTAGTCAATAGGTTTTCTACGTTGGACACAGAAATGTGATTGACTGAATGGCTCACAATGTCCTGATAAGCCACAGCAGCGCCTCTGAGTGGGCCGTTGATAAC
Organism: Hirundichthys speculiger; assembly: GCA_018398805.1. NCBI lineage: Eukaryota > Metazoa > Chordata > Actinopteri > Beloniformes > Exocoetidae > Hirundichthys > Hirundichthys speculiger. The sequence continues at coordinate 122,207 of JAGFBZ010000831.1, read as the reverse complement.
CCATCCAAGGGAAGTCTTTACTGCATAGGGCCCGTCACCTCTACTGTTTATTATTTGGCGAGGCTCCATAGCTTTGTAGGTATCTGTGCCAATAAGCAGGCCAACTTCTGCTTTTATGTGGGAGAGGTGAACTTCATGCAGGTAAGGCCACTGGTCCACGTCACTCTGCAGAGGTATGTTTTCCTTTCTCACTGGTATACTTGGTTGAGTAAATACCTATGAAAGCTCTATGTAGTTCTCCTCTTCCAAGCCACAAACATCCAGATTTGACAGGACATAAGTGTTTACCTTTTTCTCAGATCCCATAGTAGTAAGCAATATCTCTGTTTTTCTCCCTCTGAGGTTAAGCTGGTGCATGACTGCATTGGTGCAGAAAGTCGCTGTGCTTCCTTGGTCTAAAAACGCATAGACCTGTATTACTCTGTTACTGCCTTTGCACTTTATCTTCACTGGTACTATGGGGAGAATAGTTTCCTTGCTACCTACCCCAGCATGTCCTCTGTGTTCATGCGCTGCCTCTACAAAGGCAATTGTCACCACACCAGCAACTTCTGTGTTCTTATTTTCATTCCTCTCCTGCAATGCTGGAGCATCCTTTGTGACGTGCAGGATGCTTGGGTGTTTTCCTGAACACTCGTTGCATTGCATCTTTTTGCGGCAACTCTTACTCAGATGACCCTGTGTGAGGCAGCCAAAGCAGAGTCCTTTTGTGACGAGAAATCTGATTCTGTCTTTGGGCAACTGTTCTTTTATTTTCTCACAGACCTCTAATGCATGGCTCCTTTTGCAGTAGATGCAGGGACTTTGAAAAGCGTCGGCTGCTTTGACGGGACCATATTCCTTCTTTTGTGGCTGCTGAGCAGCATTGTGTCCTCTAACTGGGGAGATAGCGGTAGCAAAGCTACTTTTGGGGTTACTTCTCTTGCTGCTTATCTTAGACTTCCCCCTTTCTTCCAAACCAAGGTCCAGGATGTCTGCAAACAGTGGGTCATTGGCAACTTCTGCTTGCCAGTTGATGAAATCTACCACATCAGAAAACCTGGCTCTTCTTCCTGATTTTGTTTGGATCTCATATACTTGATTCCTCCACCGCTCTTTTAATTTGAAGGGGAGCTTTGAGATGACAGTCTTCATATTACTAGGATTGTCCATCTCAACCATGAACTCCACATCACACATTGTGTTTCCGCAGCCTATCAGAAATAAGGCGTATGCATGTAGAGCCTTTCTGTCTTCCGTCTTTATCTGTGGCCATTGAAGAGCTTTTTTCATGAACGCTGTGGCTATTTTCAGCTCATCCCCATAGTGCTGTTGAAGTAGTAGCCATCTTGCTTCCTTATAACCATCACCTGGTCTCATGTGCTCGCAACTAAGAACCAGGTCACGAGGTTCTCCACTTGTAAACTGCTGCAGGTAAAGCAGCCTATCCTGCTGACTATCGGTTTTACTCTCAATTGTCTGTTCGAATGCTTTTATGAATGAGTGAAAGGTGAGCGGGTCACCATAGAATGTTGGGACATCTCTTCTTGGGAGTTGTGACATGTGCTGTTGCTTCACAAGCATCTCTGTTATCTCATTTTGGTGCTGCATTATTTTACAGATGCCATCAGATGTGGCTGCTTGCTGTGAATGACCTACAGGTGGTGCTGAACTAGCTGCTCCTGTTGTGACTTGTTCTGGATGCCAAATGGTTCAATATACTAAGTCTTATAAGATAATAAATGGAAAGTCACAAAGTAAAGTCAAAGTAAAAAAGAAACAGAATCAATCTGGTTCAAAGGTTCAATGATGGATTTATTGTCAAATACAACAGCACCATCTGAGTGTAGCCCCGGGCTAGACTGATTTTCCTTTTGACAAAGCATGGCTTTTATACAATCTGGGGCCAGTGGGCTCCCCTCTGGTCCCTCCTATTTTCTTGCTAAACTTTCCGCCCCTTCCTCTGTTAGGTTCTTTTTCTTAAACCTACCGGAGGCCGGGAGGCCTAGTCGGTATTTTTTAAAAGCATAAGCACCACCTCTTTTAGGTGGAGCCCACCTACTGCCTTTATTTTACATTCCTTATAAGCAGGTACATATTTTAATCTGCCAGTTCACATTTTCTATTTGTAAGCACATATTTTTGGTTTTACATATCAGTCCTTCCCTGTACAGCACTTTACACTAAATTACCCCCTGTGGTCCTGACAAGGGCCACCCCTTTCGATGGATTCTACACTCATGGGCTGCAATACATAGACATTACACACTTTCAGATTATATATATATCATTTACGATTATTGAGTCAAAAGATCACACCACACTTGTTACACTTAAGAGATCACAACCTTCCCTCAGTGAGGATCACCGCAAGATGCTGCTGCAGTTGCAATGGCAACTGTCTAACCACACCTCAGAACCACCCCGGGACGCGCCCATCCTGATGGCTCAATGATCGTCCCTGATGGGCTCCTAACTGACCCTGCAGAAATGGCCAGGGAAACATCCCCCTGACTTGTAGTTAACAGGGGGTAAAACCCTCACCAGGTGGCAACGTCAGTAGTACATCATTCCATTGCTAAACTATGGGTAACACAAAATCACATGTGAGCATGTATGGAGTAAGATCGCTGTCAAAAAGATGTGTCCATGTTATAAGCATTCGTATTTGTAATGATAAACATTTGTGTGTAAATAAAAAAGTTGTACCCAAAATTCTGCAGTCACACACATGAGTCTGATAAATTATTAGGGTTAGGATTGGTTTTATGTGAGTATGAATCTAAAAGCTGTGAGTGCAAAGTCTTGTGAATACAACTCTAATTTCTACGACTACGAGTCTTCACTGTGAACACGAATTCAAGTTTGTGGGTACGAGTCGAAAAACTGTTGAAATGACGTCACAGGCAGTTCACAGGCAGGTCACAGGGAAAGCAATCGAACCCAGAAAAATGCGCCGAAGGATAACTGAAAACATGGACACCGTCGGGGAAGCATCATCATCATCATCGTCATCATCACAGGTAAAGTAAATAACACATCCAACATTTATTTATTATTATTTAGTTGTTTATTTCATGAAATTGTACAGTTTTAAATAATATGAGTTTATGGACGTTAGGACATTCTGCTTTAGCTTACAAGCTAACCACATGTCAGTTACTGCTTGTGTAAGGCCGGATATACACTGTGCGATATTTTAAATCGTTTGATTCAGCCCTATCTCACACTGCACGACTAGATCGCTGAGTTCAAAAGTTCGCAGCCCACGAGTAATGCTCTCACACTGTACGGCCCGATGCTCTGATGCGACTTGACTGCTCACACTATACGTTCATACACACGTCGGACTTCTGTATACCGGACCTGCAACGTCAAAAAAAGCTGCTCTCCACGGACTGCGAGCGCCTGGCTGTCACCTGATTGATGAGCTGACAGGCTCTGATTGGTTCTTAATTTTGACAACAAACACCACATGTCGCGCAAAATACTAATTATCTGTGTAATCACAATATTTATTGTTTGTTATATTAGTCTTATGTTGTGCGATGAAGTTTTTATCTGCCAACAAGCAAATATTTTGTGTCTGCTAATAATGACACTTATATATATGACTTATCAAACGACCAGTTACAAAGTGGTTTACAAGGCAGATAAAAGAACACGTTTCATGCAACAGAAGGAGGATCACTTTTATTTTAACTTCAATCAGCGATCGAGGACACTTTTTCTAAGAACGTGGTCTGCAAACTAGGTGATCTAACAGGAAGTAAGTGTCTCCTCCTGTATGTGCTGGAAACTGTCCGACTTGACTGCAGCTTTTTGTCTCCACCTCCTGCTGCGGCCGCCTGATCTCGTCTACTCGCCAGGCGAGGCGCGGTTCATCTCAAACACACCTGCTGCTTCTACTGTGAGATACCTTCACGAGGAGCGACCAGGATTTCAAACACGTTTGATTTTCTTGCGAGCACACGACTTGTGATCGGGAGCTCGTCGGGAGGTGTTGATCTCTCGTCGTTACCCCACGTATACTGCACGAAGCACGACTCACGATAGGGTCGAAATTCGGCCCGATCCAAAAAATACTCGCACGACTGGAAAATCGGCTCAAAACGAGCCGACAGTCGCACAGTGTATGCCCGGCTTAACCAAACAATAGAATTAGTCAGAGTCCTGACAGCAGTTTACTATCAATCCAGAATTTATTTTTTTATATACGTGTATATCTGAGATCAGACACACAAGTGTGGTTTGCATGGGTCCAGACTAGTAATATTAATTAATAATTTAATAATTGATATTTGTTGTATTAACTTGCATGCTATTGATTGGCATACATTATTTTGCTAAAAATACAAAATTATTTTTTATGTCTGTCCAGCCTATGTGGGATAGAGTACTGTATGTTGGTAAATGACTATGTCAACAGTGGCATTTAGCCTAATGCATCAAACTTGTTGTTTACAGGGACCAGTAGCTGCTCGGTTATTGGAACGTCTGAAATCAAGAATTACAAATGTGTTGAATCAACCACACTTAAATTTGGACTATTTACACTACATTGTAAATCAAGAAACATTCATTGTGACGGCTGCCTCCAGTACTTTAAACATCCCAGCTGAAATTGTGGAGTGTCTTTTATCCCTGCAAAGTAAGATCCACGTAGCTGTTTCCCAAGAAAGTCCCTGTGCTTTTATTAGAGTTGGAGGACGAGGCCGACCAAAGTTCATTTTTTCTGAGGAGCTTCTGTCACGGCTCATCGACGTCCCCTTACCAGTGGCTTGCATTGCAAATCTGTTGGGTGTCAGCCAAAGCACAATCTTCAGGCGTATGCGTGAACTTGGCTTGTCCATGCAGTCTACATACAGCAGCCTAACTGACAGTGAATTGGATAATGCAGTCCAGTCCATCAAAAGCCGGATCCCAAATGCGGGATATCGAATGGTAAAAGGATGTCTGCAAGCTGATGGGCATAGGGTCCAGTGGGATCGGATCAAAGAGTCCATGCACAGAGTTGATGCTCCAGGAGTTTTGGAGAGAATGACACGGCTGGGGTGCATAGTGAGGAGGAAATACTTTGTGCAGGGGGCTTTGTCATTAGTCCATGTGGACACCAATCATAAACTCATACGGTAAGACTTATTGCAGATTTATTCACATTTTTATGTATTGGGGGGTGACTGCTCATTGTAATTTCATATTTTGTTTTGAAGGTACAACATCGTCATATTTGGTGCGATAGATGGGTACTCAAGAAAGGTTTGTCACCTTTTTTTTTTTTAACAGTGCTTTATTATCTCTGTATATGTCATTAACTGCATCATGGTTCATACAATGAATTTGATAATATTTTACTCCATCACTTTACACTAAGTAGATGGACCAAATGGCAATCTTGGGGTGTAGTACTGACTGGCCAATCATATGGAGGAAAAATATGATGGGAGGAGGGAGGGGAGGAGAAGAAGATAATGAGAAGAAAGGGAGGAGTTTAAAGAGAGGTCAAGAGTAGCAGGAGAATGAAGAAGGCAGGTGGGAGGAGACAAAGGCAGAGGTACAGGAGGAGAAGAGCAGGGAATAAACATTTTTAAATAAAGATTACTTATGTTACTGTATGTGTTGTCGGCCTTAATATTTTGCCTCTGCAGTTACAAACACTATCTTTCTACACAGATTTTCTATCTGGAACCTGCAACAAATAACCGCTCAAACACTGCTCATTCATTTTTCCTGAAGGCGGTGGAAAACTATGGCTGGCCTTCCAGGTAAACACTGATATGAACTTGGACTGTTGTTTCATTGTCCTAATTATTCGTTTCAGTATTTTTCAATGGAATAGTTTGTTGTGATGAATAAGGCTGAACTTTTATTTTCAAGGGTCAGGGGCGATGAAGGCGTTGAAAATGTCTCAATTGCTGAAACCATGTTCACTGTTAAAGGCGCTGGAAGAGGGAGCTTCATAGCTGGGCACAGCGTACATAATCAAAGGTTACAATAAACAATTCAAATAATTTACAGTATATCAATTTTGAGATGTAAAATGGGAAATTGTTGTAAAGTATTTTCAGTCTGAGAATATCAATTATTACTTTTCAGCTGAATATTTCTTGTTTCTGATCTAGAATCGAGCGCCTGTGGCGAGATGTCTGGACCAGCGTGACACACCTTTACTATGAAGTTCTTCACAGTCTCGAGGAAGATGGCCTGTTGCATTTGGCAGATGTTGTTCATCTGTTTTGTGTCCACTATGTCTTCCTTCCACGTCTGGCAGAGGCCCTTCACACCTTCACAGAAGGCTGGGACAACCATCCTTTACGGTCTGAGGGTGGACTCTCCCCAAACCAGCTCTGGGTTTTGGGCCACATGAAGAACCCTTGTGACCCAAATGAAGATTTGCAGGTTTGTTGAAGCTCAAACTGGAGGTGCTGTTTACAAAGGCAAGGTGCAGTCGACAGGTTTTGAGAATGAATATATGGAGGTTGGGTTGATATTAGTATGATTGATTTTACAGATTTTTATTGTGATTTGAATGGGGTCAATATCTCCCACAGTGTGGAAGGAGTATGAGGTTAAAAATCAGGAGCAAGTTGTTTTAAAAATGTGTGATACCTCATTTAAGTGATCACACAAATAGAGTAAGCGAAGCAATATTTATGATGGATGTAGTCAATGTTCTGATTGAACAAATTTTGTTCCCTGGTTTAATGATTTCTGTTGTTAATGTACTGTACCTGTGTATGTCAGTGTGTGCTTTGGTATATTGTTAAAATATTTCTCAATCATTAGCCATAAAACTTTATAACCCATGTCATATTTTGACTCAATTGTGACATCTACCTAGTTCCCCTGAGACTGCAGATTCATTATGACTCAGGCAGTTATCCATCAGGCTAACAAATGCTACTTCACACAAAATAACAGTAACACATTTTAGGTTTTTTTTTTCCAGAACACAGAGCTATTTGGAACAGACTGGGAGATGTTTGATGCTGTACATGAGGAACCATATGGAGTTCAAGTCCAGGAAATTGAGTGCCCTCTGACTCCGGATATTATGGAAACTGTACAGTCCATGATAAATCCCTTGGCCTCATCAGAATCATTTGGCAGAGACATTTACATAACAATGGTTCAGTGTATTGAAATTCTAATGGAAACATAAGACATGCCTGACATGACCTTCCAAAAGATGTGATTGTATAGAGGTGATCAGTCAATGTACTTGTTTCAAAAAAGGCATGCCTGACATCTGTTCAATTTAACATGAGACAGGAGTCCCAAACATTTTTATTGAAAATTCATCAGAACTCAGAATTAAATTTGTGACTTTTCCAACTTCCCCCCCAAGATGACTGGGTATTCTAAAGAGTACATGGAGGTAAAAACCAACTTTAAAGTCAACCATCAACCAATACAAAACCAATGGTTCTGTAACAGTAACAAAAAAGATAACTGAAACAGTAAGAAATGATAAAATAAAATAATAAAACATAAGAGCTGACCTGTTCAGTTTTGTTTCCCTTCTGAGTGGCTACACCTTATCAAAGGTTTGCCCGTGGCAAATGGCTTGTGTCATTATGTTTTTGAATTCACTGTATGTTCTCAAGTGAGCTGAAGGGAATGTGACCGTGCGACTGCACGCACTTACTGTCGGAAAGCAAAGAATGTGTCTTGTGTCACAGTCATGTTTGAATTTTATGTTAATCACAAAGTCCTTCTTCTCGCTTGGGAGAATTGGCTTGTGTCGTTGTCCAGTGAGCCACTGCATTATTCGTCCAACAGTCAAGCCTTCTGGACAGATGCTTTCGTTGCTGGGCTCCTCATGTCCTTAATGAAGAGATTAAGACAATGTTAGCCTGGATTGAAAACAATACATTTTAGTTTCTAGTTGGTAAAATCCCTTACATATATAAATCACATTGACTTTTTTTGTATATAACATTTCATAAATCAGTAGAAACTACATAAGAGATTTTAACAAAAGCTGCATTTGTTCTAACTGGATGACGGGCTACGTTGTGGGAATTGTTCAGACACCCTGTTATTCAGTATGACTGTACAAGTCATCCATATGTAAAGCCCTCCATGTCTAGTTCAATAAAACAGTGCTATCCTAGAGGTAACAATATTACATTTCATCAGTTACATTCATTTTAAATAGTGACATCAAGTTTCCACAACTGCTTAGATTTATTGGGTTGTATAGTTTCAATTGATTAACCATTTAAGGTTAAGGTTACTTTTTTTATTTATTTACACTGCACTATACAAAATGTACTGCAGGATAACAGAAAAACTGAACCTCATTATTACCCTATCTTGGCTAAAACATACCAGAATCCTCAATTTCCTGGAGGTAGTCCTGGAGAAAGTTCATGATGTTTACTTCCTTTTGGTGCTTGGCAGAACCAGTCTCACTGTAGACAGGATGGCTGCTCTCCAGAAGGAAGGCTGCATCCGCCTTTAAGAAGAAGAGAGCATTTCAGTCTGCATAAACATTGTAATTCTTGCAAAAGACATTAATGCAAAATTAAAAGCAGTCTAAAATGTAAAAAATTACCTCATCATCTTCCCCTGGAATAAACAGTGTTTGGCAGAGGTCTTCATGACTCTTCATGACTTTTGGGAGGTCATACAGCTGCAGGCCTCTTCTGAGTTGGTCAAGCATTGGGAGGACTCTCATGGTGGAGTGAAGTATGACAGTTCTAATGGACAAAATGTTTCATAAGTAGAATATACTTTTGTAGTATACCTGTGGGATGTAGAGGGTAGGGTGGGGGGAACAAAACTACTATTAAAAAAAAAAAAAAAAAACGTATGTAAACTTCAACTGTATATATATATATATATATATATATATATATATATATATATATATATATATATATATATATATATATATATATATATAATGTAAAGTATATTATTTGGTGACGTGATGAACAACACAGCTTTGCATGAACTAAACAAGTAGCCTAATTCAAGTCACAAATTCTTGTACAATACACCCTTGCCTTACTGAAAAACAACAATGTCACCAACATACCTTATCATGCTGTCTTGTTTTTCCATGGACACGGGTCCGGTGTATCCGCAGGTCACAATATCGTCAACCAGGTCATTGATGTTGTCCTTACTGGCACTATTTATCTGAAAGCAGAGTAGGTGTCAAGTGAAATTAATTTTCATTGTATCATTGTTCTGTAAAATAAACAAACCAAAAAAAGTAATTATGCAAACCATTTCACAATGAGGTTAATGTAATTACTAACTTTAAAAAATTCAATTTACCCTCTCAATAAGCAGTAATAGTTCTAAATCTGTTACATCACTGGCCGACACTAGAATGCTGTCAGAGTCACCGGAGCAGAGATATCTGAAGCACCACTCGCGCATGAACGTAGGACAAGGTCCACCTTGTGCCAGGCTGGCTGCCATGACCTCTCCTGCACTCCTACATAAAAAAACAACATTGCATTAATCTGCCTGAATTCATTTACAATGATATAAAACAGGGTTAACTAGCATTGCAATTACATCATCATTACACACCTGAAGTAGTTAGAGTCCAAACTGTTGAGACAATAAACAGGATTCTTCCCTTTCTTATCTGACCCTCCAACAAAGAGTCTGTTTTCAATCTCTGCTAGCATCTCTGCAGAAGAAGAAAGAAATACAGGAAATTCAAAAGGTCTCTTCTCACCACCAGAGACCCCCTGTTGATGTTGACAGTGTGTCAAGTGTATCTAATTTGACAAATATGGACAATCAGTAAGGAGTAGAAATCATCCTCATCATCAGTCCAAAAAAACCGCACTCTTGGTCGTGTAAGAATATTATGTGCACAAATGTCCTCTTACTGTAAAATGAAAAATAGACAAACATTTATACCTGTGAGGAATTCTCTGCTAAGGGCCCCAGTATCGATGCCTGCCTCACCGAAGAATCTGACCTTAAGTCTAGATTTGGGTGATGTCTTCTTCTGCCGCTGCCATTGTTGCATGCCTCTGCTGAAGAGGTCAGTTCTCGAAACACAGATGGAAAATGTCTCCGTTTCATCAATTTGTGAAGCGATCCAATCCAAGATTTCCTCAGTACTGGAAATAAAAACAAAAGACAAAAATTATACATTAATATAGACACCAACATGTCTTTTCTAAATGGTTTATTTACTTATAGATTTCTTGTTCAACACTGGGCATTGAATAACAAACAAAATTAGACATGGTTATACTGTCCGTATAATTTCATAGCTGTTTGTTACAATTATTCTAGGTGGTTGTTGGGGTGTGACATGGTACAACAATTGCCACACCTCCTGTACTGGTGAAATTCTAAGGGGTGAAAGCAGGCCTCGTGTAAGTCAAGGCAATAGCAAGGTATGACACAAATATACAATGTTTTGGGATTACCACATTTCTCTGATCACACTCCACACATATAAAGCTTTTCAAATGGAAAAAGATGATTGATACTGTAGTATCTCTTAAAGTGTGTATTATCCAGATGACATAATATGCCACCATAATGTACAATATTACCTTTGAAAGGTACTGACTTGACTGACTGGTACTGATCCATGGCCCATCATTGGTCCATCATTTTCTGAAGGTCTGCACACATAAATAAAACAGTTTATTCTACATTATCTTCACAGAAACACTTGTATATCTATAACATATAACAACTGAAAAAAAATACATTGAATAATTTATATTACCGCAATCCACAGGTCGCTGCATGCACCTCAATCACATCCACTTCAAATGCATCATTGCATACAGGACACTCTGCTGTCTTGAAAAAGAATTCACAAGGCATGTGAATAAAGCCTTACATTAACCCAGAGATTAATATTTTAATTTAACAGAAAGGCACAAACAATTTCACCTCATCTGTGTGCTGATTAAATTAGCTTCATATCCTTCATTGCAGCTTTCCTGGGGGAAAATAAGAGTAATACGTAAGTGTTTAGTAGTGATGTGTCGGTCGAACGAGCCGGTTCTAAAAGCTGCCTCTTTGAAGAGAATGACGGGAGCCGGTTCCTCATTGGGAGCCGATTTAGGTTTTTTTTTACTAAACGAGCCTATAGCGGCACACCTCTCACTAACTCGCGCTAGATCAAATTGCTATCTGTGACCCATCTGAACCTCTGACCATTCAATGGAGGAAATGAAGCATAGACATTTGATATGATGTATGTTTTTTACATTAGTAAGTCATTATACACAGTTTTGCATTACTTTTGGTGATAAATATACAGGAAATCTGAGGAGCCACTTGGGAGCCGGAAGAGCCGGCTCTTTTTAGTAGGGATGTCCCGATCCCGATCCCCTGATTGGGATCGGGACATCCCTACTTTTTAGTGAGCCGAACCAAAAGAACTGGCTCTCCAAAAAGAGCCGTAATTCCCATCACTAGTGTTTAGAGCATAATACAGAATAACATCTCATTTTCCAATACAAACAGTTTTGAAATAAAGCCATAAGACTCTACTTTGACATACCTCTTCAGCAGAAGAGGACAAATCTACAAATTCTGTCTTGCATTCCTTGATGTGTAACGGAAGAATCTGAAGAGGGATCATTTTCTTGCAGGATGTACACTGGGCTTTAGGCATATTCTCAAACTCCTTAGCTTCAGGCGGCAATGGAATTGTATCAAGTTCTTCTTGTAGAGGAGAGATGTACAGTGTATATTTCCCATTCCCGCTCACTGCTTTCAGCTGCTGGCCAGTGTAACCATATAGATCTGGAGGGATAACAACCAAGCTCCGCCGCCCACCCCCACCTGAATTTGAAAAGTTTTGGAAAAACAAACCTGAATATTAAATATATGTTATATATAGAGTAACTATTTTGAAAGAACAATGATGCAGTGTATACACCACATACCTGTGGACTTGTGCAGCATCCAGCCACCACAGATATTTGCCAGTCTTGGATATGCACTCAAAAGCAAATCTGAAAACTGAAGAGACAAAACAATAGTTAAAGCTTTAATGCAATGAGTCGCATTTATGAACTACTGTGTATTTCATCATTCAAATATTGATTAAATCATGTGTCAAGATGAATTATAGGGTGGGTGTTTTTCTTTTGAGACATGACTTGACACAAGGCAGTAAATTAATGGTAGTGTACCTCTGAATGTGTCACATTTTCAGATATGGATAGTGAACGTTTTCCAAGGCCAGCCAGCATGAGTGGCAGTTCCTCTTCTCCTTTTGGTGTTTTTTCATATTGTTTTTCAAGAAGAAAAAAGTTCACCAAAAAGCTCTTTCCAGATTCTTTCGTCCTATATGGTGCAAAACGCCTTTTGCCTCTTGCCTCCTTTTGAAAAAATCCTGGAAAAGACCTACAAAGATGGCATACTATTACTCTCGGCTTTTAGGCCTATATTCCATCATCAACACAAAGCAACCTAACTTAGAAGACTAAGTGATTATGTAACCTTACAGTATGTACATTTGTTTAATTTGTTTTATGCAATAGGTGGTGATGGTCTGAAGCTCCAGAAAATAAATTATAAAATTAAAAAATCTCCAGCTGTTTCACTGCCTTCTAACTGAATCAGAATCAGGGAACCATTTTGGCCAAATGTGCCTGAACTGGGAGTGCAATAAATGAGCCATGGCATGTACCCTACCGCGCCATTTCTTGTTTCACTGACAGTCCATTGTTCTGACATCTTGTATGTTGCTGAACTGCCTTCTGCGGCTGCCTTGCTGTTGGAACTGACTGCACTCCCTGTCCAACAGCAGCTTCCCCTGAAGTTCCCTGACTGACTGGCCTGACATTCGCTGGTACACTATTACTCAACATCAACACCAGATTTTGTGCTGTGTTGATGATGTCCCTTAATTGGCCCTAAGTGAGAAAAAGGACAAAATTGAATAGTAACATGACAGACATGGGTACTTTTCAAGATTTTACAGAATGCCTTCAGAGTAAACTAACTTTTTCTTAAAGCCACTGGAAACCTGGAAAAATAACTATTCATTACTATTGGAAATCCTGGTTAAAAACAACTAATTTTGCTGTTTAATCCACTGGTCATGATTGCACAGGACATAGTGGGCAACATTTTGATTGACACCTCCATCTCATAGCAACGGCGACCCATGAGGGGGACTCTTGTTGTAAAAAGCACCCCCTCGCGGGACTGAAGTCAAGCCAGCCTACGCGTTGTTTTACATTTTCATTATAGACCTTTTCGACTTGAAAATTATGGACATGCGCCCCCTAGTGGCCCTGTCATAACTGGAGTGTGCGGTGCTCCACCAACTAACCCAAACACAGCAGCGTGGAGCATCTGTTACTGATAACGCAGACATGTCTTGGATTGATGATGTTAGGCAGTGGCCTCCAGTTACAGATGAAGGTAGTTTATCGCTGTTTTTAATGATTGGTTATGGAAATATCATGATCTATTCCCATAATCAAACACTAAAAACTGTGGAACGCTGCAATGCTGGCTATAACTAACGTCAACAAGCCATAAAGATTATGCTACTGTAACGTTAACGCTAGCGATAAATTAGGCTATGCGTTAGTACCGTACCGTCTTCTTCCGCTTATCCGAGGTCGGGTCGCGGGGGCATCAGCCGGAGTAAGGAAGCCCAAACCCCCCTCTCCCCGGCCACTTCTTCCAGCTCCTCTGGGGGGATCCCGAGGCGTTCCCAGGCCAGCCGAAAGACATAGTCCCTCCAGGGTGTCCTGGGTCTTCCCCGGGGTCTCTTCCCAGTGGGACGTGCCCGGAACACCTCACCAGGGAGGCGCCCAGGAGGCATCCTAACCAGATGCCCGAGCCACCTCATCTGGCTCCTCTCGATGCGGAGGAGCAGCGGTTCTACTCTGAGCCCCTCCCGGATGACCGAGCTTCTCACCCTATCTCTAAGGGAGAGCCCGGCCACCCTGCGAAGGAAGCTCATTTCAGCCGCTTGTATCCGCGATCTTGTTCTTTCGGTCACTACCCAAAGCTCATGACCATAGGTGAGGGTAGGAACGTAGATCGACCGGTAAATCGAGAGCTTCGCCTTCCGACTCAGCTCTCTCTTCACCACAACAGACCGGCGCAGCACCCGCATCACTGCAGATGCCGCACCGATCCGTCTGTCGATCTCCCGCTCCATCCTTCCCTCACTCGTGAACAAGATCCCGAGATACTTAAACTCCTCCACTTGTGTATTTCACATACTTTCTTCTTCCATTGTTGAATTTTCACGCCATTGTTGGCACAGTTTATGACGGAACATGTATTCCCACTCGACCGACTCGACATTATAAAAATATCTATTTGTAATCTGCGAGCCGGTGAAAGTGTCCCTGATGATTTAATGATTAAATCACAAGACACTGTCCTCTCCCTGCGTTTGGTTGCGATATTGAGGCGAATTTCTCCACTTTTACAGCAGCGGAGCGGCGTAGGTGCGTTCCCTCGTTTGATTCTCCGGTCGTTAGCTTGTAAGCTAAAGCAGAATGTCCTAACGTCCATAAACTTCATATTATTTAAAACTGTACAATTTCATGAAATAAACAACTAAATAATAATAAATAAATGTTGGATGTGTTAGTTACTTTACCTGTGATGATGACGATGATGATGATGATGCTTCCCCGACGGTGTCCATGTTTTCAGTTATCCTTCGGCGCATTTTTCTGGGTTCGATTGCTTTCCCCTGTGACCTGCCTGTGAACTGCCTGTGACGTCATTTCAACAGTTTTTCGACTCGTACCCACAAACTTGAAGTCGTGTTCACAGGGAAGACTCGTAGTCGTAGAAATTAGAGTTGTATTCACAAGACTTTGCACTCACAGCTTTTAGATTCATACTCACATAAAACCAATCCTAACCCTAATAATTTATCAGACTCATGTGTGTGACTGCAGAATTTTGGGCACAACTTTTTTATTTACACACAAATGTTTATCATTACAAATACGAATGCTTATAACATGGACACATCTTTTTGACAGCGATCTTACTCCATAAGCATGCAAATACATAAGGACACTCGTGAAAGATACTATTTGTACCATAATATTTTAAACCTGGTCTATTCTGCATACACAGCTAGTTACCTTAGTTTGTTCAAAGGGAAACCCCTGGCTTGCTTATGAGGGTCAACCCTCTTAATTTTTTTTTGTTATTTTCCTTATGTTTTAAACTTAGCTCCTTTGTCATCCAGACATAGCTAATACGGTAACAAAATGGTTGGATACTTCCCTGATGCTTGCATTTATGCAAGCAAACTTTCAGCTTGGCAAACTGATATTGTCAGAGACAATATACTTATTCCTGTGCCTATGCACCCTAAGGAATACATCACTTTGCAAAGCCCACGTATTTTAAACATTTGTCTAATTGGTATAGCTTACCATCTATCAATGAGTTTCATCATCTTAGTACTCTTAACCATCCTTGATCCTTAATAATATTAATAATCATTGGTTTTATCGTAGTTACTATTACTATATTCCATACTTTGCTTACAATATACAGTAATTACAGGATAGTCTATTGTTCCCTGGACGGGGAATCTTGGGGGTCTGGCTGGGGTGGGAGAAGTCCCCCCTTCTTAGAATAGTCTCCATTTCATTGACGGCTGAGACCTGCTGCTGCAACCTGTTGTGACAGAATCTGAGCAGGGTGGCATTGGACTGTCGTAGGTGCACCAGTGTTTGTTGAGTTTGATTGTGGGCAGTCACTGCTTGATCCAATTGTCCCTGAAAAGAAACGATAGTGTCTTCGGCTTGGTTTAGTCGTTGAGTCAGTCTCTCATTCTCCTCTCTCAAGTGGGTCAGGGATTGCTGATGTCTGTGATTGTAGGCGAGGCTTCTGATTCTCCTGATCTGCGTGCGGGCCATTGGGGTCAACCCTGCCATCAGGGATGTAGGAGCCAATACTGTTGTTGTGAAATAGCAAATCTTTACTGCAGTTTGTGTGTTTACAGTTTAATATGTGAAATGTGTTATGTTATGACTTAGTCGCATAGTTTTGAAAGTTCCCACAGCACCTAAAGTAGCTTGGCGCATGCACCTTAAGTGTAAAGCAGGAACTAGGAAAAAATAACGTAAATAGTGAGCGGAGGTGCTTTAGGTGGGGCACAAAAAAGGTTTTTTGATCGTTAACGTTATTTCAAGACGTAGACAGATGCTGTAATTGGTGCTGTATCTGACCGTTGTAACCCTAATAAGAAGATTGGATGGATGCAATGGAACGTCAAATAAATCCACAAAAGGGACGACCTGGCTCCGGTATTTTGTGTGTGAGAAAATAACGTCTATGAGTCAAGCCAGAACCTGCCTTCCGCTAAAATACTGAGTGGCTTTAAAACTAAGTTCAGACTGTTAAGTGTTTGCCACTACAAGGGATGAATACACTCCTTTAGTCATGGTACATATCTCGTTGCGCAACTCATCCCTGAGGGTGTATTGCTCCACAGGGTTGACCAGGAACCGTGAGATGTGTGCAGCATCACTTGGACCAATCCTGAGGTAAGGTGGTAGGGATCTGGGCACTGGCACCACTGCTGCCTGCAGTCCTCGGTCTGCTGGATTCTCCGGGCTCTCTGGGCTGTACCGGGGTGAGGCTGGTGTCCCTTGGACATCCGGTGGCTCCGCTGATGGTCCTGACAGACTTCTCCTGGGCATCAGCCGGAAATGGGTTCATCCCGACCCCCCGGCCGGTCGAAGTACCTCTCGTTCTGCTGGGGTTCACCAGGGTGCCTGTTTGGGACAAAGATGCGAGTACCTAGATGTAGATGTGTTCCTAATGGTGTGTGTGTGTCGTCCCTTCTGCTAGAACTGTGTTCCTGCCATTCGTCTGAGGCCACTTGTGGTCTGGTAAAGTAAGCCTCCGCCATTTCAATAGTCTGTGATGGAGATACGGCAGTTTTTAGTAATCATGTTTCCACTCATCTTTGCGTATTCGCATGCATGCATATCTATAATATCTCTCTCTCTCTCTCTCTCTACATATATATATATATATATATATATATATATATATATATATATATAATTATTTGCTGACACTTATTGTTACATTATCACAGCAATCTTGGTCTTTAACACGCCATTAGCGTGTTCTACAGAAGCTTGTGACTGCGGATGATAAACACATCAGTATTTCTGTGTGATGCCTAAGATTTTAAACATTTCCTGGATCACCTGTGCAACAAAATGTGGACCATTGTCAGATGATATAGTGTCTGGCATGCCAAACCTGGGAAACAAATCCCTACACAGAAATTTAGCTGCGGCTTTGTGGTCAGCCTTTGAGGTGGGGCAGGCCTCGATCCACCTGCTGAACCTGCAAACAACAACAAGCATGTATCTTTTACCCTGTACCCGATCGATCATGTCCACATAGTCCATTACCAGATGACGAAATGGACCATCTGGCATGGGAATGTGGGCCAAAGGTTGGGTGAACATTTTGCGGACATTGTATTTTGGACAGTGAGGACACATGGCAAGTTCTCTATCAACCATTGGTGTCATGTATGGTGACCACCACACAGCTTGTAGTTTCCTGATAGCCTGGGCTCTCGAGCAATGATCAGGTTCATGCATCTTTTTTATGGCAATAGGCAGCAGTGACAACGGTAGAACAAAATGTCCACAGCAGCTTCTCCATAACCCCAGATGGGGATGAGAGGTGCGCACAGCACCCCTCTGTACCCACAGGTGTTTTTCCGCCTCTGAGACCCTGTTTTGTGCTTCTATCAATGATGCCAAGCTGGTTATGGGTGCACAATCTTCTTCAAACAACATTGGTCCCTGCATAACCTGGCCTGTCGCTTCTTTTGTGGCTTCATCAGCTAAGTTGTTTCCTACTGCAATCGGTGTCCTTTTGTTTTGATGAGCTGCACATTTGACTATTGCCAATGATGTAGGGAGTTGCATGGCCTGTATCAATTCCACTACAGCTTGTCCGTGTGCTACCGGGGTGCCATCGGTACGCACAAACCCTCTCTGTTTCCAGATGCTTGCATTTATGTGGCACACGCCGTATCCGTAACCACTATCTGTATAAATCGTTGCCTTCCGGCAGCCAGTTTACAGGCTGCTGTTAATGCTTTGATTTCTGCCAATTGAGCGGAGCAAGGCTGGTCCAGACTTACTGATTGTATTTTGGTAAACGTACCATCGAGGTTAAGTTGGACTATCCCATAACCAGCCTTGTTCCCCGTCTCGCCTCTGACACATGAGCCATCAACGAACAAGGTCAGGTCAGACGGAATGGGGTGATTGTACAAATCGTCCCTTATTTTCATGAAGGTGTCCGTCTCCTTGAGACAATCATGGGACTCACCTTCTGTTGGCAATACCATTCTGGTGGCTGGGTTTATGGTAGTGCATCTCATCACAGTCAGGTCTGGTCCTGAGAACAGGATCTCGTAACCTGTTCGTCGAGCTTGGGTGATCACAAAGCGTGGGCTTGTGAGCATTGGATGCAGTTGATGTGAGGTGTATAGGAACACTGGATGTCCCATAGTAATTACAGATGCTTTTTTGTACGCAAAGGCAGCTGCTGCCAGCCCCTGATAACAGGGTGGCAGCCCTGTTATCAGGGCTGCCACCCTGCCACCCACTTTGTACAAACAGTTGTTTGGCAGAATTGTAGTTTTTTCTTACTTACTTTGTGTCCTCCTTCTGCCAGAGCCGTCAACACAGTGATGGAATCTTTTTCACACTGTTCTTTTGAATCAGAGCAAATCAAAATATCATCCACATACATTAAAGTGGTTGATTGTACGTCCAGATGACTAAGATCATTTGCAAGAACTCGATTGAAAATGGAGGGAGAGTGTACAAACCCTTGCGGCAAGCGAGTGTATGTGTATTGTTGCCCCTTGTATGTGAAGGCAAACAAATGTTGCGAATCAGGATGAACTGGTACACTGAAGAATGCTGAACACAGATCTATCACTGTGAACCATTTTGTGCCCGGTGGTATTGTTAGGATTTAGAATGAACCATGTAGATTTTAACTTGTTATAATCGGAACTTGGCATGAAGGAATGCTGTGGGTTTCTCAGCTCAGGTTTATGACTTAATTCCTGTAACATCCTGCAGACCCCCATCAACAGTTTGAAACCCCCGGAAAAACAGTTTGTTTATTAACCAGGACTTTGGGGCTGTGACCATTTGGACAAAGAGCCATAAAACCCAGGAGACCAGGGTCCGCCTTCCTCTGGATCTTTAAAGACAGGCACAAACAGACTTGCAGTGTGCATTTTGTCCATGGCAGCATCTCGGTGATGTCGTGGACAATTGCACCATCGGCCGATTAAAATATTTTGCATGGCTTTATAATTTTGTAAACATGATTGTAATAAATTCTTGATTGATCTTTGCTTCTAGATTCGTCATTTAGGCACCAGATAAAAGAACACGGAGACACAGTTTTTTCAATGGTGACCCCGACGCAGGATCTGGTCGTCTTTAAAGTCTCTGATTGTGAGATTTTATGACAGAACGCTGGGAGGTCCGGTCAGTAGTCCGCTGGCCAGCAAATGGTGAGAACTTTTGCAAATTTATTATTGAACTTAAATTGGTTCTCTGACAGGATCTTCCTCACGTTCATAAATTTATAGTTGATTTAAGTAATAACTGTGGTTTGATAAAATTCATATTAAATTCATATTACGTTTGTGTACTTTTTTGGGCCATGCACAATATTTAAATACCAGCTCTGAGAGCTGAAGAGCGCTAAAATCCAGTGGGACTGGTCGGGTCGGGGGACCTTAGAGTACTGTGATAAAGGACTAGAGGAATCAGTCGGGGACTGATGGAGAGACCGGCCGAGGACAGTTAAGGAAATCCAGCAGGGAGACTGGTCAGCTGAAGAATCCAGTGGGGAACTGGTTGGGTATGGGACCTGTAAAATCAGTCGGAGACTGATTAAGAAGAAATTGGTTAAGGAAACAGTACTGATTGATCAAGGTGGTACCGAAGAGTTATGGAAAATTTGAATGTGTGGGTGGTTTTTTCATCCGATTTGATAATTTAAACTGGGAGGCTGCAGTGTACGCTTCACATTGTGAGCGGAATTCCTGCATTCTGTCCCGGATCATCGGATGACTTTCTGTCAGGGTTTTTTGGGGTTGGATAGACGGGTTTTATTTCATTTAGGGTAATGTATTCGAAGCTGTTGAAGAATAACCAGAAAAAGGCTGGGTTACCCTTGAGATTAAGCGTACAAAATTTCTATTTCGTGTAGAGGCTTCTTAATCAAGTCTTTTATCCGGGATAATATTCACAGCTGGATATGTTGCGTGTATAATTTTGCTGTATATGTTTTATGTTTGTCCGTGTCTGTCATAACTTGAGAAAATGAGTAGGTCATTGTCAGGGAGTGAACCCGGTTCTGTGGGATCGGTGCTTCATATGACTTTGTCTAGATGGTTGCATAAGGTGCCGCGCTTGGAACGTGGAAAAGCTGAGGAGAGGTATATTTGTTGGGTTGGAGAAATGCAAAAACGTGGTCATTTTCCTCCGGTCAGTCAGATGTTGGGGCGGTCGATCCTGAAAAATTTCCATCTATTATACAACAAGCTACGGCAAGTCTGACAGAAGCTGATTTGCAAAATGATCAGGCAAATGTTTTCCAGAAAATGAAGACTATTAAAGCCCTAGGTAAGGCAGAGAGATTCTGTTCTGATTGTCACTGTTTTTTGGACGAAATACGGTTGACAATTATACAACAGACGGGGGGTACCACCATTAATGGAATGCTTCTGTCACAGACTTCTTTCGGTAATACAATGCCAGTTTTCTTTCAAGCTACTGCACAGAGCAGAGATTGTGTTCCGCCACCTCCTTCTGCTGAAGTTAGAACATTATTGGATCACTTTCCTAAAGGATCACATCAAATGCTTCAAACTGCAGCAGTTCATTCTCCACATAAATCAGAGGATTTTGTGGGACATGCTCGACCCCCCTGTCCCTCCGATGCAGCATTTCTGATTAGACGTGGTGTCCCGGATCGGGGCCGTAAGAAATATCAAAAGCCTAATTCTCGACGTCTCCGGGATTTATGTTTTCGTTGTGGCCAGCAGGGGCACTGGGCTAGAAATTGTAATAATTCGGGTTCTGCTCGATCTGGTTGCGATGGTATAATGCAGTCAGCATTATCCTCCCCTTCTTCTCAGATTAACCAACAATCTTTTCACAGCCTCTGGGTCAACGGTAGATTATGCAGAAGATAATGGGTGACGTTTGGTGATTCCAGGTTCATCTTTTCACCTTGTTTTGGTATTATATTTGATGTGGGTGTTTGGTGGATCTGTTTATTGAGATGTCTGGTTGGATAATGTTTTTGGTTTGGATCAAGAGGCAGTGAGGGCGCTGCAGAGAGTCTACAGCAGCAGGGGACATGCTTGCCCCCCCCTTCCTTCTAGTGGGACAGATAACAGATCAGTGCTCTTTTCTCCTGCCGTAGTTAAGGGGGGTTGAGAAGTTGGGAAATGTTTATTCAATTACAGCAAGGTGATTATAGGTGCTTAATTGAGAATGATGAAGTACTTATAATATGAACTAAATAACTACAGTTTTGAAGAATTTTACAGGTATGCATTACAGGAAAAAAGAAGAAAGCTGTTTCACACTCTGATCACCCCTCCTCCTTCGGCCCCCTCCTTTTCTGACTGTGCTGTTTTTCTTCCTGTCTTTTACTCTCTCACGAAAGACCATGGTCCTTTTTTGTTTTGTTTTATTTTATCCTTTTTATTTTATTTTTGATTTTTGGTGTGTGTGTGTGTGATGGCCGACAAAGACAAAAATGACAATACTGGATATGACCCACGTTATATTCTGGATGCTGACAGGACTGACTGTAAACTGACATGAGGTCTGGACCTGACAGAAAATGGACCTCTTTACCTAACAAAAGGACAAAAAACTATGACTATACACAATGACCTTATGTCTGTGGAGTCTGATGATTCCTCAGGCCAGGTATTATTATGAGGTATTGTTGATTTGCTTTAACTTGGTATTATGATAATATTATTTGATATAGTATATAGATCATGATATAATGATGAAGTATACCAGAAGGTTGGTGTACTGAGGTCGATATGTGGGAGAATTTTATTATATGTGTGTTTTATACAATGTTTGATGTTATGCATGCTGATGTCAGTACTAATACTTTTCTATAGCTGTGATGAAGTTTTTATTCTGTTTGACATGTTTTTGCATTTATTTCTGTGTTTCTTTTACTCTGTGGGATTACTGGTGATGGGTTTACTTTTATGCAGTCTCTCACTCATATTGGTTTCTTAGACCTATATAAGGGGTCTCTGATTTATAAATTGGCTGGTTAGGAGGCCTCGGTCTATTTTAATAATACATATTATTCGATACGGTGAATATAAAAGGGATAGTTTGATTATTATAAATGATGCTTGAATGATGTGATAGGGCGGTTGTGATTCTTTTTGTGGACGCAGGTTAGCAGTTTAATTTTTTTTGAGAGTTTGTCTAAATGCTGTTGGAATTTTGTAGGGTTAGTCGCATTGGTGACTTTTGTTTTGGGATTTCTTTCCTATGACAATGGAGTTGTTTTTCTTAGACTTCTTGTGTTTTACACTTTTTGTTTTTTTTTTGCTGTAAGCAGTTAAACATTACAAGTCCTCTAAGCTAGTTTGTCACATTCAGTTAGTTTTTAGTGCCGTGAGGGGATGGAGAGATTTACGACTCGGGGGGGCTGTTCGGCGAGGAGTTGTCTGATGTCTGCAGACTCTGCTTCCGCTTCCTTATTATGGCTTATTCTGGTCTCTGTGGATCTGGATTTCATGGTGACCCCTACACATATTCCTCTAAAGACGAATCTTCAACGCATTGGTCAAGAAAGATGTTTGTACAGATCTCAACTCTGCTGCTGCATGATCTGCGAAAGACATTGAAAGCGAGGTGGGCTCTCGCACTGGACAAAGGACTTGTATGATGTCCAAAAGATATTGAAAGCGAGGTGGGCTCTCGCGCTGGACACGAAGGACTTGTTCAATGCACTTTTCACGTTCTGATATGAGGATTCTGCGATCTGAGGAAACCGATTCCAGGGGAAGCTGTGACGTCTGGAGTTTCATGGTTGATTTGATGTGGCTGTAGTTTGGGCTGGGGCTGTGTTTGTGGCTCTGATGGCCTCTTGACGGCAGTTGTCTTAAGTTGTCTCTCTACCATCCTTTCTTGGTGGTTTAGTTCATTTTTGTATTAATTTGTTTTGTATATAATTGGGTCAGTCTTAGGTATCACTTCCTGTGGGAGTGTCAGGCATTTTTTCTTTTCTTTCTTTTTTTTAAGAGTGGAGAAATAAGGAAATAAGAAAATATGAATGCATTAAAAAAGGACAGAGATAGTATGTGAAGACATTTACAAATTTGAAGGACATGAGTGGAAGACACTAGGATGGACGTGATAAAGTTAAGTACTGATAAAGGAAGGATAATTGTAAGTGAGTGGAAAGGCTTTTTGTAAGTGATAAAAGGGAAGAATTGATACCATTCTAAATTTATATTCACCGTAATGAATTTACAATAAGGATACCATTTTATTGATTAGTTTATTATTTTAAACATGTTTTCCTATCTTTTTAACACATATACTGCATGTTTCTGCACAAAGTTTTTGACTTTAACATTATAACAGTACTGACAGTTTCTTAATAATCATGGATTATAACAAATCGGGAGGTGAGCCGATTTTAATCCACATATCGATATTGCAGAATATTTTCTAATCCATAACATCTCTGAGTCGGTTGCAACCCCTTTTGAGCTAACATAGATTAGGTAAATGTTACTGTGCAACCTTTGTATTGTGCTTTCTGATACAGGCTGTGGTGTCATAAAGGATCCTGTGACAGATGCGTTGATGTTTTATGATCAGAGTGGATAATCGGAGTGGAAGTTTCTGGAAGTTCTAGGCTGATGGAGCGGGACCACTCCTTTTGACGTGCTCATGTCAACTCAGGAGATCGGAGGATTCGAACAATTTTCTTCAAAATTTCTTCACATCATCTGTAATCCATTGGAGGTCAACTTCTCAATTCATCTGAATTGTCACATGGGCCTGTCATCTGCGGACATCTGGATTTCTTTCTCTTGAACTGAGATGAACTCAATATGATCAATTACATTATGAATGTTCACCATATTCATATTTTACAATTTACAGTTCTTGAGTGTTTATTAGTTATATGACATATTCAAGATGAGTTTACATGTTCCTGTGTTGCTGGGAGGCTTTAGTATAATGTTTTGTTTTGTTTTCACATAAAAGCTGCAATATGAAAAGGTGGATAGAGAAATCTTTTATATACATATAGAATACTGGATATTTGCTACAGTTGATTTAGAAAACATGAATAAATCATGTTTTGAGTGGAGATTTGTTAGGATTTAGAATGAACCATGTAGATTTTAACTTGTTATAATCGGAACTTGGCATGAAGGAATGCTGTGGGTTTCTCAGCTCAGGTTTATGACTTAATTCCTGTAACATCCTGCAGACCCCCATCAACAGTTTGAAACCCCCGGAAAAACAGTTTGTTTATTAACCAGGACTTTGGGGCTGTGACCATTTGGACAAAGAGCCATAAAACCCAGGAGACCAGGGTCCGCCTTCCTCTGGATCTTTAAAGACAGGCACAAACAGACTTGCAGTGTGCATTTTGTCCATGGCAGCATCTCGGTGATGTCGTGGACAATTGCACCATCGGCCGATTAAAATATTTTGCATGGCTTTATAATTTTGTAAACATGATTGTAATAAATTCTTAATTGATCTTTGCTTCTAGATTCGTCATTTAGGCACCAGATAAAAGAACACGGAGACACAGTTTTTTCAGTATGTTGGATAATAATGTGCGTGGATCAGGTACAATGGGCATCTCTTCAGCCACAACAGCATTAACTAACCTTAAATCATGTACTAACCTGTATTCGTTACCGCTTGGTTTTTTAATGGGAAAGACTGGAGGTGTTGCATGCACTGTCTGTTTTTACTAGAACTCCCGCATCCACTAATCCTGTTATAATAGGGTTTATACCCTCTATGGCCTCCTGTCTTAGGGGATGCTGTTTCTGATATGGCAATCTAACACCTGGCTTCAAACAGAACCTTTGTGGTTCAGCTGATTTTACTAATACTACATCTGTCTTGTGTTGGGACCACACTTGCATTGGGACCTGTTCTAGTAAGGCTACGTGTTCGTCGGACATTACCATGGTAGTCTGGAGACTACCATGGTAGTCTCCAGACTACCATGTTCCTAACCTTTTCCCTGGATACCTTAACCCTTTCTGCTATTACTTCATCTGCTGTGATTTTGAAAAATAGCCTGTCTGGGGAAACGCTTACTTGGTGACAGTCTGTGGGGGTCCAATTCACAACTTGTTTAGCAGTTTTGACCATAGGGCCTAGGTCGTGTGACTCATATCCTTCCGCAATCAATAAGGTGACATGAGGTGATGAGTTGGGGACTAGGAACCAGTCCTCAACCTTCTTTTCTGCAAAGTTCACAGCTACAGCTGCTCCTTGGGGTCCTACTATGATATCTTCGTATTGGATTACCATAGTTCTGCCATTAATGTGTTCGTCCCAGCTAGTTTCAAAGTCCTCCTGAGCTTGTTCCCTATCGTAAAGCATGGTACAATGAAGTGGAAGCGTTGGTTCTTTAGCCACCTCGTAATGATTCATTAAAAGTGGTCGCCATGCTTCCCATTCCTGGTGGAGAAAAGAGTTCGGTGTTGTCAGCTTCAGCCAGAACACTTGAGCCTCGGGGCCGTAGTTGGGCATCTGTGGAGATCCTGTGGGAACTGTTAATGGCATCATAGGAATGGACAGATTGTCAGATTAATCATCCGTTACATCAAAATAGATACCATCGGGCGTACATTTGATTTTCGCATTCAGTTGGCACAACATGTCTCTTCCCAGAGGATTGATTGGTGTGTCTGCTGAATACAATAGGGTGGCATAAATCGTTTTGTCTCCTATTTTCAATGGAACCGGCTCAGTCATTGGTATTATTTGTGTTTTCCCAGAGAAACCTACAGTTCGAATCTTCGAAGCTGAGAGGGGAAGATTGGCTCCCTTTTTTCCTATACAGGAGTAGGTGGCTCCAGTATCAATCATAAACTGGTGATGTTGGTTATATACAGTCACATCTATTGTAGGTTCCGCTTGTGGGCATAGTGTTAGGATGGGCAAAATTGCCTCCCCCTCAGGTTTCTCTGGGCACCCCTATTGCCAATATGCTGCTGGACCCATCCATGGACCATTGTTCTGAGAGTCCAGGCCCACCCCCGGGTTGAAAGATCCTGCATTAGGATTTTGGGGACCTGTCCAGGGATTGATCGGGCACTCTCTGCATATGCCCTGTCTGTATTGTGGTGCTGTTGGAGCTACCTGTGACAGTGGTTGATGTTGCCCTGGTATGGATCCTCTGGCCACTCCTTGGGGTCTTCTCCATCTTCCCCACATGGGTGGGCCACCACGTCCTCGTCCAGCTGGTAATTGTTGAACACCACCTCCTTGGTTGAGATGCACATGAATTGGTGGGACCTGTTGAGTCTTGTATTGGCCAGTAGGCGGTATGCTGCTTGGGGTTTAGGCTTTTCTCGTTCCTTCTTTTGTTTTGACAGCTCTCCTATTTGTAGTTGGGTCAGCTTGTTAGCCAGCATCTTACTCTGGTCTTCACGGGTCTGCCTCTCGGCCCTGTACGCATTTACATAGTGGATCACATGTTCAGAGAATACTGGCCATTCCATTTTCATCAAACCCACCACCTCATTTAGTTTAGCCTGCACTTCTTTGGGCATGGCGTTTTTCACATACAGCATGAATAAGGCCTTCGTTGATTCATTCCCATCCCATTCACTCCCAGTCTCAGCTTTCCACATTCTTTGGTAGTTATGCAAAAACTGTGATGGGCTGTCACTATCCTTCAAACATTCTTTTTCCAGTTTAGCTGGATCCATACGTGAGGGGTACTTATCTCTTAGAGCTTTCCACACGTCAGGTCGCAGCAAGTCAAAAGATACCTCATCAAAATGGTGTGACGCCGTTACTGCATACTGAGCCGTCCTGAAGATCTCTGCAGTGGCTGCTTGTCCTGCCATTTTCACCAGCAATGCCTTGATGTCACCAGCTGCCAGCTTGATTCCTCCTGTGATTTCCTCGAGTTTCTCAATCCACTTGTCTGCGCCATCTGTCAAAGGAGTTAGCTTGCCGGTGTCATCATATCCATAAATGACCATGGTACATACCGATAGTCATTTTCGGGTCCTTTGGCTAGTAGGGGGCACATGCCATCTGTCCTCTGTCCTGGTTTCCTCCCGTGTTGGTCTTGTGGCACGTCTCGGCCTCGTAGTCGCAACACATCCTGCAATCCCACTAGCTCCGTTTCCAGTTTGAGTTTGTAGGTTTGCCCTGCCTTGGCGGGGAGTGGTTCATGTCCATTCTCATTTTCAACTTGAGATTGTCCTGACTCAGCGGAGAGTGGCTCATGTCCACCCTCATCCTCAATTTGAGATCGCCTACTCCGTTCTTTCTCTTTCTGCAACCTTCTCTTTAATTCATCATTCCGTTTTTCCTCCTCTTGTATTTTTTCTTTTAGCTCTTCGAAAGCTCGTGCTACCCTTTGCCTTATCTTCTCCTTTTCTCTATCTTTTGCTACCAAATCATCACACTCATTCTCATTTCAAAAACTCGTCCGAGAATATTCTTCCTGCTTCCCTTCTAGTTCCTCGCGGTTTCTTTCAAAAGCCGCGACACTCCTTGCCACCCACTTTCCTTTTGGAGACAACCTATAGTCTGGTTCTGCTATTTCTTTGGCTTCATTTCCTGTCCAAGAGTTTGACCGACCTATCCCTTCTCGAGGTGCTGATGTCTTTTTTGGCGAAAATACTGGCCAGTGTTTGTCATACCTTTTCAGCGATTTTAGCTGTTGCTGTTCTTTCTCTGATCTTTCCGCTATTCGTTTGCTCAGTTTACTCCAGTCTTTCACATTTTGCTGCGTTGCTCCCTCATACACCTTCCCATTTTCCTTTCTGCGTACTATTTTCTCTTTTGTTGACTCTAGGTGAACCGCTGGTGTATCTACCTCCCTTTGTTTGTCACTTGACTCTTCGTCTGCTCTTTCCTCTTCTGACTTATCTTCATCAGTATTCATTAAAACTCTTATTTTACCCGTTATCACCCCTCCCACTTTGTCCCCTTCTCCTAGTATATACTGTCCCGCTTTACCTGCGTAATAAGGGGGCGGTCTGGGGTCTATTTCCCTATGCATCATTGGGTTTCTGTTGGCCTCTGTTCTGAAATATTGCAGGATGTCTCTTTGTTCTGCATTTCCCTGTTTCTTGCTTATGTGTGTTTTATCGTATTTTTTGTCCTGATTTCTTAATTCTTCTTCTACTTCATCACAACACTTTGGATCAAAACTGCCCTCCATAGGCCATCGATTTCTTCCGGACGTCATCTTATGCCAATTTCTCATGCATTGTTGAATTTTCCGCCTGTTTGATGGGTGAGTGATAATGACTAGTTTTGCCGCCGTTATTTCTCTTGTTTGTTTACTTGGGTTGGCTCCCATGCTTTATGGCAGTCTGCAGTGACCCTCAGGATCTTGCGTTTACTCCCCAACTTTTTCCCTTTGCTATCTGCTCCCCCTTCTCCTTACTGCTCCTGCTCTTGACCAATACAGGCCCAATCTTTATATTTCAGTTTTATCTTAATATATATATATATTTTTACGTTTTTGTACTTCGCTATCTTGTCGTGATATTATTATATTAATGGTGACTGTAGCGACCTTCTCTTATTTTATTTTGGGCAGGCATATTATACTATTACACATTCCATGTGCCCTATCTGTTCCTTTACCTTATTACCTTGATTATACGTTGCAGTTTTATTTAATTACTCAGTACTTTAACCTTGACCTGGTTGCACAATATCACAAAAACTTTTACAACAACTAACTTTTATGCTTACTGTAAGTCTACTTTCTCTACAGTCATTTTACCACTTTGTTTAGTACCGTCGTACTACACTGTACTGTTCTCTACAGTTCTTTTTCCCTAGCCTAGGACCACCTCCTCGATAGGCCCGGTGGTGACGTCTCCTTAGGCGGTACTTTTTATTCCTATTATGTCTTTATCTCTTTGTTACCAATTTAGAAATACACTTAGGCTTACACAAAAACAGACAGTTTCAATTCCAGCTATAACTGATTGTTTGATTGATCCTTCTCTCTTCACCTTTTACATGTCTTGCTAGTACGTAAATTATGACACCAAAACCTGTAACTGCCACAATAACCAACCTCCAATCAGCAACGTTAATATGCACTTTCTGAGTTTATCCATTCCACATTCGATTACACTCTCAAACCGTCATTCAGACCTTGGACCTCTTCACCAGTTGCTTACTGTTCATATACACATCTGACGTGTTTGTTTAAAAACTAGGTTGTTTTGAAAGTTTATCTCAGTACCTTCTGACCACAGGGCTAGATGGAGGCTGGATCCCTTATTAATTTGGAAAAAGAAAAAAATGAATTGTTATCTCACCTGTCTTTTGGTGGATTTGTGGGCCCTGGGATCCTGACCTCCAGCCAGCGCCCGTGGCCTCCGGTCTGTTTCGCTTCCTCCTGGCACCTGGCTCGCCAATTGTTGTGACTTGCTCTGGATGCCAAATGGTTCAATATACTAAGTCTTATAAGATAATAAATGGAAAGTCACAAAGTAAAGTCAAAGTAAAAAAGAAACAGAATTAATCTGGTTCAAAGGTCCAATGATGGATTTATTGTCAAATACAACAGCACCATCTGAGTGTAGCCCCGGGCTAGACTGATTTTCCTCTTGACAAAGCATGGCTTTTATACTATCTGGGGACAGTGGGCTCCTCCCTCTGGTCCCTCCTATTTTCTTGCTGACCTTTCCGCCCCTTCCTCTGATAGGTTCTTTTTCTTAAACCTACCGGAGGCCGGGAGGCCTAGTCGGTATTTTTTAAAAGCATAAGCACCACCTCTTTTAGGTGGAGCCCACCTATTGCCTTTATTTTACATTCCTTATAAGCAGGTACATATTTTAATCTGCCAGTTCACATTTTCTATTTGTAAGCACATATTTTTGGTTTTACATATCAGTCCTTCCCTGTACAGCACTTTAATCATTAACTATGCATTACAGCTTCGAGTTCCACATATGCTGGGAAGAACCTCACCTGTTGAAATGCTGGGAAGAATATCACCTGCTGCTGACTGTGCATTTCTGCTGACTCTGTCCTATTCTTTGTTTGCACTGTGTTAATCAATAGCCTCACTACGTGTCAGAATATGTAAGAGATCATACAATCTTATTTGAAAGAGATTACACTACACTCCATGAGTTGAAGCCCTGACACGAACACTATCGGCCCAAGCTGGTCATTGTGTGACTGTAGATGCATGTGCTGAAGCCGTACGATGTGAATTAGCAGGATAAGATAACTGGTGTGCACCTGTACGTGCAGTGTGACTCACTTGTGAGTCCTCATGTTCATTTTTAACTTGACAGGGGTCCTTTTGGCCTGTTTTGTGCCTACACTCTGATTCATAGTAGGCATTCACTCCGTCTTGACCACCTTCATAATTAGTATAAACTTTTATTTTTGCATTTGAAGCAGCAAGCTTGGCCTCTAAGTCCAGCTGTTTCTTTCATGCCTTTAAGCGTACCATCTCCATTTTAATGTCTTGTTTCTTGTCCAGGAAGGCAGCTTGTGCTCGCAGTTCTTCACGTTCTGCCTCCAACTTTAGATGAGCAGAACTTGTGGTGGAGACCTGTGATGAGCAACTTGCGACTGAGCCACTCTTTCTCGCTTTGGATGAGTGACTAATTACCTCAGAGATGCTGTCGCTTGGCTGTACATCATCATCGCACTCATTCTTCTCTTCTTCTGGCTGATTCATTATCCAATCAATCCAGTCTTCTGTGTGTTGAACAAAGTCCTCAATATCCACACATTTGGGGCCAATTCGAATTCCTCTCTTAACCCTCAATCTCAACCCTCGCCCTTAACCCTCAATATTTGGCCCTCAATCTTAACCCTCGAAAGTAAGTGTAAGGGTTATCTTGTGATTTAGAAATGGGATACTCCTTGAGTGCAGTTACGTCTTCAGACTGAAATGTATCAGAGCCCGTGTTGTCTCTGTATTCCCTGAAATGACACAGGGATAACATTGAAAAGAGCGCCGTATATTCTCTAAATAATATTAGCAAATAACACAATAGAGGATACATTATTCAGTCCGCAGTCGCTACACAACAAGGTATACAAGTAACGTGAAGCCGACCCGGTCCGCCGACGGCACCGGGACCCCGCGACCGGGACCACCGACGAGTACAACGTGAAGCCGACTGGGACCGTCGACGGGACCGCCGGTCCAGCAGCAAACATCGTAAAGTAAAAAAATAAATGTTATGCAACAACGATGTTAATCCATGAAAAAAATCTCAAACAAACACAATAAAATTGTTTCGTAACATTTATATCTTTAAGAAATACGAAGATACTTACGTTTGTAGCTACCTTTTTAGTGCCTTCTGGATAGCCCTTACTCCCAAGGGTGGTGTCGGAAAATCTCAATTTTGAGGGTGATACAGCCCTCAAACTCCTCCCTCGACTTGACTTGCTAAGAATCGGGACAGCACTTGCACTTAGCGGGAGTGCGCATTTTTGAGACTGAGGGTTGAGATTGAGGGTTAAGGGAGGAATTCGAATTCACCCTTGGGCCTGAACCAGTTATCTTGGTCCTCTTTCTTATCTTCATCCTCAAGGAGAGGTAGTAAATCAACATTAATGTCTTTAAATTGTCCATAGAACTTGCCAAGAATAAATAATGCTTCTTCTTTAATGATTTCAGCATTAGCTTTGTCTTTCTTTAGAATTTCAATATCCTTCCTTTTGCGAGTAATCTGAGATAACTTGCATTTTCTCTCACTCTTGAGCCTGTTCAATTTTTCTTCTACAGCCTTTGCCGTGGGTTTTGGCGCCCTCTTCTGTCCGTCCGCCGCAGCTTCCATCTTTTGTGGTAGCATTTCTTAACTTTAATGCACGTAAACTGTCCTCTTGGTTCTCGACGAAAGCTTCTAATTCTTCTATAAGATTTCCACGGAAAGTTCCAAGAGCTTTAACTTAAAGTGCATTCTAGGAGATGGTCACCGCAGCTTAACTGTATGACGGCTTTGAACTCACCCGGACGCTGGCTCCCGTTCGGAACTGCTGGCAAAAGTCCAATTACTCGCTTTTTTGCTTATCTGCATCCAGAGCGCACTCTTGGCTTGTTCCGTCGGTTTTTCTTTTACAATCCTCTTCTCCTCGCGATGAGATATCCACAAATCTAAAATATTATTGGCGTTGTGTGTACTATACAAAATGGCTCTAACACTGCTCTTTGTTGTGTCTTTGGTAGCTCTGAGCTGGCACTTGGCAGCCTGGCACACAGAATGGTTTTGAATAACTAGTGAAAAATATCTCTCCGTGTTCTTTTTATCTGGTGCCTAAATGACAGACTAGAAGCAAAGATCAATCAGAAATTTATTACAATCATGAATACAAAGAATTATTATTATGCCATGCAGGATATTTTAATCGGCCGATGTTACATCTCCTAACATCTCAAAAGATGCCAGGGAATGCACCCCGATCTAACGTTTTTCTTCCTTTTTAAAGCCTGTATGAGGTGGACTCATTCCTCCTCCGACGTAATGTCTTCAAAAGTCCAAATGGTTCAGACAGATATGGGTATGAAGAAAATGGGGGTGTAACTAAATTTATCACCCTTGCTTCGCATACTTCTTTGGAAGAGGGCAGGTCAGGCGGTCATGTCCCAGTTGTCAGGTCATAAAGCAGCAACGATGAAAACTATAGACAGCCAGCCTACAGGCTATAAAGTATAGCTTTAACAGTTTAAAGTTCTAACTGAAAATAATTTTAAATCCTAACACTAGCTTAACTTTCCTCTCAAACGAAAAGCTACCTAATTATCAAACCCTAGTTTACACTTCATCCAAATCCATTCCCCATCTATTCTAGGTATGTCATGAGAGAAGATTAATACTTTCATTGGGATTTTACCTTAATAACCAAAATAATAACTCATGCAACTCTCATCCACTTATACCATTCTGTTCTGATGAACAGGGCAGGTCACAGCCTGCTTCGTTCCCAGCCTTTCCTCCAGTCCCAGCCAAAACATCACCTGCCTCTGACTCCGTAGTATAGACCTTTTCGGGCCAGCCCCCCGGAAGTACCCCGTCCGCCATTGCTGGAGTGTGCTACAGAGCGACACTTTCACCGGCTCGCAGATTAACCAGTGTTTTTCTCTTTCTACAAATACATATTTTTATAATTTCGAGTCGGTCGAGTGGGAATACATGTTCCGTGATAAACTGTGCCAACAATGGCGTAAAAATTCAACAATGGAAGAAGAAAGTATGCGAAATACACAAGCCTTTACTGTACGAAGACTGCCTTGTTTGCAAAACAAGAAGTTAGGAAGATGTGGGTGAAAAATATCAACAGAAAGGACTTTGTTCCAAATGAATACAGCCGGGTGAGTTTTTGTTAACATTCAATCTCGTACTACTCATAGTCTTGCTGAGAGTCCCGGATGATTCTGGCCGAAAGAACAGCAGTATGAGGCTACTGTAGCCCTCGGCACTAGCACAAGCCTATAAATCAGTGAATGAATGAATGAATGAATGAATGAATGAAGAGAATGATAAAATAAATTAAATATAACATTAACAAATAGCCTAATTTACTGCTAGCGTTAACGTTACAGTAGCATAATCTTTATGGCTTGTTGACGTTAGTTATAGCCAGCGTTGCATTTTTCACGTATTCTCACAGTTTTAGTGTTTGGTTATGGGAATAGATCATGCTATTTCCATAACCAATCATTAAAAACAGCGATAAACGACCTTCATCTGTAACTGGAGGCCACTGCTTAACATCATTAATCCAAGACATGTCTGCGTTATCAGTAACAAATGCTTCACGCTGCTGTGTTTGGGATACTTGATGGAGCACCGCACACTCCAGTTATGGCTGGGCCACTAGGGGGCGCGTGTCCACAATTTTTAAATCGATAAGGTGTATAAGCTTGTGTATTCCGGGAGAGCTCCATGGTTTACATAACAACTCCCTAACTGAACGGTGTCTTGGGACCCCGTTCAGTTACATCATGTCTCCCAGTAACTCGAGGTAGCTAACTGGGGAGCTGGGGGCACTCAGCATTGTACTCGATCCACCAACCCAACCTTTATCCTGAAGGAAATGTCACCCAATTCACACCCCAAATTTATGCTTCCCCATTCTATTCTTTCCACACTTACTCTGGGCTTGTTTTTCAGAGAATTCGCCCCTGCTATCAGTACACACTCATTCCTTTCACTCGTCCCTAGTGAGCACCTGGCTTCAGTAGATTGTTTTGAAAATCCCTGCCTTCCAGCAAGCCCGCTTTCCAAAACAGGCTGCTGGAAGCTAAGCACAGACGAACAGTGTCTTGACCCAACAAGAAATTTTAACATACAGAATTAACATTGATTTACTACTTTACCACACTACAAAATCAACTGAATCATCTTGTTTCTGATCATTGATTAGAATCACACTTTCCATTTCGGGGTGATCCCACTCGGCATCTTTTCACCCCTGGATCTCTCGACAGCGGTTTATTTTCACCTGCAAATTCTCAAGTGGAAGGAAAAAGGAGAGAATATTTATGGACAAACTTCCATTACCCTACAGGCGAAAGAAAGACTCAGTGTATCGTTCCAATGAGGATGGATAGCTTTGTGGATCCAAGATAGAAAAAACACAACCAATTTAAAAAGACACCTGAAGACGCACCATCCTGCAGTGTCCAACAAAGTTAATGTGCATGTGCAGTGAGTTTTAGGGTTGAATTGGATGTAGACCTAAGTAACGTTAATGTTAAGCCAACGTTCAAACAAACTTGATATGCGGGTGTGCTTGGACTACTGGAGAAGACGCTAACAGTTACCCTGCAAGCCAACGCTTACCCCCCTTAGGGAACTGGGACAAAACAGCTGTACAATGGCAGTCAATTCTATTGCGGCCAGTGCCAGTCTGTGGACAGTTTTCGACTTTGCTTCGTGGGGCTCGGGGGGTTGCAGAGACACCGGGACACCTTCCACGTGTAGCCCCAGGTCTCCAGCTTCACACGGGGACCAAAGCGTTCCGGTTGGACTTTCGGTCAGGGGGCTATGGGGGTCCGAAGACAAAAAGGGTTAGGTGCACGCTTGCTTCATCCACAAGGAGGCTCCAGGGTGCCCAAACTCACCCCTTAAATGTTTTTCAATCATTTGTGTACAGCTGTCAACTTCTAGGCACCTATAGGATGATGTTAAATCGGGGGTCACCTCGCGGTACCCCAGAAATAGCTAATAACATTTTTTTTACACTTCACTACAGACCTGTTGAAATGTGTTCCAAATTTCTACAAGAACTTCTTCGGACACGGCACTTCGTAGTTTTGTCCGGTTGAGGTTCACCGGACTACATTTTTTGTTTTAAACACGCAACCTGGCGCTAGCTCACGGTTCATAGTACGAGTCCGGGACCACCAGCAGATAGTTTAGAATATTCTGGAGAGTAAAACGGTGTCGTTCGGGCCGAGTTTTGACCGATAAATCGCTCGGGTCAGGACTTCCAGCCGAGGACCGGTAATCGACGAACGAGTGTCCGATAACGGTGCGTCTTTCTCGCCCTCGGTCGGCTGGAAGTCCCAGTACTCGGCCCGGTTCCCATGAATTTTTTTTGGAGGTACAGCGAGTTATTTTGGAGCCCAAAAACACTCATCCATGGTTGTTTCACCTCTCCAGGTGGTGAAGACTGTGTTAAAGTAATGCTTTAATGCTGTAATATTATTATTGTGTCTTTCTTTCATTGTTTTTCTTTTTCTTTTTATGAAGCCTTGTAATCGTCTGCAATAAAAAATACATATGTTGAAGAATGACCTAACAACTCTATTTCAATGAAGAAAAAAAAAAGTCTTGCATAATTCTTACAATGTTGGTAGAGGTGGGACTAGAGATGGGGGTTGAGGTGGAGGAGCTGTAGCCATGAGGAGAGCTTCTAGCATGTTCTGAAAATAAAATAAATAAAACACATGAAAAGAAAATGAAGTGGGTTCTTATATAATTTATATATTATAATTATATATATATATATTATATGTATTAAGGACATCCATCCATCCATCCATTATCTATACCCATTCCATCCTCCGAAGGGTCACAGGGATCAGCTGGAGCCTATCCCAGCTGTCTACGGGCGAAAGGCAGGGGTACACCTGGACAGGTCACCAGTCCATTGCAGGGATGCTGCCCTGCGATGGACTGGTGGCCACACACAGACAGACAACCACTCATACTCACTCCTACGGGCAATTTAGAACCACCAATCAACCTGACATGCATGTCTTTGGACTGTGGGAGGAAGCCGGAGTACCTGGAGAAAAGCCGCGCAAGCACGGAGAGAACATGCAAAGTCCACACAGAAAGGCCCCTGCTGAGGTTGGAACCAGGAACCTCCTAGCTGTGAGGCAACAGTGCTGACCACTAAGCCACCGGACTCTGCTTAAACAGCAGTCAAAGTGATAGTGGAGCAGACTTACCTTTTATTGCGTGTGTTCACATCAAAAGTCAGCTTCTGAATGAGCTGAGAGCAGCCAGTCACTTCTTATGAGAAAAAAAATTCATATAACAATGTTAGTGGATGAGGAAAAAAATTACACAAGCTTAAATAGCTTTAAACTTAAAACTTTTACAAATAAAATAAAAAAAATTAAATCAAATTAAATTTTATATATATATGAAATATATGTATTGTAGACATGTATATTTATTGATAATAAATAATAAATAAATAAAAACCTAATTACAATACAGGTGTTCTGCTGAAACAGCAGAAAAGCAGCTGTTAAACAGAACAGTTAATATCAGCAGATGCTCGTAAAGAGGCTCATTTGGAACGCAGACATGGAGGAGTTCGGACTGCCGCTCGCTTGTCTCCGCTCAATGGTCGAGGGCCCCATTAAAATTGTTTAAAAAAAAAACAAAAACCTGCAGTTGCATACCCCCAAAAAGCATTAAAAAAAACTTGCAGTTGCATAACCAAAAAAAAAAAACATTAAAAAACCTGCATTTGCAGAAAAAAAAAACAAAAAAAAAAAACCCTACAATGGACTCAGCCGTGACGTGGCGTAGGGGCTTGAAATGGACTCAGTGGTCCTGAGTTCTGTCCGGTTTTTACCTGTGATAACTTGGAGTGCCGGGAGGTGATTAGGGGGTAAGTGGTCGTGGTCCTGTTCGGTCTTCTTCTGCTCACATCTGCAGCAGCCAGACACTCACACAGATGTGTTCTTTTCTGCAGCTACTGTGAGCAGTTCCGGAAGAAGGAGGAGGAGAACGAGAACTTGAGGGAGACCATCGGCTCTCTCAGGGCTAAGCTGAGGAAGGCTCTAAGAGTGACCAGGACACAGATACCCTCCGGGATCTCGCTGCCTCAGGCAGGAGGACAGCAGCTGGAGGGGAGCCCCGACACCCGCTTTCGTGTCTGTCTCTCCTTTTGTATGAGTGTCTCGAACTGTTATTTGACTTGCTATTTACCTGCTATTTAACAGGAGAGCATCTGCATTGGAGGGGATGAGGGTCCATCCAGCAGCAGCTTCCACCCGTGCTGGAGATGGAAGCAACTTCAGATCCCAAATCCCAGCCTCAGCCCCAGCCTCAGCCTCAGTCTCAGACCCGGTCCCAGCCTCAGCCTCAGTCTGAAGACATTTCTTCTCTCCATGGGCCACAATATAAGCCGCCTCTCTGACTGGCTCTTCTTGAGCGACACATCCAGGATCAGGGGGTGAGCATCCTTTTCCGCATCGCTGATTCAATTCTGCCGGGCCGTAGCCTGCTTTGCATCTGATTTTTTTTCTGTTTCGTCTGCAGATGGGCAAGGAGTGTGAGACAGTCGGGCATGAAGATAACCACTGCCAGGTTTTACCTCCTGCATGCCATGGACTTTGTCAAGCACCTGGCAGAGACACCACCTCGCACCAGCAGGCTGACTGTCGAGCAGATGAAGGGCATCTCGAGGGAGATGAAAATGGCCCTAAAAAGCATCCGGGGCCAGGTGGTGGTCCACCAATCCAAGGTGCGGCAGGAAATAACCGCCAAGCTGCCGCCGGCGAGCCACCTAAAGATGTGCCTGGAGGTGGCTCCCGCCAAGATCTCCCAGCTCTTGGGTCAGTTTTCTCCAATCTCACCCGTCCTGAACTTTAGTGAGCCTCCTCGATCACCGTTGCCGATGCTTCTGTGCCCTTTTGTGTTTATTTCTCTACTACAGATGAAATGGAGGTGGAACTGACAGCAAATAAGAGGTTTCTTTTTTATGGCTACATCTCAGCCTACCTTTCCTGCCTCCACGGGCACCGTCCCACATGCGGGATGAGGAGCTCCTGGAGGCCAAAAAGACAAAGGGCCCACACGGATACCTCATATACGTAAGCTCCGTAACTGCACCGCAGCCAGGAGGGTGGCACCATTAAAGCAGAACGCCAATCTCACCATCTCTCCGCCTCTCGCTCTGTCTGTCACAGGTCCAAGAACACAAGACATCAAAGGCCTTTGGAGAGGCCATTATTTACGTGACCGAAGAGGAGTTAAACTGGTTGGAGCGGTGGAGAAAGATTAACGAGAGAACAGAGGGCACCAACCAGTTTCTCCTCTTCACAAAGGGGAAGAGACCCTATAAAAATCTGGCTGCGCTTCTCCGGAATGCGTGGATGGACATGGGCCTGGCTG
The DNA here is from genome assembly GCA_018398805.1 of Hirundichthys speculiger. NCBI lineage: Eukaryota > Metazoa > Chordata > Actinopteri > Beloniformes > Exocoetidae > Hirundichthys > Hirundichthys speculiger. Next base: position 83,341 of record JAGFBZ010000831.1, on the reverse strand, counting down.
GAGAAATCAACTTTACATTGATAAGGACTGCCCTGTCCGCCTACGTAAGTACACACAGATTCTGATATCTGTGGTCGTCATCAAATCTTATTAATTTCACTCATGCCTCTGTACTTTCTTCTATGTCACAGGCCAAGGTCACAAAAAGTAGTGAGATAAGGAAAAAGCTCACAGACTTTATGTGCCATGATGTGGCAACCGCTGACCGCTTCTATGCCAGGAACCCAACACTGGAGGAGGCGGCCCAGATACGGAGCATCATGCGGGACATGCTCGAGGAGGACTCAGAGATCCCCTGAACGTCAGGTGAGCCCTCTGCAAAAAAAAAAAGAGAAAGGAGGGGCAGGAGGAGGAGGAGGAGGAGGAGGACGATGACGACGACAAGACAGAAGAAGAGCCGGACTCTTCTTTATCGTTGTCGAGATCAAGTGGAGAGCAACCTGCGGAGACAGAGCCGAGCCCCCGTAAGAGCCCTTACAAAAATGTACAGAAAATGAAAGCTGTACAGGTGAAGGTCACCAGGCTGATTCAAAAGAGGAAGTTGTCTTTTGCAAAAAAAATTGAAATTGAAATTGTAATATATTTATAACTGTAAATAGTTTTTTTTTTAATTGAATTTTTGTTCTTATTTCTTAACAGTTTGTTCATTTAGGTGTTTTAAGAGTGTTTTTGTATTGATAGAGTTATTTTACTTATTTATTTCTATTTTTATATTATTTCTAATGTCTTTTATTTAAGAGTGTTTTTGTATTTATAGTTATTTCAGTTATTAAAAATGTTAAACTTTAATTATTTGTGGTGTGTTGTTTACATTAATGTTGGTTTTTTTAGGGTTATTTTGAAAAAGTACAAGTGGTGGTGATTTGACCTTTTTTGGCTAAAATACAGCCGTTTAAAGGGTGTACCCATAGAGTATTTGTTTTCAAGTACTTTCAGTTGATACTCTGACACTAAACTCACACAGTATGATGTCCTCAAACTTAGTACTGGACTTACCTGATGATTTGGGAATTTTGTCAAAAATTGACCCCCCCACGACCACCAGACCCCATCACTAAGAAACCCCCCCAGGAGTGTCATAACCACATTTCTGCACTGATCAGAGCCCCCGTTTTGACCCCTGAATTCACCCCTGAAAATCACTCTGTAGGCAATGCGAGTCAATTGCCATTGTACGGCTAAACTGGGGCCTATTGAAAATGCATTGAAAGTAGTTTTTCCGAGGTCTTTTCCCCCAAGAGCGTTGCAGGCGGACGGGCTCTTTGCGACTGCGGAGAGTGGCTTCCCACGATGGGAATCGATGCCCTCCGCTCGTCCGGGGACCCCGTTTTAACCCCCGAATTCGCCCCTGAAAATCACTCTGTAGGCAATGCCTCTTAATAAGCCATTGTACGGCTAAAGTAGGACGGATTGGGGTCTGGCTTTCGGGGAAGACGAGGGTCTGGTGGGCCCAAATTTGAACTGCGGGTTCCCGGGGGGAGGGGGGTTCCCCTGGCTTGGATATGTCGTTCGGGGGCCTCCGCAGAGCCCGAAAGCGGTGGTCCCAAGGCTCTGGACGCCGCGGCCTCCCTGCGGGAAGCCGTACACGTACTTATTAAAATGCACGGCGTGAAAAGTTAGGAGAAAACCCATGTTAAATTATGAGTATGTGGACACCTCCTATCTCTGTCAAGAAAAGGCCAAAAGAGATGATTTTTGCACAGATCCTACGTCTCTACTTCTGCTCAGGGGCCACGCCGAGGGCCGGGCCCCGTGTCTTTCCGACCATCTCCTCCCACAGGTCACGCGGTGTACGTTTGGTTTCGGAGACGTTTGAGGACCCCCCCCGGCAACCGGTGAGGCTAAGGCCGTATGGTGGCAGTTGATTTGAACGGAGCCCATTCTTACTGATCAGCCATTGTACGGCAAAAAAATGACGTGGGGGGGCCGGGGTTCCGGGGGCCACGGGACGGCATCCTACACAGCTGGACCCCCTGAACGACACCGGGGGGGTCGCGAGCCAATCGGGAAAGGATTGGTCCGGTCCCCCTGGGGGTCCCGAGGGTGGGGTCCACACTCGTCATCGACCCTGAAGGAGTGCGTTTCCCGGGTCTGGGGACCCGTACAGACCCTTGGAAATTTTTGGTAAAAAAAAAAAAAAAAACCCCCGAGCCTGTAAAGTGGCAGTCAATTTGAATGGCTCGCTCTCACCTAAATGATCAGCCATTGTACAGCAAAAAAATGACGCTTCCCTTACCGGGCTGCAGCGGGGGGGCCGGGGGTCTGGGGGCCACGGGACGACATCTGACACGCTCTGCCCAACCCCACAAACGACACCGGGGGGGGTCACGAGCCGATCAGGGAAGGTTTGACTAACCCTAACCCTAACCCGGGGGTCCCGGAGGTGGGGTCCGCACTCGTCACAGGAGTGCGTTTCCCGGGTCCGGGGACCCGTACGGACCCTCTGAAATTTTTGGTAAAAATTGCCCCCCCAACCCCAAACTCAATTAAATGTATACTACGATGCAGTTATTACTACAATGACTGACGTCCTTCTGCAAAATCTATTACACTATAACAACTGTCAAATTTTGTCAAAAGACTAAATTGAGACTAAAACTTAAACTGATTTGTAGTGACTACATTTTAACTGAAACAAAGCAAAACAAAAAGAATAAAATGTGACTTTAACTAAATCAAGCCTTCCGTGAGTGACTAAGAAAATTAAAAAGAAACATTCTTGTCAAAATTAACACTGGTGTGCATTAAGCAAAATGACTCAATGCTTACTGGGACTTTGCAGATGAAAAAAAAAAAACATAAAATCCAAGATCTTAACCTAAAGAGGTTCCTGTGCATGTTAACAGGCAAAGAGATGCTTTACACCTCTGTCTCCCTTGTTAACTGAGAGCCGTCTGGGAGAAAATCTAGGTGTTAAACTCCAAGTGAAGACACTCAAGTCAAAATGAGGAAATGGGAATGACCTTCAGGGCAATACCAGCAGTACTTGCTAAAGGTCACAATCCAAGGGGCAGGAAAGTGGAACATCTGAGGAAGATGTGGGAAAGCAAAATAAATAAATAAAGAAAAAAACACCAACACAAGCAAAGAGAGAGGCAGATAGCTGAGAGGAAATGGCAACGCAAGCCTCAGAAACAGATTTGTAAAGAGTAAGATAAAGTGAAGTCGAAGAGGTAGGCATCAGATAAGAAACAGGAGAACAAGACACACTTAATGAACAACTTCAAAATCCATTTAGGGAAAAAGACACAGGACAAGCCGAATGCATGTGAAGGAAAAGACAAATTACAGATACAAATCAATAATCGTGTCTCAAAGAGATTAAAGTGGGCTGAGGAGCACACATCTAACAGTCAACTGGAAAACCTAAGAATTCAGAAAAATGGTGAAGCTGTTGAAATATGAATGCTACTTTCAAATTTTATTTTTTTCCCCTCCTTTTTGTCACACTTATCAAGTAGCACACATGCTTTTACTTGTGTCCCTGCAAAAAACATCTGGGGAAAATTGCAGAAGCTGTAAGAACAGATGTTCCCTTTGTCACCGAACAATGCTTCACTTTATTCAGCCACAACACATCTGCTGCTGTGATAAACATCTGTGTGAAATTTTATCAGGATAAAGGGAATCTTTTATTCAGACAAAGGTTTTCATTGTATATTATAATAAATCACATATCTGATTATTTTTTTTCTATAAATACTCATTCAGGCTGCTTTCCCACATTTAATGTTTCATCACTTTCCTCTATCACAGTCATGAGCAGGCCCGTCGATAGGGGGGGACAAACGGGTCTGTTGTCCCGGGCCCAGGGAGAGGGGGGCCCACAACTGGGCCCTCATTAAATTGTGGAATTAAAAAAAAAAGTCAGAATAGTCCTATTTATGGGAAACTATTATTTCAATCAGTTTAATAAGTAATAAGTCAATAAGTTTTTTTTATTTGTATTCTTCTAGTTGTCCTTGAGAAATATTGATCATGAACCCTCCCACCCCACACAAAAATGGTTTGGCCTAGATCACACTCAGGGCCGTCGCGTGAAGGCAGGCAAACCAGGCAATTGCCTAGGGCCCCGAGCTGTCAGGGGGCCCCCAGACAACGACTGATTAAGAAGTTAATGCAATGACACATATGGTCTGCCTCGCTGTGGTGAAAGGAAAATGCAGCGACAGATCGCCCTCGGAGGCCCCCCTCAACGTGGGGCGGGGCCCCGCACTTGTGGTTCATCTCCCGACCAATCGGGGGGCCCCCAGACAACGACTGATTAGGAACCAAATGCAACGACACACCGTCTGTCCCCATGTGGTGAAAGGTAAATGCAGCGACAGATCGCCCTCGGAGTACCCCCTCAACGCGGGGCGGGGCCCCGTCCCCTCAACCAATTTTGGCTTTGGACTTCTGCCAGCAAAAATGTATTTAGCGGCGGAAAATTTAAAAGGAAAAATGAAACGAAGTTATCCTTCCAGTTATGAAAAACGGAAGAAGAAAAAGGAATAGGAGGCAAAGAAAAAGCAAGACACCGGTAAGTGACAGTTCATTTGATAAATTAGGAGTTTGAGTCTTCAGTGTTGTACAAGTGCAGCTATTAGGCCAAAAGAAAAAATAAAAAGCTAGGCTATGCGTGAGGATGAGGTCTATTTTCACTAGCTCGCTGGCTGGCAAATGCTAACGAATGCGAACAGTTTCTCTCTCTCTGCATATATTACCTAACGTTATTACCTCTGGAAACACCACTGTTAACAACAAAACATAGCTGTGTAGTAACAAATAGTGTTGCTGCTGGCTGCTGCCATGTTTTAACTAATGCAAAATATTCATTTAAACTGCATAAATGAAGCAGTGGTGTTTTAACAACTCTTTTATTACTCTTGTTACTACTGAAAACACCTGTTTTTTTACAACAAAACTCCACTTATGTGCTCTGGTTGTTCACTGTTTTTAAAGCATCAGCTGTCTAATTTTCAAGCAGAATGCTTAAATCTGTTGTCTGTTACAGACTACTCTATAGCTAGGCTAAATCAATGTACTTAACATACAAATCAGAAAACTAACCAGATCTTTTCTTACTCCTTCAAGGTTCTCTGCTTAAATTCATGGAACCCCTACTCCAAAGGATGCTCCCACTGCTGATGGTAAAGTGAATTTATCTCCCTGAGCTGTTTGTAGTGATCACTTTTAATCTCAGCAACATTGTTATATTTAAATACACCATCAACTTCTCATATTGAAGATGAAGACACGGGAAGAGACTCGGGAGAGACTTCAACATCAAGTGGTACCCTGGCCTCCACTCCCAGCACTTCATCAAGAGAAGGTAACACAAACTTTGCCCAGAATCTAGGTGATGGAACCAAAGACCACTAACTATTTATTTATTTTAACTTTTTTATTTTTTGCTTGATATTTTTTGCTTGATTGTGTGTTTGTCAAACTTTGCACATTTCAGTTGTGTTTGTTATGTTATATTGTATTTTAAGTGGTCTTAGATTATTGTGCACTTCTGTTATTTAAAATAAAAGATTTTTGGATTGAATGATTTTTCTTGATGTTTTTGGGCCGGGAGGGCCGTGCGCGTGATGGCAAAATGAACGCCTTTTTCAGAGAGGGCAAAGGAATTGCCGGCAGATGCAGAGGGCAAGCAATTTTCCACATCCCACAATGGACGGGAAAAAATAGATAGGGACTGGTTAACATAAAGCAGCTCAAAAAAGCCCTGTTTTGCCTCCCATGTTTGTTGTTCTCTTTTGAAGTAGAAAAAAAGTCAACAAGTGCCCTAAATTCAAGAGATGGAGATGTTCATTTGGTTGAAGATATAAAACTGACAATTCAAGTTTTCATATAAAGTTTGATATACATGTTTATTTACTGCATTATCAGCTGACAAAGAGAAAATTCTTCAAATTAAAATGCCTAATTTATTCTTCCCTGGTCTATTTTTCCTGCATGTATAAGAATTAGAAAATGTGTATGCATAAATCTTAATAATATTAGCAGGTCCTTTCATATTTAACTAAAACTTCAGCTGCCATGGAAAGCTAAGATTTTCTCCTCGTATACAATACCTTATTTATTGCATTACACATCACAATATATCAAACATAACGTGATGTTTAGTGACAAAAAAAATGGCGGTGGTGTAGGGAGGGCCCATCCAACATTATCTTGTCCCGGGCCCAGACAAGACTGTCAGCTGGTCTGGTCATGAGCTCTATTTTTCACCTTCACACCCCTTTTCTTTTTTTTTTTTTTAACTTCAAATATGCTTTGTGTGTTTCGGTCTTTTATCGATGGTGAGCATAGACCTGGCTGAGGTACCTCTCCTTGCACTCGGCACCTCCATGACTCACAGTTGAAGTAAATTCACATAAATCCTGTCCTTTTTGATAATACACTTCCACTGCGTGTCTTGGTGAAATGCCAAAAAGAAGAGAAAATACTTTTTTCTCTTTGTATAAATAAAGTTATGGCCTTATTTAAGATGTTACATCTCAGTTTGTTTCATCAATTGAGAAAAATAAGAACTGATAATTCAGAACAAGAAGAAAGAATTGTAAAGTTTGAGGTTGTATTCTACTGTATGTGTTGGCCTTGAGGTGGAAAATAAAAAAGATTCAGATAGCACATCAACAAAACTGAAGGGGAAAAAAATGTTTAAACAGTTTTATGGATGGGGTACAGACTCTTCTCTATAACTACTCGTCTGAAAGCAGACAAATTGACAAATTTCCCAAATTTAATGTTGGTTAAACTTAGATTATAACAAAGTGGATTTAAGTGGGTCATAACTGGGCTGCATTGAACTGAACACACACATTTATCAGACTGATGTATTTATTAGACTAAATTATTCCCATAATTACTACTATAAATTCATTCAGATTATAGTTAATGTACATGAAGCCTATGGGGATTTATTGTTGCCAATCAGCTTATACAGCATGTTTTTGGGGTATCTTGGGTAAAGTCATGTAAACACAGGGAGAACATAAAAACATACAGAAAGACTAGCTGAACCGAGATGCAACTGAACCTTCTTGTTGTGAAGGAGAAGGAACCAAGCAGCAGCTGGAGCAGGAACCAAGCAGCAGGTGGAGAAGGAACCAAGCAGCAGGTGGAGAAGGAACCAAGCAGTAGCTGGAGATGCAACTGAGCAGCAGGAGGAGAAGCAGCAGCAGGAGAAGGAACCAAGCAGCAGGTGGAGAAGGAACCAAGTAGCAGCTGGAGAAGGAACTAAGCAGGTGGAGAAGGAACCAAGCAGCAGGTGGAGAAGGAAACAAACAGCAGCAGGAGAAGGAACCAAGCAGCAGGTGGAGAAGGAACCAAGTAGCAGCTGGAGAAGGAACTAAGCAGGTGGAGAAGGAACCAAGCAGCAGGTGGAGAAGGAAACAAACAGCAGCAGGAGAAGGAACCAAGCAGCAGGTGGAGAAGGAACCAAGTAGCAGCTGGAGAAGGGACCAAGCAGCAGCAGGAGAAGGAACCTTCCCAAATTTAACCCATGGTAGGACCTTCAGAAGTAGAAGAGAGAGAGACTAGAGAAGGCAGACAATGTCATGAAATGATCCGGGACAATCTTCAACTGAGATCAGAGAAACAGGGTGAATATGCTCAGTGCATCATGGGAGAACCTTTAACAACATGACTAAGAGTAGGGCCCTATGAAATCCGTTTAATTTTTTTTCAAATTCCATTTTAATTTTTTTCATTTTTGGTGTTTTTCGGTTTTTAATTTTTGAGAATTCCTTTTTCAGCATTTTATGCAAATTTAACCCCAAGACAGTATAGAAAGTTTTGAAATATAGACAATTTATGCAATTATAACTGTAAACTATAATGTTTTCATATTTTTAAACATATTGTTTAAAATATGCTCTTATTTCGGAGTTTTAGGAGAGGATGTTTCTATTTTTTTAAGGATTGTGCTATAAATTAAAATGTGTTCTTTGCCCTGTATCCAGCTGCATGTGATTAATCTTCACATTCACTTGAATGTCCATGTGTAACATATCTTAAGCCAATTAAAACAGCTGAGCAAAGGTCTGATAGAAATGTCAACACATTTTAATAACGTGCTGTTAATAGCAACGGCGGGTCAGCCTGATAAAATCAGTGGACTGCACCAGCGGTTTTGTAACTTGTGGCTCCATTAACCACAAATTGCATTTACTTTACAGTGCTGTCAACACTTTTCTACGGCATAGTCCAACTTTCTAAATGCCAGACGGCCATTAATTTTAATATCAAAAAGAATCAACAACTTTGCTGTTATTTATTTTGAGAAAAGTCACAAAAATGTGACAGTGGTGATCTATTTATGTTGGAAATGCCACAGAAGAGGAGTGTATACCATATGATGCTTACATTTCAGACATGAGCACAATTTTAATGTGTGAAAAGGAGAAAATGAGGATGAGGAGTATGTTATTTCTTTAACACTAATCTGGGAATAGTGTTGATTTTTACCAGGTGTCTTGGTGGGTTTGATGTTATGACAGTAACTCACCGTCACCAGCCCACCAGCCGACCCCTACAGGGATACGAAGAACACGCCACCCAGGGGTTTAAACAAGAGGTTCAACCCTAAACCTCAGCTGTTCAATTTGTCAGGATTGTTAATTTTAGGAACGTCTTTATGGAGGGACTGCTGCAAATAATTTTTTTAAAATTCCAAAGTATGAAGAAATTTACATAAAAAAAGGAAAGTAACTGAAAAGGTGACTGCTGGGTTCATGGTTTTTCATTGAGATATATTATGGCGCAGCTTTATATTTTAAGTAGGGTTAGGCAAGTTAACGCGTTATCAACGCATTAATTTATTAACGCCGACATTTATTTTATTGCACGTTAACACATTTTGCTCACATGCTTTTGTTTTGAAAAGTCTGTTTCTGGCGGCAGCGGAACTGGAAAACAGTAAACATAAGGAAAAGCTAAAACAGACATGGAAAACTGTAAAAATCTGTGTACTTTACAGTTCGGGTAGCAACTCAGGTAGCAATATTAATAATTCTGCCTAAAAAAAATTCTGGACTGCAACAGAACTTTGGCATCATTCCTCGATGTTCCATCAGATCTGCTCCATGTGTTCACTGTCCTGCTGTTCTCTAGCTGGTTACTGCAGTGCGGCTCCATCTAGTGGCACAGATGTGTAATGACAACAGAAAGTCCAGTCCTCGATTATAAAACAAATTCAGTCCTGTGACCTGATTTTCAGTTTTGTATTTTTGATCCAAGTCTAAAATTTAAATATATATATATAAAAAAAACAGGCTTTTTTTTTTTTTTTTTTTTTTTTTTGTGGTAGATTAAAAAATGAAAAGCGTGATAAAATGCCACTTATTAATTTTTTTTTTTTTTAATTTTTGATGACAATTAAAAATGGAAAGAATGAATGATGCACAGATTGGTAAAGTTACTGAACTTTAACATGGACATTTTCATTTTAAAGTTCTCCCAGACGGAGGATTCAACAGAAACAAGGTTATTTGTAACAACTGACAAGTTGAACTCTCCGTTAAAAGTTTCTGCTGTTACCTCAGAAATTACCTGTTTTAATGTTCTGATTGTGCTGAGACACAATCATTTTGTTGGATTTTGTTTGTAGACTTTTTATTATTTTTCATAAAAACAGTATGACATTAATGCCCTGGCAGTGGCAATAAGCTTAATTTTATTTTACATTTTTTAAGATGAGATTTACAATAAATATGTGTTACTGACAAGTGCTGATGTTAAAAGTGTTTGAACAACAAATGTTATGACACTTTAGTTCATATGGCAGCAGAACATTTAAATAAGTGCATTTTACACTACTTTTGAATTCATTATTTGATTTTGCATATATACTGCGATTAATCGTGATTAATCACGGAAATGATGCGATTAATCGCGATTAAAAATTTTAATTGCTGCGCAGCCCTAATTTTAAGTCTATAGAACCAACCCAGTCAAATTATTTTAGCTTTTTTTTTTTTTGAAGGTATTGTTGGCCTGATTCTTTCGTTGGAAGCTAAGGAATGGACCAGAGAAATCCTCTGTTCAGAAACAGCATTTATTATGGTCACAGGCAAAACAAGGCAGTCCTCGTCTCAAGGTGATTCACAGGATCTCAGTCAGCACGAGTACTGTTTCCAGAAAACAGTTCAGTTATCCTCTTGTGCTGGACCTGCTCCGTACAGAGGTTGGAGTCATACGTGACCGAATGTAAGTGACCAGTTACTAGTGACGTGGACAGGCCAACCACCGACCACGTTGTTTTCCTGGAATAAGATAAATAATGTGTGTAAATGTTGTTTCAGGTGTGTATCTAAAGCAAACTGATTGAATAGAGAAGGTTTCATCCAGGCATGTTTTCTTAGTGTTCCCCCTCAAGGTCATAGTATGAGCTCTGTGAAACAAGAGCAAAGGTTGAGTGGAAACTACTGAATAGGCCAACACTGATGCCCTGTGCAAGAAAGGACAGAGCCGTCTGTACTTCCTCAGAAGGCTGGCGTCCTTCAACATCTGTAAAAAGCTGCTACAGATCTTTTACCAGTCTGTGGTAGCGAGCGCCCTCCTGTACGCTGTGGTGTGCTGGGGGGGCAGCCTCAAGAAGAAGGACACAGCACGCTTGGACAAACTGGTGAGGAAGGCAGGCTCTGTTGTTGGCGCACAGCTGGACAGCCTAACATCTGTGGCAGAGCGACGGACGCTGAACAGGCTCCTGTCCATCATGGACAATCCACAGCACCCACTGCACAGCACCATCTCCAGACAGAGGAGCAGCTTCAGTGACAGACTCCTGTCACTGCCCTGCTCCACTGACAGACTGAGGAAATCATTCCTCCCCCACGCCATGCGGCTCTTCAACACCTCTCGGGGGAAACAATAACACAAATTGCACCTTCATTGTAATGCTATTTTATATTTTTATGGCACCCTCATTTGCAATGCTATTTTTATATTTTTTGCACCTTCATTTGCAATGCCATTTTATATTTTTTATTTTATTAACCTTATTCCTATTTTGTTACTTATTTTATTGCTTTAAGTTACTTATCTTGTTGCTCTTTTTTTACTATTTGTACTCGCAAGCTGCTGGAACTGCAAATTTCTCTTTGAGATGAATAAAGTATCTATCTATCTATCCATCTATCTATCTTAAAGAAAAATCTATTATGACAGTATACAAGCAACAGTGTGAAGCCAGAGTGAACCTTTGTCCTGTTTCCTCATTCTGATCCAACTCTCTGGTGTGTTCATCAATCAAAGGTGTAAAGGACTGCAACAAGTGGTTTCAACCAGCTCTGTCGCAATTTACAGTGATTACCACATGTTTTGCGTGGAGGCGGGGGTGTCTGACAGGTCACTAAATCTCGCTCAATTATCCATATTACCGTATTAGCTACCTAATCACGGCCCAATAATGGCAGGCATAAATGATCACGTGGTTGCAGATCTGTTCAGTTTTATAATAAAAGAGGCCTTCTGTTTCTTCACAGACGTGTGATTAGTGACTACAGTAATTTTGGTAACGTCTTCTGTTTCATCCACAATAATATGAAGAAGGAAGATGTGGTAAAGGCTCAGGAAGCGTTGACAGAAAACGTTGCCACTTCGTTGTATGTGAAAGGCTATGAAAAGATGGAGAAATTCAAAGAGCTGGAGCTGGTAGTTTGCTGCCAATTCTGACAAAAAAGGAGATTCATTTGTTCATTTGTTCATCAATGACACCAGACTAGCAAGAGTGGAAGACACTCTTTCCCTATGTGGGATCTCATATATTTCTGATATTTCTCATTTCTTTCACTTTCCCATTCTTTTTAGTGTGATCTATTGCCAGTGAACTTTGCATGATGCCGTTGCATGATGAATGCTCGCTGGATATGGGATGTTTGGGGGCAAACAACACACTGGACGAATCTTTTTAATAATTCAGTAAATTAAGATGTTTTACTTCCAGATTAAAAACACACACTCTCTCTCTCTCTCTCTCTCTCTCTCTCTCTCTCTCTCTCTCTCTATATATATATATATATATATATATATATATATTAGGGGTACAGATGGCTCACGGTATGGTCCGTACCGGGGTTCTTGTGTCACAGTTTCGGTATGGATTTGGTACAGTTTCAGACCACCCGCCGCCTGCTACCCTAAACCCGCGATCGCAAGATACCGAGTTTGCGGACAGCGCAACCTGCATGTCGGTGCGTAAAAGAGCCAGTGGTTTTTGTCGCCCCATACGCCCCCGTAGACTGCTGACATTATCATGGACGCTCCCAGCATGTTCAGGAACTTCAGCCAGCTAATTTTGTATTTTGTAATAAAAAAAAAAAAAAAAAAGAATAGTGCAGACAAAATCTTTTCAGGTGTCATACACATGTCTAACCAGGATTGTTTCCAGCCTGGGTAGAAGTCACATCTTCATTTTAGGACCAATCTAGATTCCCAGGAGCACAAAACTAAAACGCAGCTCCACCTCACATCAGCCGTCTCAAAGCGTGAATTCCAATTCCTCCCTTAACCCTCAATCTCAACCCTTGCCCTTAACCCTCAGTTTTTGGCCCTCAAACTGAACCCTCGAAAGTAAGTGTCAGGACTATCTTGTGACTTAGAAATGGGACACCCCTCGAGTGCAGTTACGTCTTCAGACTGAAATATATCAGAGCCCGTGTTGTCTCTGTATTCCCTGAAATGACACAGGGATAACATTGAAAAGAGCGCCGTATATTCTCTAAATAATATTAGCTAATAACACAATAGAGGATACATTATTCAGTCCTCTGTCGCTACACAACAAGGTATGATGGTTTCGTAACATATATATCTTTAAGATCTACAAAGATACTTACGTTTGTAGCTAGCTTTTTTTGTCGCCATCCTTTTAGAAGACGTCTTGGCTAAATTACCCAGTGCCTTCTGGGTAGCCCTTACTCCCAAGGGTGGTGTCGGAGAATCTCAATTTTGAGGTTAAATACAGCCCTCAAACTTGTCCCTCAACTTGACGTTCTTAGAATCGGGACAGCACTTGCACTTAGTGCACATTTTTGAGATTGAGGGTTGAGATTGAGGGTTAAGGGAGGAATTGGAATTCACCGAGTCTATTCTCAGTGACCGGAAGCCAGTGGAGAGACCTCAGGACTGGTCCGGTACGGTTGCATTTCCTGGTTTCAGCTGAACTCCACCAGTCACACCATAATGCCTAGCAGCTCACCTCCAGCTGGTTCAGAGCCCAGTGAGCAGGTCCTCACAGCAGTCTAACCTAGTGGAGACAAACTCACAGATCACACTTCCCAAATCCGGTCTCTTGATTCTGGCAATGTTCCCTGATGGAGTTAATTATCATATCATGACTGCATAATGAGGTTTTAACAGTATGTTTAAACAGATTACTCTCATTTTTCATTTCAGAAGGAGTCTCCTGCTGATGCCAATACAAATCCTGATACGTTGCCAGAACCAAAGTTTGTAGAAGTCCAGAGCTGGGTGACAACTGTTCCAGGAGCTGTTGTTGTTAAAAGCTCTCGAACTGACGATGTTCTTGCCGGCTAGACATCAATCATTTCTCACATGTGCACTGAACTTGGGATTTTGTGTGCCAGCTTACTCACCAAATAAGAGACTTCACATCCAGAATTCATTAAATGTTTTTCAAATGTGACAACAAGCCACAAGGAGTGTTGTTCTGTTTTTACTAGTTGGAGAGTTGGACAAAAATTATGTAAGCAAACGTTCAATGTGCAGAAGAACCTCACTGAAGCAAACCAGATGTTGGACTCTTTGAAAGAAAAGTTGATCACAGTTTCATCTATGGTCATGGTGACAGGAACTTTGACAGCTCAATTAAAATATGGGATGCATTCATACCCAGAAACAGAGGAAACAACAAAGTTGTTAGTGGTAAATCATTAGTAGTTCTTGCTTCAAATTCTCTTGGGTCCACTTTGGACTCTGCTTAATCAAAAGATTTGTCATTTTATGAACACAGTTGATTCCAGCCTCTGTCAGCAGAACAACTATTACTTTTCCCAGATATTAAAGACTATTGCCACAGGCAAGGGTATTGTTGTATTCCAGCAGAGGCAATTAGGAAACAGTTAAGTTTGGAAAATGAGGTAATGGTCAAAGAATCTGTCTACCAGATTACTGAAATGTTTCCTGTCATGACAATTGAATGGAGGTAGCAGCATGTGCTGTTGGATTTTACTGAATTTGTATTCAGGCCTGGAGTTGTTCTTAGACTGCTCACACTGGATATCTCACAGCAGGGTGATGAGGAGACTGATGTTAAAGAAAACAGCACATGCATGAGCAAGGTGTTTTTTTTTTTTTTAATTTCCAAAAAAAACAGGTCTAAAACATATTCAGGAAAAATTTCCAGATCATTTGGATACCGTCATAAAATTTGTGAAGCTTCATGGATTTGAGGCTCAAAGCCGTCAAAGGCCTGGAACAGCAACATCTTGTGGTGTTACTGTGGAAGATATCTATGGAGCCCTGTTTGGGTCATAATTCAATGAATAAATGAGTCTATTATTATGAAATACAGGCATTTAGTATTATGAAATATTTCCCATTATTATGAAATGCATGTTTATTATTATCAAATATTTCCCATAATTATGATAATGGTTTCGTTTTTCATAAGAATGATTTGTGTGTCAAACACAGCAGAGAGGGCGGAGCCATTTATGTGATTGGCTGCTCTTTCATTCAGGCATAAGCAACAGAACAGTGAATCGTCAAATCGGGTCAAAATAGTATCGCCTGATAAATTATCATTTTCGATATTGTCTGCTGACCTGGTCAAGGTTTCCCATAGCTCAGTCCAAGCTGCCATAGCTACAATCGGACTAGGAGCGCACCTTGATGACGCCACGGCCCGCTGCTAACGGGACCTCACGGCCAAAACTAGTCGATGTCAGAGCGTAGAATGGAGAAGGATCAGCCAATGAGCGTGCAGGTCAACCACTGGTCCCGCCCACTGGCAAAATGTTATTATTATGGAAAAACTAATTCTTAGATAAATAAGCTATTCTGAAATAAACTATTATGCATTAAACTAAGATTAAATAACAAAAAATATATATTTAATAATAATTAGATTTTTTTCATAATGATGGGAAACATTTCATAATAATACACATATATTTCATAATAATGGGAAACATTTCATAATAATGGATACGTATTTCATTATAATAAACACCTGTATTTCATAATAATAGACTCATTTATTCATTGAATTATGACCCAAACGGGGCTCCATAGATATCCGTCGATGTGTGTTAACAGTGATGGACTGCAGAAGCTTTCTCTAAGGTCTACTATTTACTAAAGCCTCCTGGGGGAAAAGGCCAGAGAGGCAGTTAGGCAAGAAGAGTGACTGGACATTTTGTGTTGGGGTAAAAAACTGACATTTCTAAGGAACATCCAGATGCACATGAATATTTTTGGCAACTGTCCATAATATGCCAGATGTGTGATCGATATCCAGTAGATTCAACATTTTCCTGTGACAGTAAATCAAAGGTCAACACTGGGGACAGGCAGTCTCGTGTTATCATCAACTTCAAATTTTTTTCCAGAAGATGAAGTCCCTCATAATGCTGACCATGACTTTCCTGTGAGGGGCTGCTTGATTGAGCCAGATGTCTATGTAAATCTTCAGAAATCTGCCGATGCTGATGGTGTTGCTTTTGTGAAGGATAAGTTAGGTCGGGATGTAGTTGATACACCACATACTGGTCCTCTGCGTTCATGCAACAGGGCTGTTGAAAACACTTCTACAACTACTGAAGCTCGTGTGAAACATTTTTCATGCTCATCCACACTTAAAAAGTGCCCTGTTTACTGATGGAGGAATAGATTGGACTCCAAAGTCTACCGTCGATGAACTGTTTCCAGGATGTCTCTGGAGTGATGAGGATCTTGACTTTCTTGGAGCTGCCATTGGGACCATTGGTTTGTCTAAATTCAATCCCACTGAACATTTGTGGTCTTCTTGTTCTCGCTGTCTAGCTGATGTATCTCCACCAGCACTACCTCTCTACCAGAAAATATCATTAACTATCAATAATACAGTGGTACCTCTACTTAGGAAATTAATTGGCTCTGGAAATAGTTTCGTAACCTGAAACTTTCGTAAATAGAGACGTGTTTTCCATGTAAATGCCCTAATCCGTTCCAAGCCCCCCAAAATTCAAAGATAATTTTTTTTAAAATTATAACTAATACATGAAATGACATAAAAACCTGTAAGAAATACATTTTAGAACTAGAAAAGCACTCGGAGAGCGCAGACCTCCACTAAATGCAACAATTATGGAAAATTTGAAAGTGATCCAGAATCCAGGATTTCTTCCGGATCACACCCAAAATGAAATCAGTTCTTCCTTTTCACATTTCCGACAACTCTTGAAAGTTTAATCAAAATCCATCCATAACTTTTTGAGTTATCTTGAACACAGACAGCAGACAGAGGGCAAAAACATAACCTCCTTGGCGAAGGTAAAAATTGTTTGTTTACCTGGTTGCTGGGTTACGCTCATACAGACAAGGGGCCCACCTAGCCAATGGGATGCCAGGAAGATGCTAAGCGATAGCCAATGGGATGCCAAGAAGATGCTAAGCGATAGCCAATGGCAGAGCAGCTCAGACACACCGCTTTCAAACCGACATAAAGAGCCGACAGCTATGTTTACGTTCGGTAAACTCTGGGAGCTGCGAGTAGCAGCGCTACTGTATTTTTGCCTTTCGTATCCTGAAATTTCTTTCGTAACTAGAGGCAATATTCTCCCGTTGAGGCGTTTCGTAACCTGAAAATTTCGTATGTAGAAACGTTCGTAAGTAGAGGTACCACTGTATTATTAAATCTCAATCAAAGGAACAATGGCAAGTAAACAACTCCCCTTGAGGGAGAAAAACCTTTAAGCTAAACAGTTTCAAGGAAAAACCCCTTTAAGAGATAAGAAACCTCGAGCAGGACCTGGATCATAAGGGGGGACCCTCCTGCTGAAGACCAGCTGGGTAAAAATCAGAACATGTGGGATATGAAATAGTCTATGATGATTATAAGAAGGTGAAAGAAATGTCAGATGATCATCTCAGAAAGATAAACTATCAAATCTGCTGAAGGAGTGGAAATACTGTTAAACAGTTGGACAGATGGACTGGAAAAGTTGTATTTAGGAGAGGAGCTTGTGAGGATGTGGACTGTGAATGCCAAAAAAACTTAGGTTAAAGCCCTTAATGTGATGAAAAATCTCTGGTCTGATAATTGGCTGTTTCTACAAATCACTCCTGATGCAGATCACACTGGTCCATATATGACCTTTTATTAGCTGAGCAAATTGCTCAACCCCCACCAGTACATGTGGTCTGCTTCACATGGCAGCTGTTCCAGGTGCAGGTACATCTTTACCAGCGGCACATGGAGGTGACGTGCAATGACTACTAAAGCTACTGCAGAGGCTGAAGCAGCAAATGTCAAGTCAAATATGAAACATGTCTACAAAGTGTGTGGCAGTCAGTTCTCCACCAGGCATCGACTTCTGAAGCATCAAAATGACATGAACCAGAACCTTCAGAAAGAAACGACAAAATCTAAACTGTAATTCACATTATCATTTTCTGAGCATTACTGACTTTTTAGTCACAGTCGTTTATCAGACGGTTGTCGTCATGTCACACATTTGTTAGTGTGCAGGGCATAAAATTTAAATTTTTACCAAGTAGCCCCCGGCTACCAAATTTTTGAAGTTGGTAGCCAGCTCGCAATTTTGGTCGCCAGTGTTTTTCATCGCCCCATATGCCACCGTAGACTGCTGACATTATCATGGACGCTCCCAGCATGTTCAGCAACTCCAGCCAGCTCTTTTGTTTCCTGTGTGCCATTATTGGACAAACTGATCAATCCAGGTGTGTCTGACCATTGCTGTGAGGTCAGACACACCTGGATTAATTAGTTTTTTAATTAATGGCACACAGGAAACAAAGCAGCTGGCTGAAGTTCAGGAAGTAGTGCAGCTGTGCATAAAGCCACGTTGACATAATGTGAACATTCATTATAGCCTAAATGAAAACACAAAAGGGGTTTATATGAAGAGTATTTATTTGAAGGGATTTGCATATATTTGTTCATTTAACATTGCTTGTATTTACATTTACATTTGATTTTCCACACATTGTTTTCATTTCATATTGGTCTTCTTTTACAGTTGTTCATCTCATTTCACGTGACTTTTCTTTACTCTTTTAATGACTTGTTGTACTCATTTGTTGCAGACTTTGAATTCTTTATGACTGTTTTAGAAGGGGTGTATTTGTGGACTGGTCCAGAGTAGTTTATTTCACATGAGAGAAGAGCGCAAACAGTTCTGTTTTCTAACGACATCCTATTCTCTGTAACAATCTTTTTTTTTTCTTCACGCTGTCGCTCATCAGATGTCCCACACTAACCTGACGACATCTACCACCTACAGTAGCTGTAGTAGCTACTGCTGTGGCAGTTATCACGAGGCAACTGACAGATCTCTGATTGGGAATGTTTTTTGTTTTTTTTTTAATTACTCCACCCGATGTGGTATTATTATTTTTTAATAATGCAGGTTAAAATACAGGAGATTTACGGAAAAAATACTAATACGGGAGGACGGCGGGAGAGAAGAGTAAAATACGGGACCTTCCCGGCCAAAACGTCGCTTGTAAACAGGTCTGATTTACAAGCATGAAAGCGCATTATATTCGGTTTCCATGATGCTTACTATGAAAACTAAAACAAATTCTTTCTTGTTAACTATTCTTTTGTGTATTTTTAATATTATATTTATATTATTTACCAAAATGATCCATTTTGCTGTAGAGTAGATTCAGTGATAGGTCTTCAGTTTTGTCCATCTGTCAATCGCTGGGTTAGGCGCATGTCTTATGATGTGCACCCAAAACATGGCCACTTTTTGCCAAATAAACTTTGTTTCTAAATTATTTAGATGTTTGCCTTGATGACACATGACAAATGTGCAGAAATCATAGAAAAAAAAGGTTTTTTTTTCTAAGTTGATGGTGGATTTTGTGGCCCTCACCACTGGCTACAAGGCAGAAAAAATCGAAATGGTCAAATTTTGGCGACCAGTTAGTCGCGATTTCATGCCCTGAGTGCGTACGTGTAAATGTATGCAATGAATTATCCTTTTCCCAGTTCAAAGTGTATGAATGTAGGGGAGAGTGGGGTAATGTGAGATGGTCTTTACTCCCCCCTGCCCTCTAAGCAAGCTAAATTGATGTCTTAATAAAATAAACACATTTTTCTTTAATTTAGGATGTTTCCTAAGGACGGAAACGATCAGAATGTTTGCCGGACTAAAGACGGTGAAAATGGGATTGTTTTTATAAAAAGAGGTCAAGTGTCTTATTTTACCCCAACTATGGGGTAAACTGAGACAAAGCCCAGATTTCAAGGGGGTAAAGCGGGCCAGCGTGGAGTAAAATGACCCACCCTGGGGTAAAGTGATCTCCTTATTTTTTCCACCACTCTGGAGGTGACTGAACAAACACAAATAATGCAAATTATCATTCAAATAATGTTTTATTAAACTCAGAGGAAAATAACCACTTCCACAGTAGGGGAAACTCAGATTACATCCACTCACGTCCTCAGGATTAGCTACGATTTTTAACCCTTCCCTTGCATTTTCTCATCAGTCTATTATGTGTCTTTTCAAAAGCTCTGGATCAGCTCTCCCTTTTCTGCCCTCTTTTGCACTTCCTGTGCAGTCTGCTATGTCTTTCTTCTAAAGCCCCTTTGAGTGCCTGCATCTCAGGAGTGTCGGTGAGGATAGTGGTCTTCACGCTCCTCTGTCTGGTTTGTTGTCTAGTCTGGGTTTGTGGCAGTGGGAGGGTTGGCCAACGCCTGGAGGGAAATCCAGTGCACTGGTGGAGGTCTGCTGCATGACACTGGCCCAACACACCAGCACCAACTGTGGTTCAACAACCTGTGAGCACATTTTGTACAGAAACATTTTTTAAATTACGATTAATCGTATTGAATACGCAAAATCAAATAATGAATTCAAAAGTTGGGTAAAATGCACTTTTATTTAAATGTTCTGCTGCCAACATTTGTTGTTCAAACACTTTTAACATCAGCACTTGTCAGTAACACATATTTAGTGTAAATCTCATCTTAAAAAATGTAAAATAAAAAAAGGCTTATTGCCACTGCCAGGGCATTAATGTCATCCTGTTTTTATAAAAAATAAAAAAAAGTCTACCCACAAAATCCAACAAAATGATTGTGTCTCAGCACAATCAGAACATTAAAACAGGTCATTTCTGAGGTCACAGCAGAAACTTTTAACGGGGAGTTCAACTTGTCAGTTGTTACAAATAACCTTGTTTCTGTTGAATCCTCCGTCTGGGAGAACTTTAAAATGAAAATGTCCATGTTAAAGTTCAGTAACTTTATCAATCTGTGTAACATCCATTCTTTCCATTTTCAATTGTCAATCAAAAATTAAAAAAAAATATTTTTTTAATCTAACACAAAAAAAACAAAATAATTTTTGTTTTTTTAATATTTCAATTTTAGACTTGGATCAAAAATACAAAATTAAAAAACAGGCCAGAGAACTGAATTTGTTTTATAATGGAGGACTGGAATTTCTATTGTCATTACACATCTGTGCCACTAGATGGAGCCGCACTGCAGTAACCAGCTAGAGAACAGCAGGACAGTGAACACATGGAGCAGATCTGATGGAACATGGAGGAATGACGCCAAAGTTCTGTTGCAGTCCAGAATTTTTTTTAGGCAGAATTATTAATATTGCTACCTGAGTTGCTACCCGAACTGTAAAGTACACAGATTTTTACTGTTCTCCATGTCTGTTTTAGCTTTTCCTTAAGTTTACCTGCAAATTGTCTTCCGGTTCCGCAGCCGCCAGAAACAGACTTTTCAAAACAAAGCATGTGAGCAACATGCATTAATGCGCGATAAAATAAATGTCGGCGTTAATAAATTAATGAGTTAACACACGATAAAATAAATGTCGGCGTTAATAAATTAATGTGTTGGGGCCACCCTGGTAGCGCAGTGGTTAGGGCAGGCGGCCCATATACAGAGGCTACAGTCCTCGTGCGGCTGGTCGCGAGTTTGATTCCTGGCTCGTCGACCCTTTACCGCGTGTCTTCCCCATTCTCTCTACCCCCCTTCCTGTCTCTCCACTATCAAATAAAGGCCGCTAGTGCCAAAAAAAAAAAAAAATTTATTAATTAATTAATGTGTTAATGCAATAATAACGTGTTTACTAAATGCAAACCCATTGTCCATAAACATGTGCAAACTGCAAACTGAACTATTCATCCCCATTTTTAAGCAGCCAGGATGACCTTTAAACAAGACTGATGCACAAAATAACTTAATGGAAAATGATAATGTAAAACAATTTACAAAGTGGGGACTGTAATACAGAAGAATACTCAAATGATATAGTCCATTCAAGCCTATAACAACTTTTCTGTTCAACAGAGGCTGAACAACTCAGCCTCCATGTCTTTTCCTTTTTAATAGACAAAATAAACTAAGCACCAGGCCTCCAACAGCCTCTACCTCTTGTAGTTTATAAAAATAAACATCAGGCTTGACCTTTCTCTTATTTTAAACATGCAAAATAAACATAAGCTTCCATCTGTCATGCGGCCTCCTGTCCTCTGGCGCCCTCCACTGTCTCCAGTCCCGACCTTCAGCCTAGACTTGCTCGACTCGGTCTCTCCTGCACAGCTGGGACTCATCATCAATCAATACCACACTCTACATAACCTGGATTCCTTCAGCCACTCGGCGCCAGTCCGACAACGCTCATTTAGTGGTATTAAGCCCACATCTCGTCACACTGTGCCAACCTGTCTGAACTTATTATTAACTCTTGCTCTCTTCTCCAGTCCTGCCTTCCCCGTGCCTGCCCCGCGTCCCGCCTGTGTGAGCCTGCCTGCGCATACTGGAACCCGGTCTTGGAGAACCAGCATCAGATCCATTTACAACTGTTTCTTGGATTCTGTGTCCTAATAAAACCCCTTTCTTTGAGTGAAGTCTAACTTGGAGTCTTTCTCACCTGAGCCATGACAGATCGGACTGGCCTACTCTCGGACTTTGCCGACTTCACTGGACCGGCAGACATGCCAGGATTCGATGAGGCCGCGGTGAAACCGCTGAAACCGCTCACGTTCAACTCTGACGCCTCCAAAATCATCTACGTGGTGGGATTAATGCGCGGCAGGGCTCTGGACTGGGTACACGCAGAGGAGACCAGGTACCCCCTCCGTTCTCTGACGTATGACACGTTTGAAAGAAAGTAAAAACTGGTATTTGATCACCCCGATCATGCAGGCTCTGCAGCTGGACAATTATTAGAGATCTCACAAGGCTCCCGGAGTACCGCAGAATATTCAGTGGAGTTTCGGACTCTAGCAGCGGACTCCGGCTGGAATGACGTGGCCCTGGCAGGGGTTTTCACTAAAGGACTCACCGACGACTGCGATGGACTGGCGACCTGTCCAGGGTGTGCCCCTGCCTTTCGCCCGTAGATGACTGGGATAGGCTCCAGCAGATCCCCGTGACCCTTCAAGGATGAAATGGGTATAGAAAATGGATGGATGGACTCACCGACGACGTCAAGGACAAGCTAGCCTGCAGAGAAGCGCCTGCCAATCTGGACGACCTGGTTTCGTTAGCCATCTGGATCGACAACCGGCTCCATGAACGTCGCCGGGAGCGCGGATCACGTTCCAGAGCCTCCCTGGGGTCGTCTCTGTCCACCCTCCGGCCTTGACCTCCGTCCCAGGCGTCTTCCCCTCCAACCCAGCCGCCAGAGGAACCCATGCAGTTGGGAAGAACCCACCTCACGCCAGAGGAATGGCAGAGGCGGATACGGCTGGGCAGGTGTCTGTACTGCGGGGAACCCGATCACCGGATTGCTACGTGCCCCGTGTGGCCAAAAGATCAGGCTCGCCCGTGACTCTGGGGACACTGGTGAGCCAAACATCTCATAACACTTCACACCCCAGACCCATGATCTCAGGAACCATCCACACCCCACAATTATCATTCCTGCTCTCCGTGCTGGTCGACTCAGGGGCAGATGACAACCTTATTGACAGCGCCTTAGCCGACCAGTTGCTCCTCCGTTTGATTCCCCTAGAACCACCCATTGTGGCTAAAGCTCTGGATGGCCGAGTTATGTCTCACATCTCCCACTCCACGGCTCCTGTTACATTGAGTCTGGCAGGCAATCACAATGAAACCATTGCTTTCAAAGCCATTAATTCACCCCGGACCCCTTTGGTGCTAGGCTACCCCTGGTTATGTTTACACAACCCCCAGATTGACTGGACAACTCTTAAAATCTGTACATGGAGTTGTCCAGTCAATCTGGGGGTTGTGTAAACGTAACCCCCAGATTGACTGGACAACTCTTAAAATCTGTACATGGAGTTCCTTCTGTTTGGCAAATTGTCTTGGCTCAGCCACATCCGCTGACCGAACCCCGAAAACCGAATCCGCCCCGCCACCTGATCTGACCCTGATCCCGTCCCTGTACCACAACCTGGCCGCCGTATTTTGCAAGGAAAAGGCTCTCTCCTTGCCACCACATCGGCCATATGACTGCTCCATAGACCTCCTCCCGGATGCTCCTCTGCCCAAAGGCCGTTTATACAACCTCTCGCGCCCGGAGAGGGAGGCTATGGAGCTGTACATTAAGGAGGCTTTGGCGTGTGGTCACATTCGTCCGTCCACGTCGCCCGTGGCGGCCGGTTTCTTCTTCGTGGCCAAGAAGGAGGGTACCCTGAGGCCATGTATTGATTATCGGGGACTCAATGAGATTACCGTTCGGAATACTTATCCACTCCCATTAATAACTTCTGCTCTTGACTCATTACAGGGGGCTACTGTGTTCACCAAACTCGATCTCTGCAACGCCTATAACCAGATCCGGATTAAGGAGGAAGACGAGTGGAAGACGGGTTTCAATACCCATCTCGGACATTTTGAATATCTGGTAATGCCATTTGGACTCACTAACGCTCCCGCAGTGTTTCAGGCTCTGATCAATGACATCCTCCGGGACTACCTGTATAAATACGTGTTCGTATACCTCGACGACATCCTTGTCTTTTCCAAAAACCAAGACAAACACGTCCATCACGTCTGCCTGGTCCTTCAACGCCTCCTCCAGAACCACCTGTATGTAAAAATAGAAAAATGTTCCTTCCATCTGCAGTCTGTCTCGTTTCTCGGCTACATCCTCGGCTCCAGCAGACTGCAGACAGACCCGAGCAAAATACAGGCAATTGCCAAATTGCCCGTACCCACCTCTCGTCGCCAGCTACAGCAGTTCCTGGGCTTCGCAAACTTTTACCGCAAATTCATCCAAAATTACAACCAAATTGCGCAGCCACTCACGCAACTCACCTCATCTAAGATCGCCTTTGTATGGTCCGAACCAGCCCAGCAAGCTTTTGATCTCCTTCGGGACCGCTTCCTTTTGGCCCCCATCCTCACTCAGCCGGATCCTGCTAAGCCCTTCATCGTAGAAGTGGACGCGTCTAACTCTGGGGTAGGAGTGGTGCTGTCCCAGGTTTCTGATCAGGATCAGAAACTCCATCCCTGTGCGTTCTTCTCCCGCCGACTCACCCCCGCCAAGAGAAATTACGGCATCGGGGATAAGGAGCTGCTGGCCATTAAAGTGGCCCTGGAGGAATGGAGGCACTGGCTCGAGGGGGCTGAGCAACCATTTACTATATGGACAGATCATAAAAATCTGGCGTACTTACAAAGCGCAAAGGGATTAAACCCTCGACAGGCCCGTTGGTCTCTCTTTTTCTCCCATTTCAATTTTCGTGTCTCTTACAGGCCAGGAACCAAGGAAGGGAAACCCGACGCCCTGTCCAGACAGATCCCCACCGACGAACCCCTCTCGCCAGAGTCCATCCTGCCTCCCACCTGCATTGTTGGTAGCGTCACGTGGGATATCAAGTCGGTGGTGAGAGACGCTCAACGGACGGAACCCGACCCTGACAACGGACCCCAGGGACATCTCTATGTTCCGCTGGCTGCCCGCCCTCAGGTCCTCCACTGGATCCATTCATCACGCCTCTCATGCCATCCTGGTATAAAACGCACACTTCACCTGTTAAATAGACATTTCTGGTGGCCTTCCATGAATAAAGACAGGCATGATTTCGTGTTAGCCTGCTCTGTCTGTGCCAGGGGTAAACCCTCTTACCAGTCTCCCTCAGGTCTCCTGCAACCTCTCCCCGTTCCGACCCGGCCGTGGTCTCACATTGCGTTGGACTTTATCACCGGATTGCCACCCTCCGAGGGCCACTCTGTCATCCTCACCATAGTTGATCGCTTCTCCAAAGCTGCACACTTCATTCCCCTCTCCAAGCTGCCCACAGCCTCTGAGACTGCCGATCTCCTTGTGAGCCACGTCCTCCGCCTTCACGGCATCCCCACAGACATCCTGTCCGACTGTGGCCTGCAATTTACGTCTTAGGTATGGCGGACATTCTGTCATGCTCTTGGTGCTACCTCCAGTCTCTCCTCAGCTTTCCACCCTCAGAACAATGGCCAGACAGAGCGGCTGAACCAGGAACTAGAGTCAGCCGTGAGGTGCGTGGCAGCCCAGAACCAGAACTCCTGGAGCCAGCGGCTTCCGTGGATCGAATATGCCCACAACTCACAGGCTGGGGCGCCGAAAAGGGGGGGTAAAGGATACGGATTATAGGGGCCCATGATTAAGGGGTGCCCAGAGAGGCCCCTAATGATGATCAAAAATAGCATCAACAAATTTCGCCGCTGTGTTGGGGGGCCCGGTAAAGATTCTTTTCATGGGGCCCAAAATCCCTAGCGGTGCCCCTGCTCACAGGTATCCACGGTGCATGGGAAGATGCTGTTTGAGGTGTCTCTGGGGTATCAGCCCCCTCTCTTCCCGATGGACGAAGAGGATCTGGCGGTATCGTCTGTGCACCTGCACATAAAAAGGTGTCGGAAGGTGTGGAGAGAGACCAGGGCAGCTCTCCTCCGCACACGGGAGCGGAACCAGCGCACCGCTGATCGCCACCGGGTCCAGGCTCCAACCTACTCCGTGGGTCAGCAGGGTTGGCTGTCTACCCGTCATGTTCCCCTTGCCACTGAATCTCGCAAACTCTCCCCAAGATACATCGGGCCGTTTGGCATCTCTGAGATCATCAATCTGGCGGCGGTGAGGCTCTCCCTACCGGCCTCCATGAAGATCCACCCAATGTTCCACATGTCTCTGCTTAAGCCGGTGTCCACATGTCCGCTGAGCCCTCCAGCCGTTCCCCCTCCGCCCCCCCGGCTCGTTGATGACCACCCGGTGTACACCGTCTGTCGCCTCCTTGACGCCCGTCGCCGGGGCGTGCAGTACCTCGTTGACTGGGCGGGGTACGGTCCTGAGGAGCGCTCTTGGGTGCCCCGTTCTGCCATCGTGGACCCTGGTTTGCTGCGGGCGTTTTATCGCCGTTTCCTGGGGAAGCCTGGTGGGCTGCCGGGTGGCGCCCATTGAGGGGGGAGGGTACTTTTATGCGGCCTCCTGTCCTCTGGCGCCCTCCACTGTCTCTGGTCCCGACCTTCAGCCTAGACTTGCTCGACCCGGTCTCTCCTGCACAGCTGGGACTCATCAACAATCAATACCACACTTTACATAACCTGGATTCCTTCAGCCACTCGGCGCCAGTCCGACAACGCTCATTTAGTGGTATTAAGCCCACATCTCGTCACACTGTGCCAACCTGTCTGAACTTATTATTAACTCTTGCTCTCTTCTCCAGTCCTGCCTTCCCCGTCTGCCTGTCCCACGTCCCACCTGTGTGAGCCTGCCTGCGCATACTGGAACCCGGTCTTGGAGAACCAGCACCAGATCCATTCACAACTGTTTCCTGGATTCTGTGTCCTAATAAAACCCCTTTCTTTGAGTGAAGTCTAACTTGGAGTCTTTCTCACCTGAGCCATGACACCATCAGCCTCAATCTCTTTTAACAGACAAAGGATCATCTGCCTTCTGTCTCTTCTCTTTTTAACAGAAAATCAAAATGATCAGCCTCCAATAGCTTCCATCTCTTCTCTTCTCCATCCCACCCCATGACAATCAAAATCCGCAAACTGGAGCTGGAGCACCCCTGAGCCTAAATAATGTGTTAAAATATGTTTAAACACCGCAAAAAAGTAGCGAGACACCGCAGCGAAAAAAGACAAAGACTAAATTGTGGTCTTTCTGTTTCCCTCACAGCCTCTTGTCACTGAACTGTAGTAAATGCGTCTCGTCCAATCAGAGCACAGATTCTAGAGTTCTGGGCTGTCTTCGTTTCTCCTGTTGCATATAGGAGGCTGTGAGTCATCGTTTGATGTTTCGCTGGCAGCTGCGGCCTCTCGTCTGCTGTGGGATGGAATTTTGCAGAATCTCAGTGATTATTTCTTGTTTTTTTTTTTTTTATAATATATTTCTGAAAAATCCGCAAAGCACTAAATGCGCGGTACTCAAACCGCGAAGTGGCAAGGGATCACTATAGAGGGTTTTCACGGCGTGTCATCCAACCGGAAGTCGCCATCTTGGAGGCACGTGGCAACATAAACAAAGCACACACACTGGAGTAAATCGGATGTCTTCCTTGACAATGGTAAATGGTTATTGCCGTGTTTTCGGCTGTACCAACTGGACAGACCGCGAGAGACACTTGGAGTTTTATAGACTTCCAAAGGTTATTAAAAATCAGGGAGAACAATGCCAGAAGTTATCAGAGGAAAGGAGGCGCTTGTGGTTAGCAAAGCTAAACCAAGACCTGCATGGCAAAAATCTGGACAACATCCGAATTTGTTCGGCCGACTTCGTGTCAGGCAAGTTAAGTGAAATGTTAACTCTTAATTTCACGCATGAACAATTATCAAAAAAAAAAGCTCTTAATTTCTAGTCTAATGATAATATCAAGCTACTCATCTACTCATAAAAGTACAAGTACCCCAAAAAACTACTTAATTACAGTAATTTGAGTATTTGTAATTAATTACTTCCACCCCTGGATATCCTATAGTTAAGATTAGATTGATTAAAGACGTTATGGCATTACTTACTTTGGCCTTCACAACACATCTGTGGTTGATTATTTGATACTGCATCTCTCTCATCCATCCACAGACCATCTGGTTACAGGCCTCCAAACTTTTGTAAGATTTGACATCTTCTACTGTGTATGGGCTTGTCGAGAAAACCAGGTAGTTTACGATGTCGGGGTATTCAATCGAAGGGAGGCTCTCCGGCTCGTCATTGCTCCAAGACGAGGGAGCTAACTCGTATGGATCACCACCACCGACAAACTGTAACTTTCCAGAATATCGTTCCCTTTCCCATGGACCAAGTCCTTATCTGTATGTTTTTGCGTCTGTAACGCCTTTTGAAGAGCTTTTATGTGGTTTATCCATCCTTTATCCATGGTCGTTTGCATTGATCCAGCGGTGTGTTTACATCCGAGTACCTCCAAGATGGCCGCGCATCCGGGTCACTGACCAAAACGGGACGTAGGTGAAAACCCTCTATTGTACATCAATGGCTATATCCATACAGGGTGATATAGTTTGGTCAAGCCAGGCTAAGGCTCGCGTTAATCGGCGTTAAAAAAATTAGTGGGGTTTGCGTTAATCAAAAGTTAATTTTGACAGCCCTAATATATATACATGAGAGCAACTTCATAAACAATGAAAAGGAGGCCCTGGGAGACTGGACGCCCCTTCCTCATCAGAAGTAGGCTCAAACATTTCCGGACAAACATCACATTCCTCCACAGATAGTTGCCCATAGTTTCTGTGAATGACTTTTTGGACATGTTGCATCACTGTACACTAGCAAGTCACCACGCAACTTATCTAAAATTCATCACAAAGCTAACCAAAATTACACAAGTATTGGCACGAATATAGAACAACTGATTAAAAGACAACCCCTATATTTCACATACCATTTTTGAAAAATTAAAATATGATGAAGACAATAAGGTTATTCATAAAACAACTTTTTATTGAATAATTATAGAAAAAATCACACAGAAATAACATTTTACTTTATTGTTAAACATTTAAATGATTCAATCTTTTTAGGAAGAATGGTATCATACTTAAGGTCAGGGACATGTCAGGTTTCCATGTTATTTAGGATCAAGGTATAGTATTATTTAATAAACTGTATTCTTTTAAAATCTGAGACTATGGGCCCTATCTTGCGCCAAACCTCCTAAACCTGTTATTAAGGGATAGCAGGTAGCAGGAGGGGCGTTCCCCCGCAAAGAATGCAATCTTCCACCTCCCGAAACCTGTGATATTACCTGCGCCAACCACTATATTATGCACACATTATGCATGGTAGTGGTTAGGGCGTTCCACCTGTTTAACCAATCAGTGCGTCAGTAGCCATTGCCTTTAATAGCAGGTTGCAGTACCTGCAAACTGCTATGGAGCGTCTTTTCACCCAGAAAGGAGCAGGTCTCATAGGCAGCTCGTCTGGGACTCTGCTGTAGAGCTTCCTCCTCTTCTTTCCTCCTCTTCCTCTGCACTGATATATACATAACTAGCTCTAACTAATGTGGAGCAAATGATTTAATCTTTTTTCTGAGCAGTTTGTTGAAACTTCTTGGAGTACAAAAGAAATGATAATGCTTGGCGAAGGTCTGCATAGCCGCTCCCAGCGGTTCTCGCGGCTCTGCCTGAGCGTGTTTACCGGGAGCGCACCAACTATCTGGGACTTTCAGGTAGCCGGTAGGAATTGTCTGTGTAAGAATATTTTTACCTCCGCCAAGGAGGTTATGTTTTGGCCAGCGTGTTTTTGCCGGCGTATATCTGTCGGTTTGTCTGTCTGTGTACAAGATAACTCAAAAGGTTATGGATGGATTTTGATGAAATAACCCTTCAAGCAATCTGTAAATCGCTATATGGGAGAACTGTTAAGAGAATAATAATGTATGCAAGTAATACAGTGATGCATTATCGAGAGGTAGAGCCGGTGTGCAGTCCACATGTGACTGGGTGGACGCGCAATGACGCGATTTGGACGCGCTCTTTTACGCGCCAACATGCCAGTTGCGCTTTCCACAAACTCGGTATCTTGCGGTACCAGTATCTTGTGAGTTTAAGATAGAGGGTAGTGGGTGGTCAGACCACCCACTACCCTCTATCCTAACCCCGCGATCGCAAGATACCGAATTTGTTGAAAGCGCAAGAGACACGCCCATTGCCGCGCCTACGATGTGAGTAAGGGAGTCGGCATAATGGGTGGCGGCTTTAGGGAGCGGAAGATTGCATTAGCGGTTGTGGGTAGTGGGTAGCGGCTAGCGGGAGGTGTAAGATGGGGCCCTATGACTCAGTGAATAAGCAACAAGCATGTAGTTCAATAACTGCAATAATGATGTAAATAACTGCAGAACCATCAAATTCCAGTTATATTCAATTTCAAGAACAACATTAATAATTCAGTCTTTAAATAACAAATTCTGAACACCAAAACATTCAAAGTTTGAGCATTTTTGAGTTCAGAATTTGTTCTGAAAGGAGGAAAAATTCCTTATTTTTGTGCTTTTCTGAAGAACAATTCTATTTTGTATTGTGGTTTTTCCTTTTATTCCTTAAAAAAAGTTTTATTTCCTAATGTTAAGAAAAACTTTGCTTATAACTGTTCCATTGTTTCAAAACAAAAATGTTAATTGTGACAATAAAATATTTTACTGTCACTTATAAAGTTTGCTGAAATTCTATCGTAGGTTTTAACAAAAAGGTCAGCAATTTCATGACAGATAGAGCTTAATATGAAAAGGTATCGGTATCAGTATCGGTATCGACGATACTGGCACTGTATTTACTTGGTATTGGACCAATACCAAAATTCCCTGTATCGCCCAGCTCTACTGGATGGGGCGAGTGAGAATGCTCCTTGGTAATTTTTGGTTGAAACAACATTACATACCATATTTAGAGACCCAGAAAACAAATTAATCAGACAATTAATGCATTTTACGAGACTTTTGATATACTTTATATTTAACAGAACACTAAAACACATTTGCCAATGTGAGGACATCAGATTAATGTGAATCCTGACTATTGTAACTTCCCTCAGTTTTACTGTGGGAAGTTTCACTGAAGAGCCAAGTTGACTTATAAGAATTTGGATATGGACGTTTTTCTTGCAACTCTTGCAGGCTCGTAACTGGGCATTGATATGCTCGGCTTTTCTTCCTTTTTCCATTTGATCTTTATTGCTACATTTAAATGGTTTCCCAGATGCCCTCATTATCAACTTCAAAAACACTTGACTGAAAAAAAAAAAATCCTATTCACCATACTTTGTGGATATGCTAAAGACTCCCTGAGATTACTTTAGATTTCATCACTTTTTCTCAAAAAGTCAACATGCAATTAAAGCTAAAATTACTTGTTTGAAAAATCCATAAATCTGACTTGAATATGCGTACTGCACTTGAGCTACACAAGTGATTGGGTGACAAAAAGTGCCAGCGCTGATTAGCATTCTAAGTGTTGCCCCGTTCTTCAACACTGCATCTGAACTGAATCATATCCAGAAGGTTTTAAGGCCTATGTGGGAATCTGATAAGAGATCAACATATAATCCCCTGAGGCTGTTCCATGTGTGGGGAGATTGATTCACGTCTGCTGTCCCTTGTGACTAAAAGAAAAAAAAACTGCACACACAAAACTCATTCATGGTTTATTCAGAAAGGAGCTAGCACACAGTACAGACACACTTTTGATTTTTTTTTTTCTCGTAGATGAGAGGACAATGAGCTCGCCTTGGGATAAGAGTTCATGATTCACGGTTCCTATACTTGACAACTATCGAAACGTTTGAGACTGATGCTCCACGTAGGATAGCGTTATGAATATAAGCTCCAGACTGAAGCAGAGGTGTGTTGATTTATGCGACTTAACAGCATAACTGCCAAAACTATCGGAACTGTTAATAGGTCACACAGTGGGTGAATTCCAATTACTCCCTTAACCCTCAATCTCAAAAATGTGCGCTCCCGTGAAGTGTGACTGCTGTCCAGATTCTTCGAAAGTCAAGTTGAGGGACAAGTTTGAGGGCTGTATCGCCCTCAATATTGAGATTCTCTGGCACCACCCTTGGAAGTAAGGGCTACCCAGAAATTTGGAGGGCCAAGATTGAGGGCCAAAGACTGAGGATTAAGGGCGAGAGTTCAGATTGAGGGTTAAGGGAGCGTCTTTTCACCCAGATTGGAGCAGCTCTCATGGGCAGCTCGTCTGGGACTCTGCTTCCTCCTCTTCTTTCCTCCTCCTCCTCCTCTGCACTGATTTATACATAACCAGCTCTAACTAATGTGGAGCAAATGATTTAATCATTTCTTTTGTACTCCAAGAAGTTTTAACAAACTGCTCAGAAAAAATACAGCCAGTGAGCTTCCAGGAAAGCATTTCTTAACTAGAAAAGCTCTTGGAGAGCGTAGACCTCCGCCAAGCACAACAGTTCTCCCATATAGCGATTTACAGATTGTGATAAAATCCGCCTTCTGGATCAGATCAGGATCAGCCTCTGAAATTTTATAGAGGTTTCCATTGTCAATACTTGAGTGAAATTTAATGAGTTGTGGGAAATAATTAACGGAGATGTTGAGAAACAAAATTTCCGGCCCCATTGAGGGCAATGTTATCG
The DNA here is from genome assembly GCA_018398805.1 of Hirundichthys speculiger. Taxonomy (NCBI): domain Eukaryota; kingdom Metazoa; phylum Chordata; class Actinopteri; order Beloniformes; family Exocoetidae; genus Hirundichthys; species Hirundichthys speculiger. Next base: position 50,615 of record JAGFBZ010000831.1, on the reverse strand, counting down.
AAAATTTGAAAGTGATCCAGAATCCAGGATTTCTTCCAGATCACAGCCAAAATTAAATCAGTTCTTCCTTTTCACATTTCTGACAACTCTTGAAAATGTAATCAAAATCCATCCATAACTTTTTGAGTTATCTTGAACACATCCTCAGCAGCGGCTGTGCGCACAGCTGCGCCAAGATGCATAGCCGCTCCCAGCGGTTCTCATGGCTCTGCCTGAGCGTGTTTACCGGGAACGCACCAACTATCTGGGACTTTCAGGTAGCCGGTAGGAATTGTCTGTGTAAGAATATTTTTACCTCCGCCAAGGAGTAATGGTTTTGCCAGCGTGTTTTTGCCGGCGTATATCTGTCTGTGTACAAGATAACTCAAAAACTTATGGATGGATTTTGATGAAATAGCACTTCAAGCAATCTGTAAATCGCTATATAGGAGAACTGTTGTGCTTAGCGGAGGTCTGCGCTCTTCGAGTGCTTTTCTAGTTAAGAAATGCTTTCCTGGAAGCTCACTGCGCCAAGACGCACAGCCACTGAGAGCGGTGCTTTTTAAAATACTGCAGAATGGATCATTGGATGAGCATTGAGCCAGAGGAACAGGTATGATGACATCTACCTTCTACCACTGAGAGCATCTCAGGTGTTCCGGTGCACAAGGAGGGATCAGAGGGATGCGAGCACAGTACAAGAAACTCCACAACAGAGTTCTGTGATCTCCTCGTTTCCTCCACAGCAAACATCTGAATGAGATCATGCCACAGCTGTATAGACATCATCTGCCCTTAAGAGAATAATAATGTATGCAAGTAATACAGTGATGCATAATTGAGAGGTAGAGCCGGTTGTGCAGTCCACATGTGACTGGGTGGACGCGCAATGACGCGATTTTGGACGCGCTCTTTTACGCGCCGACATGCCAGTTGCGCTTTCCACAAATTCGGTATCTTGCGGTACCGGCATCTCGCAGATTTTGGATAGAGGGTAGTGGGTGATCAGACCACCTGCTACCCTCTATCCTGACCAGGGCCGTAGCACCAAATTCTGGGCCCCTACAAAGGAGGTTCTGGTGGGCCCCCAACCCCCCCCCACCCCATCACCACCACCAACACCAACCGATCACCTGACCACCTGCTTGCTGTTATATTGCTGCAATATTAGCCGACTTTATATTCCCTTATTTTAATAACAAGACCATTTGAAAGGGTAGTCTATTATCTGATCTTGCTTTAGGGCTGTTTATGTCCGTTTTAGCAATGATAGCGGAGCTTACGGCAGTTGACAATGGGATTTCATCTTGTGTGTTTAAAGTTTAACGTTTGTTACAATTGTACTCACCTTTCTTTGAGAAGAAGTCTGTAAGCAGCTGACTCCCCTCATTTTGTTTTCTTCTCTTTACGTTTCTGAGAGCCAGATTTATATTTCTTGGGAGGTTGCGACATTATCTCTCCATCCACATACGCTAATAGTAATCAAGCTGCGCCTCACGGTGAGAAACAACTGTTTTTGGACTTAACGATTTTGCGCATATTCCAAAGGGTGATCACACAGAGTAGTCCGTCACAACAGACTTAAGGTTTTTGGATTACAACAATATGCCATTTAATATAGGGCCCACCAAGTTTGCATTACGATCAATATCTCTCATGAAATTTAGTTTTGGTATTAACTAATATATTCAATATATAATTTTTTCCCCCTTAGCTTCCCGTGGGCCCCCCTCTGCCATGGGGGCCCCCCCAAGGCTGTGTAACTTTTACCCCCTGTCCGACGGCCCTGATCCTGACCCTGCGATCGCAAGATACTGAATTTGTGGAAAGCACAAGAGACACGCCTATTGCCGCGCCAACAATGTAAGTAAGGGAGTCGGCATAACGGGTAGCGGCTTTAGGGAGTGGAAGATTGCATTAGCGGTTGGCAGAGGTTCCTAAATCAACAATTTACGGGTAGTGGGTAGTGGGTAGCGGCTAGCGGGAGGTGTAAGATCGGGCCCTAAATCTTTATCGTGGATACAGAATATTTTCAATTATTTATGTCACCACTTGTTTTCATACTCACACAGTGTTGAGAATGCCCCCATCCAACATAATTTTATTTGAAATTAATATTCACATTCAGGAGGAACTTTAGCTGACTTGGCTAAAAACAAAACAAAACAAACCTGCTGGTGATATTGAAGGTGGACCTTAAGAAGGCTGCAGTCAAGTTGGACACAGATTACAACTGTGAGCATACAGCAATGGCTGAACGAATAGGAAGAGTAACACTTTTAGAAAAAAGCACTGTTTTTTTTTTAAATTTCTGTGAGAATACTATCAAATCATAATGCCATGCAATTTTAGAGAGGACAAAATCTAATAGAAAAATATGACTTTCGGTGGCATTAGTATCTTTCCAGGAACTGAAAAGATTACGTACGTGTGAAAAATTATAGGAAGCAACTGGAGGTGAAAGTTAGAGTAAATAATATATAAATAATATAAGTATAAATATTAATAACATAAGTACCTGCTAACTGAATGTAATGTATGTACAGAGATATGAAGCAAAAAAAATTTAACTTTTCCTTCCTGCTGTGTTCTTTATAGGAAAAAATTAAGAGGTCGCCAGCATGTAACTACTGTTAACAATAGAATGTACATACTACTGGACCAGTGGCGGCTGGTGAAAAAAAACTTGGTGGGGCTGGTGTGCAAACATTTTTCCATGCCTAATCTAGCATAAGCATTTAAATCAACAGTCGGAAAATGACTACAGGTCCACAATAATAATTTAATTTCAGTTTCCAGTTTCACAAAAGAAGTAACAATTTACAGCTATATTAGACTTTTTGCTATCAAATACTATACAATCAAGGGATAAATTGTCCCTCTGGAAGGATGCTGTGCAGCCTCTCCAATAAGGAACCAGCTGTTGAATCCACACAGCTGTTTGGTAGCTTGATAAATCCATAGAACCGCTCCTGTATATTGTTGTGTCCATCAATGTACCTCAGTACCAGGACTAGCTGACATCATGTCCCAACAATTGCTCATTCAAAAGCACCACAAAATTTAACACAATTGATTATTTTGGATAAAATATTATGGTTTTTATCTACCTCTTTGTGCTTTCTTTCACCAATGTGGTGCCCATAATCTAGCTGCGTTGCTATGCTAATCTTTCCGAGCACTGCTAGCTTTACGCAGTTTTCCATGTGAACTTTGGATCTCTAATGTTTCTTGATCCGTTCAAAGAGGTGCTTTAAGTCAGTTAGTCCAGTCTTTGTCCACCTGAGGCTGAACATCACCTGTTAAGGTTTTAGCTGACCCCAAAAGCACAACACAGAACCACGGAACAGTTTTTAAAGCCCGAGGGGCAGAGTTTATTAAACAAGGCTCCAGAAAAGTGAGCAGCCTGCGAAGTCCAGTACTGGGCTCACGGAAGTCCTTTGCATCCACCCAGGATCAGTCACTGGAGCAGGGATACTCAGGAGAGCACGGCGAGTGGAGTCCACACAGGAAACTAATCCTCTGAAGCTCCACGGCGCTCAGGAAAAGTCACTGGAACAAAACTCACAAAACAGTTCAGTGAGTGAATCCTTCACAAGAATATATTCCACAAGGAGGTAATCCAACGTAAGGAAACTCCACCGGAAAATCTCCGCACGGGAGAAAAGGTAAATCCACACGGGAAAAAGTAATCCACACAGGAAGAAAACTCCACACAGGAAACGTGCCACGAGCGCCCACGGTCCACAAGCTACACAAGCATGTGACGGCAAGAACTCGCACAGAAGTGAGGAGTGCACAGGTATAAATCTCCTACCGGGATGAGTAGCGAGCTGCAGGTGTGTGATGAGCTGATCGCTGTCAGGTGTGAGCAGGAGCGCGCCCAGCCCGCTCCCGCCGCAGGGCGCGCAGCTCCCTGGCAGCGTGCTGAGAGGTGCTGGGTGTGTCGTCAAGGGGAGATGGAGACGGGAGTGACGGAGCAGCCGGCGGAGACCCAACAGTACCCCTCCCTCTACGGGAGCCACCAGGCGACCTGCCGGGCTTGTCCGGATGAGAGCGGTAGAAGGCCGAGAGCAGCCCAGGGTCCATAATGAGGCGGCGCGAAATCCAGCTCCGCTCTTCAGGCCCGTACCCTTCCCAATCCACCAAGTACTGATACCCCCTTCCCCGACGCCGGACGTCCAACAGCTCGCGGACCTTCCATTGGGGGTGACCGTCCACGATTTCGGGAGGAGGCGGCGCTGGGGAAGGAGGCACAAGAGGGCTGTGGGAGACAGGCTTAATCCGGGACACGTGAAAAACTGGATGGATTTTCATGGAGGCCGGCAGCCTCAGACTCACCGCCGCAGGACTCAGGACCCTCTCGACCTCGAAGGGGCCGACAAATCGCGGGTTCAGCTTCTTGGCCCTCGTCTGGAGTGGAAGGTCCCTGGACGAGAGCCACACCTTCTGCCCTGGCTGGTAAGTGGGAGCGGGACACCTGCGCCTGTCGGCCCCCTTCTTGGCCTGATCTGAAGCGCGGAGCAGGGCCGCCCGAGTGACCTCCCACACTCGGCGGCATCGGTCCAGATGATCCTGGACGGAAGGAACGGCTACCTCAGCTTGCTGAGCCGGGAAGAGAGGCGGTTGGTAACCCAGGGAGCCCTCGAAGGGAGAGAGACCGGTGGCTGAGCTGACCAGAGAATTGATGGAGTACTCCACCCAGGGAAGGAAACGGCTCCAGGAGGCTGGCTTCTCTGCAGCGACGCACCGAAGGGCGGACTCTACGCTCTGGTTCATTCTCTCTGTTTGTCCGTTGGTCTGCGGGTGGTATCCAGAGGAGAGGCTGACAGACGCACCCAACCCCTTGCAGAAGGCGCGCCACACCTGGGATATGAACTGCGGGCCCCGGTCCGAGACCACGTCCTGGGGAAAACCATGGAGACGGAAAACATGAGAGGTTAATAATTCTGCAGTCTCGAGGGCAGAGGGGGAGCTTAGGCAGGGCCACCAGGTGCACCCCTTTGCTAAAGCGGTCGACGACCGTTAGGATGACTGTGTTGCCGTGGGAAGGAGGCAGGCCCGTGACGAAGTCCAAGGCCACATGGGACCAGGGCCGGCTGGGGACAGGAAGAGGCTGTAAAAGTCCGGACGGGGCTTGGTGGCAAGCCTTGCCACGGGCGCAGATGGGACAGGCGGTGACGAATTCCCTAACCTCTCTCCTCATAGTAGGCCACCAGAAACGCCGGGCCAGGAAGGTGAATGTGCGGTGGACCCCAGGATGGCACGCTAACTTACTGGCGTGACCCCACTGGAGGACTCGGGACCTGACTATCTCGGGCACAAACAGGCGGCCGGGGGGCACACCGCTCGGGGCCGGGTGAGACCGGAGTGCTTGATGAACCAAAGTCTCCACCCCCCAGGCCACCCTACCAACCACTCTGGCCTCAGGAAGGATGGGAGGGGGTTCCTCGGTGTCTGACTCCTTGGGGTGTTGGCGTGACAGGGCGTCGGCCTTGGTGTTGCGAGAGCCAGGACGGTAAGTAAGGGTGAAGTTAAAACGGCCCAAGAAACTGGCCCATCGAGCCTGGCGCCCAGTAAGCCGCTTGGTGGCTCGGATGTACGTCAGGTTCTTATGGTCAGTCCAGATGGTAAATGGGTGTTCGGCTCCCTCCAACCAGTGGCGCCATTCCTCCAGAGCGGCCACCACCGCCAGCAGCTCTCTGTTTCCGATGTCATAATTTTCCTCCGCCGGAAGAAAACGGCGTGAGAAGAACGCGCATGGGTGGACCTTCTGATCTGCAGCCGATCGTTGGGAGAGTACTGCCCCCAGTCCAGTATCCGAGGCGTCCACCCTCCACGATGAATTGCCTCCAGGGATCCGGGTGGAGCAAAACGGGCGCGTTGGTGAACCTCTCCTTAAGTCCCTGGAAGGCTGCATCAGCGCTGGGGCTCCAGACGAACGGTTTGGACGGCGACGTGAGACGGGTGAGGGGTTCCGCCACGCGGCTGTAGTTGCGTATAAACCTCCGGTAGAAATTTGCGAACCCCAGGAAACTCAGCAATTCCTTACGCGAACGAGGAACCGGCCAGTCCACAACTGCCTGAATCTTCCGGGGATCAGCCCGTGTCTGCCCCCTCTCTACGATGAACCCGAGGTATTCCACAGAGGGGGTATGAAAGTTGCATTTCTGCCTTGACGAAAAGGCGGTTGTGGAGGAGAAGTTCAAGCACACGGCGGACATGCTGGATGTGTTCCTCGAGGTTTCTGGAAAAAATGAGGATGTCATCAAGATAAACAACGACAAACTCATCCAGCATGTCGCGGAGAACGTCATTCATCAACGCTTGAAACACAGCAGGAGCGTTGGTGAGTCCAAACGGCATGACCAGGTACTCATAATGTCCGCGGGGCGTTTTAAAAGCTGTCTTCCATTCATCCCCCTCTCGGATCCGGACCAGGTGATAAGCGCTCCGGAGGTCCAACTTTGTGAAGACAGTGGCCTGGGTAAGAGGCTCCAGGGTAGAGCTCATGAGCGGAAGAGGGTATTTATTCCGGATAGTGATGTCATTAAGAGCGCGATAGTCGATACACGGCCGGAGGTCCCCATCCTTCTTCTTAACGAAAAAGAACCCCGCAGCCACAGGCGAGGAGGATGGTCGTATGAGCCCTGCAGTCAATGACTCTGTGATATATTCCTCCATAGCTGCTTTCTCGGGGACAGTCAGGCTGTAGAGACGGCTGCTAGGGAGAGGGGCCCCAGGGCGGAGGTCGATGGCACAGTCATAGGGTCGGTGGGGCGGCAGAGACTGTGCCCGGGTCTTACTGAAAACTTCGCCAAGATCGTGGTACACCGAGGGAACGGAGGAGAGATCTGCAGGAGGGCGACTGGAGACATGGTGGACCACCGGGCTTGAGGCTGCCTGCAGACAGCGGGCGTGGCAGGCGGGGCCCCACTCCAGGATGGACCAGGCAACTCGCGGCTCATGTTGCACGAACCAGGGAAACCCCAAAATCACAGGAACCGACGGTGACTGGATGACATAGAATTGGCGTCTCTCCACGTGATTTCCAGCTATGGTGATTGCAAGAGGTAGGGTGCGTTGTGTCACCGTAGCCAGCCGTCGGTCATCCAGAGCACAAGCCTCCATCGGCGTCTCCAGGGGCTCTAGCGGAATCCCGGCCTGGGTGACGAATTCAGAGTCTATAAAACATTCATCTGCCCCTGAGTCGAGGAGTGCCCCCACCGTTAGCCGCTGATCCGCCCAGGACAGGCAGACGCTGACCAGCTGGTTCTCCGACCGACGGGAGCAGGATAGGCGGCTCAACAGGATCCCCCGTGCTCCTGGTGAGCCTGATCTTTTGGCCGGGTGGGACACGCTCTGATCAGATGTCCTCTCAGGCCACAATATAAACATAAGCCCGCCCTGAACCGGGCCTCCCGTTCGGCGGGGTTGAGTCGAGTCCGGCCCAGTTGCATAGGTTCCTCGCTGGTGGCTACCGGAGATGGGGGATGCCACTCAGCCGCTGGTGGCGTCGAAGGCGCAGGAGTCCTGACCGGAGGGCTCAGACGGAAGCGGCGAGGGGGAGACCGACGTTGGTTCTGCTCACGTCTCCTCTCCTGGAGACGACCATCGATACGGATGGCCAGTCCAATGAGTTCATCTAGGGACGACGGCTCCTCCCGGGTGGCGAGCTGGTCCTTTACGGCCTCGCTGAGACCTCTCCGAAACATCACTCGCAGGGCCTGGTCATTCCAGCCGCTCTCCATTGCGGCCAGCCTGAACTCCACCGCGTAGTCTGACACCCGGCCGTTGCCCTGCTGGAGCCGGCTCAGCCTAGTTCCAGGATCCTGGCCGCCGACAGGGTGGTGAAACACCTTACGGAGTTCCGATGCAAAGTCTGGATAATTGTAACAGAAGCTGGCTCCCATGGACCAGGAGGCGGTGGCCCACTGTGCTGCTCGCCCGGTGAGTAAGTTCGTCATATAGGCGATGCGAGCTGCGCTGGAGGTAAACATACTGGGTTGGTGGTGAAACACCAGCTCGCATTGCATGACGAAAGTTGCGCAGTTCTCAAAATCGCCATCGTATGGTCGTGGACTAGAAATGCAGGGCTCTCGGGGAGTCGGAGGAGCCGCTGCCGGGTTAGCTGGAGGGTCGACAACCGGGGCGGGTCCCTCCTCGATGTCGGGGGCCGGCTGATCTGTAGGTTGAACGGTGAGAGCCGCGGTGAGGGTGCGGAGTTGTTGCAGCACCTCTGCCTGCTGGCTGGCGAACGCCTGCTGCTGATTTGCAAGAGACTCCACAGAAGTCTGGAGGGGCTGAAACCGAGCCTGGAGGTCTTGCACTGCCGCGGACGTCACCTGCAGCTGCTGAGTGTTAGCTTGTGTCAGCTGGATCTGCTGACAGAGTTCAGCTTGCACCCGACTGGTGTGAACTGTGCTGGCTGGGGTCGTTGACATGCTGGCGAGTTCTTACTGTTAAGGTTTTAGCTGACCCCAAAAGCACAACACAGAACCACGGAACAGTTTTTAAAGCCCGAGGGGCAGAGTTTATTAAACAAGGCTCCAGAAAAGTGAGCAGCCTGCGAAGTCCAGTACTGGGCTCACGGAAGTCCTTTGCATCCACCCAGGATCAGTCACTGGAGCAGGGATACTCAGGAGAGCACGGCGAGTGGAGTCCACACAGGAAACTAATCCTCTGAAGCCCCACGGCGCTCAGGAAAAGTCACTGGAACAAAACTCACAAAACAGTTCAGTGAGTGAATCCTTCACAAGAATATATTCCACAAGGAGGTAATCCAACGTAAGGAAACTCCACCGGAAAATCTCCGCACGGGAGAAAAGGTAAATCCACACGGGAAAAAGTAATCCACACAGGAAGAAAACTCCACACAAGAAACGTGCCACGAGCGCCCACGGTCCACAAGCTACACAAGCATGTGACGGCAAGAACTCGCACAGAAGTGAGGAGTGCACAGGTATAAATCTCCTACCGGGATGAGTAGCGAGCTGCAGGTGTGTGATGAGCTGATCGCTGTCAGGTGTGAGCAGGAGCGCGCCCAGCCCGCTCCCGCCGCAGGGCGCGCAGCTCCCTGGCAGCGTGCTGAGAGGTGCTGGGTGTGTCGTCAAGGGGAGATGGAGACGGGAGTGACGGAGCAGCCGGCGGAGACCCAACATCACCAAGACCAAAGAAATGGTCTTTGATTTCAGGAGGAAGAGGCCAGAACCTGATCCTGTCTCCATTCAAGGAACTGATGTGGAGCTTGTTTCAAGCTACAAATACTTGGGTGTACTGCTGGACAACAAGCTGGACTGGTCCAGCCACACAGAGGCAGTCTACAAGAGAGGGCAGAGCAGGTTGTACTTTTTAAGACGGTTGCGTTCTTTTAACATCTGTCAACCATTGCTGTGCTCTTTTTATAAGACTGTTGTGGCCATTGCTCTGTTTTTTGGTGTTGTGTGCTGGGGTGTGTGTGCTCGCACTTCACACAGAAACAGACTCAATAAACTGATTAAAAAAGCGAGCAGCACCATGGGCATACCTCAGGACTTTGTTGAGCAGGTGGCTGAAGTGAGGATGCTAAGGAAAATGAATAGTATCATGAACAATGACACTCACCCACTACATGCCCTGGAGGTGTTTCGGAGGAGCAGCTTCAGTGGGAGGCTGATCCCACCACGATGCAAAACCGAACGCTACAGAAAGTCGTTCCTTCCAGCTGCCATCAAGCTCTATAATGTGCAATAACTGTCCTATGTGCAATACTCCAGCACTTTACTACTCAGCACTTTAGCACCCCAGCATCTTAATTTTAATTTAATTTAATTTTAATTTGTTTTTAAAATTAATTTTAATTTTATTTTTAGTGATCTGTTTTTATATTTGGTTGCTGTTACTTAAGTGTGTGGAATGTATGAATGAAAAACGCACTGATGCTGCTGTAACACCTTAATTTCCTGCAAAGGATTAATAAAGTATCTAATCTAATCAAGTCCAATCACATCTGTCACTTCTGAAGAGGATACAGGGGAAACAGAAAAGTTCATTAGCTGCTCCACAACCTGCAGCCACGTCTCACGGTTGAACCAGCTACGACAAAAACTCTGTTTGTATGATTTACCTTTCTCCTTCGTTTACTGGAAAATGTTAATTTCAGGCTTGTCGGGTCCCAGCTCCTTTACCAGAAGTTTTTCCTCTGTCGTCTGTCTTACTAAAGGGTACATTAATAATGATTTCACCGAATTTGGTGGAAGCTGCTTTTGAACTCCAGTTGTCACCGCCGTCGCCATCTCTCTTCCTCGTCACCGTATTTTTTTTTTTCCCGACGTAGGAAAGAATCTGGGAGTCGCTCTACGAAATAAAACTATCACTGGCCCTTCTAGCTCTAGCAATCATACACATTCACAAATTTTACATAGCAGTTGGGGCTACATTTCCAGCGCCCCATCGGCATTAAATTTGGTGACGTTGATAAGCCCGTTATCAATAAATTTTCCCTAGCAACCATAACCGGATTGGCTATTCAGCTGCAGGTCAGGGACGCTTTGCTGAGCGCCCTGTGAGAGAATGATGCTCTGTAGGTCGGTGGAAATTCACTGTTTAACCTCCTGAGACCCGGGCTTTTGTTTGATGTGCATTTTTTATGTCAGAATCAGAATCAGAATCAGATTCATTATTGTCACTGAGCCAGCGTCCCAACACAGTGAAATTTGTCTTCCCAGTACACCGTCCAAGAGAAACATACAGAAACAACAACAACAACATATGGACAGGAGTCAACGGTGCTTGGGTCAGCGCTATAAGAGCGCTTCTACCGTGTCAGAGAGTAGTACACTCAAGCACATGCCCAAGTACACCACCCTCCGGCCAGGGCACTTTTAGCAGAAGAAAATATGATCACATAGGGGATGGTGGGGGAGAGGATAAAAAAGAGGTGTCTCACACCACATGTCCTTGATCAGAGGCACATGTTGTGGAATTCACAAAAAAAACCTCAGCGCAAGCATAACAAACTTATTACGAAGACATCATATGGGTCAGGAAAGAGGTGGGGGGAGGGGGATTGTCCGGCTAAACAGTCTGTGCGCTCGCTGCGCGAAGTGCCCAGTCCGTCAAGCGTGGGGGGATGAAACATCCAGGAGCCAGCGGAGGCAGTTGGGCAGGGGGAGGGAAGTGTGTGTGTGTGTGCATGTGTATGTGTGTGCGTAAGCCAGTGACCCCTGGTCTGGAGCCACAGGTGTTGTTTGGAAAGGGGAGGGGTCGGGAAGGAGCGTCAAAAAGTCATAATATTCAGGAGAGATTAGGTCGAAGGCCGGCCTTGGAGGCGAGCTTCGTTTCAGGGGAGCCAGATTCAGATAAGAGAAGAATGTTTTCGGTCAGGCTGACATAAATTCTGTCTGCCTTCAAAGTTTTTTGCTGGTCCATCTCGGCGGGAATAACTCCAATTGTCCAAATTACAGGTCAATTCTCCCTGAGCGGCGCTTGAACTTCTCCAGGATCGAATCCATTTCGCCAGAGTTCAAAACTGTCACTAGAATCACTTCCAGTTTCCGGTTCAGCTCACCAAGAGCAGCAGTCTGAGTGTTCACAGTGCGGCTCACTCCCACACACACAGCAGGCAGGTTGGCGGTGTCCAGGATAGCAGCTGCCGTGTAAATTTTCCGATACAGCAGGTATCCGCCAACTCCAAACAGCAGAAATCCTGTGATCATAAATCCCAATAGGTACACTTTGGTGTCCACAATGAACAAGGGGGGCAGACATCCCAGATTCCATCCAAAATCCTTGATGTATTCAGCCAGTGTTCCATCGGGACCGGAGGACTCTCCTGTGTCCTGTTTTCTCTTCGAGAAAAATTGATTAATTGCATTGAGAAACCAGCTGATCAGATCCATGATTAGAGATTTGAATATTATGCCGAGTGAGGCTCCAAAAAAAAGCTCAGACAAGACAAAAGAGAAGCAGCAAGGACAGATAGATGGGAGCTCACATCTATGAGCTCCCATCCCAATGGAGACACTCCATTGTAGTGTCTCCTTACTATTTGGGATTAGTAGGACCTAATTTTAGTTGAAATAAAATTTTAGCTTTCTTTTTTAAAGATTTTTTTGGCTCTAGTGGTCTTTATTGAAAGACAGGAAGGGGGAAGACACGCGGGAAAGAGTCACCGAGCCGGGAATCGAACTCACGACCAGCCGCACGAGGACTGTAGCCTCTGTATGTGGCCGCCTGCCCTAACCACTGCGCCACCAGGGCGGCCATAAAATTTTAGCTTTCTATGTGCTCTTGAACTATGTCAAAACCAATGCCCTCATATGAGGACAATGGGTCTGTTTTTGCATATACATTTTTTCCTTGCTATTTGGGTTTAGAAGGACCTAATTAGCCTAAAAATGAAATTTTAGCTTTCTACAATAAGTGATTATCTCAAAAACCAATGTCCTCATATGAGGGCATTGGGTCTATCTGTGTGACGATAAGACCATTCAATCAATGTTATTATTTACATCTGTGTTTCACAGTATGTACATTTACGCTGCTTTCTGTCCAGACTTTCACAATGAAGACACCATTGGTTAACAAAGTACAAAAGTTTATTTTATACTGTCAACAAACACAAGAGTGCAGATAAAAGTGTGCAGCTTTTGCATGGAAAAGTGCAAAGTTTATGAACGTCATTATGAACATGTCATAGAGAACTCAGTCATTAATTCAAGTATTCCTGCTGGCCTCTGTGAAAGGCTTTGCATGGAAAAGTGCAAAGTTTATGAACATCATTATGAACGTGTCATAGCAAACTCAAACAAACATTCAATTATTCAAGTATACCTACTGGCCTCCGTGAAAGGCTTCATAGCAGTTGCGCCGACTTTGCAGGCAAAGGAACACATTGCATGTCAGACAGCGTACACGGGATTTCCCAGGGCAGCCTTGTTGTCTGCAACGCATCGGGTTCTTGAGATCGGCAACTTCCGGCAGATGAGCAGCAGAGGTTGTGCGCGCTGAGATGTGGGGGATTGGAGTGACCAGGGATCTTTGGCCAGGTTGTGGACAGCATGCACTCTCTTCCTCTGCATGTGTGACATTACACTTGTTGAGGAACACCTGAGCCACGTCCATGCGGAACGCGAGGAACGTGATGATAGCCTTTCTTGGGGTACCATGTTCTTGATGATCTCTGCGATACAGCAGCCAGCTGTTGGCCAGAGCAAGATCCATGAAGTGCATAAGCATGCGAATCGTCCACTTCTTTGTTCGCACGCTCATCCTGTAGTAGCTCATCATTCTGTCTGATAAGTCTACCCCACCCATCTTTGCATTGTACTCCTGTACAATATTTGGTCGTCTGATGGTTAAGTAGCATTTGTCCAAAAAAGTGGTACATCTCTTCAACCTATGTGTTGAGAGATCTCCCACTTTTAGCTAATGACATAGAATTTGTACTGTCGGCAAGGACTTTCATCAGTTCTATGTCAACGTACTGTTCCATGTACTGCACCAGCAACATATCTGCTGTCTCGTCTTGTTGTTCATCAGCTCCTTGAAATGGGACTAAGACAGGGTTGAATGGAGCAGACTTCCAGTACTCTCTATTTCCATTTCTTGGTCCTGCCCTGCGTCCTTGCACATCCTGGTCAGGTTCTGATAATAAAAATACAATACATTTTATTTGCAATATACTCAACATTTTGAACAAAATAAAGTGCTACAGAGCAAAAACATGGGAATTAGGTTATGTCTCACCATCATTCTCAAGATGCTGTTGTTTATGTTGTGGCTCACTCGCATCGCTGTCAGTATCTTCACTTATGTCAGCAGCATCAGGTTGATAATCTGAATCAGAATCATCAGGTTGCTCCACAGTTGCTTCACATGGAGCGATTTCACCCACAGCAGGATCATCCTCTTCACCATCTGACAAATCTTCAATCTCAGAGTCATTTGCAATTGCATTCAGCAATCGTTCAGCTCTCGAAAAGGACATTCCCCCTGTTATGATAAAAATGCAAAAAAAATCTATTTCCTTGTAATAGGAAATAAAAACTTGCTCCATTGACAAATTATTCTACTTATTTTTAGTGAAAGTTCACTTGAAACAAGTGGTGATTGTCTAAAAACAAATTACTTTTTGGAGGATGAGTCTCATTTTAAGTGTAATAAGACTTATTTTGACTAGAAATTAGACATTTTGACTAGAAATAAACACAAATGTTCTTGGAAAAATTTTACATTTTTTGCACTGAAGCAAGACCTGATGTCCTCAAAGAAGTATGTCATGTTTACAAACGTTGTAGCTTGCTAATATTACTCAAATATATCAAATAAGCATGCCATGTGAAGCTACAGACATTATTGTGCATAAATAAACTAGTTTCAATCATAAAATTCGATTAGGATTTTTACCTTGTCCATGTTTCTGTCGGGAGCTGCCGTAGAAGACTTTCGCTGTCATCCCCGCCATCTTGTTTTTTTTCCAAATGAGTGTAATTTCATTATGAGAGACCACTAGGTGGTGCAGGCAGGGCCCCCAGATGAGGACAATTGGTCAAAATTCTTACAAATTAAGTATCATGGTGCAGAACAGCAAAAATGTAATGTCGTCATATGAGGATGCGGGGTCTCTTAATGAGTGTCAGTTGGTGGAAATGTTGTTTAAATGATTTAAATCGCATGTAGGCACACACATACTATTAAGTAAATCCGATGCTGATCATCAGCTGCAGGTCAGGGACGCTTTGCCGAGCGCCCTGTGAGAGAACGATGCTCTGTAGGTCGGTGGAAATTCACTGTTTAATGAGTGTCAGTTGGTGGAAATGTTGTTTAAATGATTTAAATCGCATGTAGGCACACACATACTATTAAGTAAATCTGATGCTGATCAAAATAAATAAATAAAAATAAAATAAAATAAATTACATTTTTCCTCTCCACAGCTGGTGGGGCAGAGCCCCAGCGCCCCCTATGGGCCAGCTGCCTCTGTAGTGGACGCACAATCTGTCAAGTCCAACCTAGGGCTTCTAGAATGATTTTAAATCCTTTTTCCTCACACTGACTAGAGTAGCGCTGAGAAGTTGGCTGGAACACGCCCACTTTAGTTCAATTACCGGTAGCTATTTTAGCTCGGTTGGTCTAGCTTATGTTAGCCCAGAATGATAATTTCTATACTAAGGTGAAGTTCACACTTAACACACTATTCAGATTTTGATATAAAAGATATGCTTTTCTGTGTGCTATAGTATTTTAAATGTGACCTATATCCATCTCCAGCGTGAACTGCCTAATGCTTTGAAGTGGCCTGCATGAACAGAAAGACAAAGTGACATCAAATGCAGTACGTTGGGTGTACAGACGTAAACAAATAAAAAAGCAAACTTGAGACAAACCGAAGACAAGGAGACCAAAGAAAACTCCCGCCAGCACAGAATTGTGACATCAGTCGCATAACAGTGACATCAAAGATGGATGAAATAAAACTTGACACTTCACACGGAAGTTGCTTTGGAGAACATATATGCATCTGATTTAGGAAAGTGACCCAGGTCATATGTGACAAAAAAAAAAATCATATTTCATGTAATTTGAGCTGTTCAGACAGCTGTAAAAATCAGACATGGGCAAAAAAACAAATAAATAAATTAGATCTGGGTCATTTTAGCCTGCAGTGTGAACATAGCCTTAACCTTAATAGTAGGGTTCAATTAAAGTGGAGAAATCAGGAATGCACAGTACTATGCTGCAAGTCCCAGGTAAGATAGCAGGGAAGATGTATCGTGTGGTGCAGGTGTATTGACCAGAGCAGTTAATATATTTGGGTCTGGTGATGAATGCTGTCAAGTCACGGTTATCTGGATGTGATAGTGGTGATAAACAGATGCTAATTCGATGGAGTAATGGACACCAGCTCCACACAGTCCATCAGTTCAACAGTTCATCCATATGTGGTAATGAGTGGCAGTCAGTAGCTGATATTTGTGACTACTTCACATACCTCCTTGAGAGAATAGAAAAATTTTGAGAAATTACCCACTTTTCCACATGTATTGCAGATCCCTTTACCTGCTGGGCATCAAGGCTTATTAGCCAAGTGGCTGGTGGATCCATATTAGGAGCAAGAACAATGATTACTGGCAATTTGGTCCCCAGCCGGTGCTGTTGTTCTGTCGATTTCTGCTTCTTGTCGAGATATGCTACCTATGACGTTTTCCACGCCCATAATTTTTTGAAACCCTTTGTAGCGGGAGCAGCGGGACAAACGAACACCGGTTTACAGTAAGTAACATCCAAAATTCATATCATCTTTGTGCTTGTTGAAAACGTTCATTCAGCATGTGAATTCAATATATGGAATGTTATCCTTGCATGACACTCACTGTGTCGTCTTATTTAACAATAGTGCAAAGAGGAACATCCATGTAGCAGGACTAGTCGTCGGTTTACAGTGAGTAACAGCTTTAACATTCATATTATTTTGTCTTTGTGCTTGTTGAAAACATTAATTCAGTATGTAAATTCAGTATGCTTTGTTGTAACTCAGTCAGTTATAGATCTGGCTGTCTGTTCAGGCTTAGTGTCCTACTGGAGGTTGAACCTCTGTCCCAGTTTCCTGCCTCATAACTGGAGCTATTTGGCAAAGAAAGAATAGGCATAAGGTAGATGTGCAACGGACGTGGAAACTTTTATCTGTAGTGAAAGCTGGTCAGTACTCTTTCACATGCTGAATGAACCTTTTCAACAAGCACAAAGATGAAATGATATGAATTTTAAGGATGTCATTCACTGTAATCTGGTGTTCTTTGTCCCGCTGCTCCCGCTACGAAGGGTATCAAAAAATTATGGGCGTGGAAATTCGCTCTGCGCATGCGCAGAACCCCGAGGTAGCATATCTCGACAAGTAGCAAAAATCGACAGAACACCATAATTAGCAGACGAATATGTTGTAAAGCTAGCTAGTTACATTGAATAGGGAAAACCCTGTGCAATCTATTTCATTCGTTCATTTTCACATCCCCAACACCCGCTAAAACAAGGAAATCAACATATTAAATCAATGCTTGAGCCATATACTGTCAAATGATTATTTATTTAACATGCTTTTTACCCCATCTACTTGTAGCTAAATTCGCCCTGCAGGCCAAATAGGTCAAACATGCTTTGCCAGCTGTGCTCGTCGTCTTTATTCCCTCTAAAGGTTTGAAAACTACATTCTGCACAAATAAAATACTCTGAAAAACACCACTTCTACCTACGAAACATTGGTCTTACCTTAATTAAGCCGTATAAAGGGGATGAAATGAAGAGCAGAGTGCTGACTGAGCGCCAACCTGGTCAGACGGGGAGCTGGTTTTCAAACGGCAAATCCATCCGCACAAAAAAAACCTGCTCAAAATTCTTCCATCTAATCTGTGAAATCATCTTATTTTTAACGTCTCTTGTGGTTATGATAAAATTTATAATTTGACAGATATAATTTCATTGGACATGAATGAATTAAATTTAATCATAAAGAACTGAATTTGACGTTGGACTACTGTAACCAACTTTTGTGTTAAACAGATATATCCCAGTATACAGGATGTGAGTTTTATTTTGAAAGGATGACGGGAAGTGATGTGTGAGTTGAATTTGGGAAGTTGTCGTTGCACCTGCGTTATGAAAAATAAAGAGGGGAGAAGAGTGAGCAGCCTCCCAGACGAATGCTGGTGTCCGTTTATTGTTTTCTTATCCATAAGTTTATAGGCGCCCCGAAACTCGGCTACATTGGTGGCAGCGGTGGGATATTCCCGTAAGTGTATCATAAGAGTGAATGACCATTGGAAAAAAGTCTGCCGAAGTTTAGCTACTGAGCTAGCCGCAGCTGGCATAGTTTTAACTTAGCTGCTTAAGTGTAGCATGTTTAGCCTGGATCCCGTGTCGTCAGACCTGCACCTCGCGGTAGTGATTAACTTGTTCCTAAAAGCAAAGAGAGGAAAATAAAGTGGAGCTGCAAATATGTGGAGGTTTGACCAGGACCCACTCCAGGACAGAGACTGTTGCGGGGAGCGACCGTTTGCCAGTGGAGTCAGGATTGAACTCCTGCCGCCCTTCACCGGAGAGGATAAGCAAAGCTTCCCCTGCTAGGCCAGACAGTAGAGGTGGCTGTGAGAGCGCTCGTAGGAGGCACCGGAGGTGACAATGACTATGAACTAGTGAGACCTTTGCCAACACAGCTTACAAAGGCTGCTTTATTTAAAAAAAAAAAAAGAGAGCCCTTACTACAGTATTGAATTTCCCTTTATGGGATAAATAAAGTATTTTTCATTTCATTTCCTCCTGTGGGACAGCCAACCAGCAGCTGTACAGGCTGACTATCCTGCAGTTAAGGAAAAATTGATGGAGGCTTTTGGACAGAGACATTTCCTAGACCGTTTCAGAGCTAACCTTGCTGCTCGCCCCCGTGCTCCAGGAGAGAGCCTTGATGTTTATGCCGCAGTCATTAGCCAGCTAGTGCATGAAGCGTTTCCAGGCTACAGTGGTTTAGCCCAGAAAGAGGAGAAGCTTGGTCGGTTCCTGGCGGGGCTTGATCCAACTCTGCGGGCAAAGTGTCACGAGCAAGGGGCTACTGATCTAGAAGAGGCCCTGATCATAGCTAGCCGAAATGGCACGAGAAGCTTTGAAAAAATGGATTATGTTCACGCCCCAGCACAGTACACCCCACCTGGCGGGGGTGCAACCGCCCTGGTGCACGCCATATCAGAAGGGGGAGATGCGTACAAGACCTTACAGAGACTAACTGAAGACATGAAGGAAATGAGACTAGAAATGAGACGAATGACGGAGGAGAATAAGCGTCAGAGGTCCACGTGCTGGGCGGATGAGTGGAGAACCCCCTCAGCTGGGTGTCAGTGCACATGTGCGGGACAGGGCTGCCAGCCACGTCAGCCACTGAGTGGGCCAAGGGGACGATCACCATATTGCCGCTGCCCTGACCCGAGACCAGAGCGCCACCCTGGGGACCGGTCGTCGCCCCGGGCCCACGACGATATCAGAGCCCCCTCCCCAAACTGGCGTGGCCCTCGTCCCTCCAGGGGCTCCTTTTACGATGACACACAGAGACGCCAGGGAGTGCGGTTCCTCTCCAATCATTCGGGAAACGAGATGAAGCTGATGTGTTGGCCCAGACATCAGCTACCTGCCTTATGGGCCCCCTGGCTGAGGAAACGGCTACTTCCCCCACAGCTAACGCACTGACACCGGACACTGAAGAACAGCAGCACACTTCCTATGTGAGGGGCAACATTGAAGAGGCTGAGGTCAACATTCTGGTGGACTTGCGTGCAACTGAGTCATTTATAAGTGCTGACTTCCGCAAATCAGTTCCGGCGTTGCACAAGAGCCCCTTACAGGCAGACTTTGTTGCTGCGCAGACTGTGAATGGACAGATGTTGGATACGTTGGGGACTGTCACAGCCACCCTGCGTCTTGGAAATCGCTCCTGGCAGCATGTGTTTCATGTACTACGGGGGTCCACACAGACAGCACTACTAGGCCTGGACTAGGCCCCCCCTCAGTGAGATGCTGGTGCCAGTCTGTGTGTCACCGACTAGACCCATGGATCAGCCCCCTGACTTTGTGGGTTACTTAAAACTCAATATCCAACACAAATGTGAATGTGTGGTGGCGCATGCAGTGACCTCAGTGAAAGGAGGGCTCACGCTGGCCCGTGTGCTGAACCCCACACAGCAGGACTTGACACTGAGAGAAGGGACACATCTGGGGGAGTTTTTCTCTGTGGACAAGTCAGAGAATGTGCCACTCACACAAGCTCCGTTTGAAACTGTCTCTACTGTTTCATCCACTGAACTGCCTGCAGTGTCACTCCAAAAGTCTCCAGCTAGCCAGCCGCAGAAGGAGCAGCTGGCTGCCCTGCTGGCCGAACACCAGGAGATCTTCAACATGTCAAAAGCGGTGGCTGGTAAATGCACCCTCATTCAACATCGCATAAAAACAGGCGACCATCCTCCTATAAGACAACGTGCCTACCGTGTCTCTCCAGAGAAGAAAAGAGAGATTAATAGGCAGGTGGAGGCCCTGTTAGAAGATGGAGTAATAGAGGAAAGCTGCCGCCCCTGGGCTTCGCCGGTGGTTCTTGTTAAAAAGAAGAATGGTGAGTGGAGATGAGATTTTGCATTGATTATCGCCGCTTAAACAGTGTCACTGTCATCCTCTCCCCAGCATAGATGATACACTGGATGCGCTGGCCGGCTTTGGTTCAGCACCTTGGATTTTTCAAACGGCTACTGGCAAGTGGAGGTCGCCGAAGAGGACCAGGAAAAGACAGCGTTTACCACCGGCCGGGGCCTCTACCAGTGGCGGTCAACTCACCTGCCACCTTCCAGTGCATGATGGAATTGGTGCTGAGGGGACTTCCCTGGCAGGTGTGTATGGTGTATCTCGATGACGTCCTGATATACAGCCCCATGTTTGAGGATCACCTCTGCAGTCTCCGTGAAGTTTTCTCTAGAATTCAGGCTGCTGGCCTCAGACTTAACCCGAGAAAGTGCCACCTCGCTAGAGATCATGTAGTGTTCCTGGGGCATGTGGTGTCCCGCCATGGCCTGCAGCCCGACCCCAGAAACACTGAAAAAGTGAGGAGCCGGCCTACTACCAAGAATCCAACGGAAGTGAGGGCTTTTGTGGGACGCTGCTCTTATTACCATCGCTTTGTCAAAGACTTTGCACGGCGTGCTGCCCCCCTGCACCGCTTAACTTCTAAAGAGGTGTCTTTCCAGTGGACGTCCGAGTGTGAGTCCGCCTTCACGTACTTAAAGGGGGTGCTCTCTGCTGCCCCAGTGGTCACCATGCCGGACTTCAACGTCCCCTTTAAAGTCTACACAGATGCTTCCATGGAAGCTGTGGGGGCTGTGCTGGCCCAGGACAAAGACGGGCTAGAAAGAGTAGTGGTGTACGCCAGTCACCGTGTTAGCATTCATTGCCAACACGGAAGGATTGCCTGAATGTTTGAGAGCTTGCAGTCAGTGTTTCCGCTAGAAAAAATTGGCACCGGACAATGTGACCGGCAGGTTTTCAATTTACCGGACAAATGTTTGAAATTCCGGTCACATAGGCTATATGAATTTACTGAGGTTAAAAATAAATCATATGCAGTAGTAGGATATCAATGCAAGTCATTTAATAGTTTTTTTTTTTTTTTAAAAACAGGCTATTTCAAATAAAATAAGTCCCGTCAATTGACTCACGAGCATAACTTCAAAAAATAAATAAATATTGCAGAAGCTTGCGCTCTTCTGACACATGAATGAAGGTAAAAGGATTAAGGCCTATATACTCTAAGATAAAACAATTTGCAAACAAATAAAAAACACATCTGGAGTGCCAAATAACATTTTTATAACGTGGCAATGCTGCCAACTTGAAATAAAATAATGTCCGTTCGCTATATGCGTTTGAAATAAAACGGAATAAAAACTGAAAACAAACAGGGGAAATCTCTTCACCTAGTTCTGGTGTATGACAGTTTACTTTTTACGCATTTTCACAGCACTGAAGTGAGCAGCTGCTGAATCAAGTGTCTCTCCACAACTTGCATTGCGCATCAGTCTTGTGACTTTGTCCTCCCCCAGGCTACTCCGCTGCGCTGTTTTAAATTTAGGTTCTGCAGAGAGAAACCTCTCTGCTGGCACACTGGAGACCGGGATCATGCAGGCTATCTTGGCCAGTTGAGCTCACTCGGGGTAGATTTCACTGAAATCCCTGATGAGAACTTCACAGGCCGTTGAGAACTTCAAGCCTCCATAACCGCGGAACGCTGTCATTACGGAGATGGCATCTCTGCGTGCACTTGTGGCATCAATGAGTGGGGCTGTGGCTGGAGCCCACTCGTCCTCACTGGTCATTCCTTTTCCAAAATGATCAGTGATGGTTTGGATGGCTGTTTCAGCAACTGAAATTGTGCTTGGGAGGAGTATTTTCACCGGACATTTTGACCAGAGAGATTATAAAATTCACCCTTGCACTGACTTGCTTGGCATTTGCACAGAAATCAAACTTAAACTGTATTAATTTGATTTTATATACTTTATCTTTTCAAAAGGCTGCTGTTTTATTTTTTTATAAATGCAGACTGCGTTTTATTGCACTCTGTTGTTGCCCAGATAAGGGGCACGATATGCACGTTCCATTTTGATGTTTTTTCAAATCCTCAAAATAAAAATGACTTAAAAAATCTGATTTCTTTATTGCATTTCTTTAATTTCATCAAAGCGTTGAAACATTAAACATGAAACATTAATATTGTAATAAAGTTAAACTTGATGCGGCATCGTACAACAGAGTAGTCACGTGGTGCGTCATTCTCTACAGGATGCACTGCAGAGAAAATAAACATTTTTATCATGAAGGCTCATTATGTATTTGTAGCCAACTTAGTCATTTTGATAGTAGGCTAATATAGATACATACAGCATGTGTTGCCTTCATTATAAGGCTTTTAATTTTTTGCGGCTCCAGACATATTTGTTTCTTGATTTTTTTGGTCCAATATGGCTCTTTCAACATTTTGGGTTGCCGACCCCTGCCTTACACACTGCCCTTGCCCCCTGGTTCTCTCAGCGACCCGTCCCCTCCTTCGGTCGCCTTGCAACAGGACAATGGACTGTCACAGGGGGACAGGGTGGCTGAGGAAACCCTTATCTCTGGCAGTGAGTGGACTGATGCGGCTACGGGGTCAAGTGGGCCCCTACCACGGCTGTCTCGGTTTGGGAGAGCTGTGAGGCAGCCTAGTCATCTCAGGGACTTTGTTACTTATCAGTGACTGTCATGTTCTCAATGAGTGTGTGTTCTATTAGTTTCACCGGAGTACTAAGTCTGTATTGTGTGTTCTATGTTTTTCTTTTTCTTTTCTCAGGGGGGATATTATCCTGCCTCTTGGCACATGGTTGTCAGTATCAGCACAGATCCCTCACACCCCGGTTATGCCCTATTCTGCCCCCTTCCCTCTGGAAAGAGATTCCGCTCTCTCAAAGCCAGAACTGCAAGACTGATTAACAGCTTCTTCCCCCAGGCCGTCAAAGCCATCACCCCCCACCCCCCACTCTAAGGGCCTGATTTACTAAAGGTTTGCGTGCGTAAAAACGTGTGCAAACTTGACACCACCCGAAAACCAATGTGCAAGCTGATCTACTAACCGCGTGCAAAGAGGACTGCGCCTCTCAAATGAGCAAAATAGCACACGCTGTTCATTTAGTACTTTTGCTCTGATGAATAATCAATATGGGGCGTACCCGCCAGAAAGCGCTAAATACTGGGAGGGGAAAATGCAAATAGGTTCATTTACCACGCGCAATGAGATTTACCAACCCTGAAAGTAATTGCGGGGATTGTGATTGCGTCTGTATTTAATACGTTCGAAAGGAAGGTGCTAATCTGCCCAGAATTACGCACCGATGGCTGCTGTTATTGTGGCAAGGAGGCGACATCGCCAAAATCAAAGAATACGCAGAGAGAGAGTCTTTCGGACTCGTGTAAATTTGTTTGGAATGAATGAAAACCAGACAGTTGAAACTTAAGGGCTGATTTGGAGCCGGTCACAAGCACATGCAAAAGGAGAAATATTTTATTTGAATGTTAAATCGAGTATTATTCAGCAAAAGGTTGCCACAGGAGGCACATTCGTTTTTTTATTTGTGATAATAAATAAATCACGTGTTTTCATGGAGAAAAAAGTGTTTCTTATTGTGCGCCTACCTTGTTCTGCAGTTGGCTCTAGCGTGTAATATCCCAGTTATCTGCTCCTCCAGAAGGTGAGCTGCACCTGCTGGTTAGAGGCATCTCTTCCGCAGGCATCTCTTCCGCAGGCCCTCCACCTGTCTGTCTTGTTTGCCGAAGTTTTATTAAAGGCCACTTTTTCTTTAGTTCTTCGCCTTATATCTTGCCACCTTCTTTTAACCTCATCTGCCGTTCTTTTTGTTTTACCAACTGCATTTATTCTATCGCAGATTTTCTCTCATATTGCGTTTCTTTTGGTAATGTTTAAATTTCTTTGCTGTAGTTCATGAATGTGTTTATTTGCCTCTTCCACTAATATCTCTAACTCCAACTCGTCAAATTTCATTTTGCGCTTGCGTCTATCCTGCTTTCCATCCAGACTCTCTATGGCGCAAAACGTAAGACACGCAACACCTCATTTAAATACTGCGGTTTGCACCCGTTATCAATTGCGCGAGCATTCTTAGTTGATCACCCGCAAAACACACAACAACAGCACGCGCAAACTTTTTCAGTGCACACGCAATTTAGTACTCTTTATTTAGGATCTTAGTAAATCAGGCCCTAAGACTGACAATGGTCACACTCACCACTAAGTGCAATATCCCTCCCCCCCCAAAGACACCTACCTGCTGTAAATAATAACACTGATACACGTATTTATCATACCCATTTTATTTATACCTGCTGTAAATAATAACACTGATACCCGTATTTATCATACCCATTTTATTTATCATAGCCAGTTCTTTTTTTTATACCTTGTAAATACTTATTTTATATTTTATATTGTTTTTAGATTGTTTATTGTGATATCGTGCTTTTGTGTTTTTCTTGTTTTTCTCTCCTGCTGCCATGTGGAGCTGCTAAACTGATTTTCACAGTTAATGTTGGTAACAATGTGAACAGTGACAATAAAGGATTTGATTTGATTTTGATTTGATTTGATTTTGTATGCAGCTTGGTTTTACATTGAGTGTCTGCACTTTATTAGCTTGTGGCACGGGTTCTAGCTAATACTGTTTGGTTGAGGGGGACAATGTACTGGGTGAAATACGAGTTGACTGTGCATATGTCCTGCATTCGTACAGTTTTTTTGTACTGTGCATGTTTTAAAACGAGGACGTTTCTTCTTGGGGGGGGGGGGGTATGTAACCTACTTTTGTGTTAAACAGATATATCCCAGTATACAGGATGTGAGTTTTATTTTGAAAGGAAGTTGTCGTTGCACCTGCGTTATGAAAAATAAAGAGGGGAGAAGAGTGAGCAGCCTCCCAGATGAATGCTGGTGTCCGTTTATTGTTTTCTTATCCATAAGTTTATAGGCGCCCCGAAACTCGGCTACACTACTTTGTAAGGCAGATGAGTAAAACTGACTGTAACTGAAAGCGTGCTTTTTTTTCAAATTACTTTTTGAAATGAAACAAGTAGCCTGCTCGCACACGTCATATTTTACCATTTTTAATTTGCTCAAAAATCCTAAATGAACCCTAAATTAATTTAAATTATTTACAGTTTTACACGCATAACATTTGATTAAAGCATCAAATCCATTAAAAGACCTTCACACACAGGAGAGGGTAATATATAGTTACACATAAAAAAAAAAAAAGGTTGTTTAATCAAAGCTCTTTTACTTTTACAGCAATCAGTTAATGTGTTATTTGTCCTCTTGGTCCTTTGACAGTCTATCCCAGCAGACATTGATGCTCAGGTCACTAACCTACTCCCATTAGCTAGGATGGACTGTAGATCCAATGGATGCAGGCTACCTGTCCAAACTGTAAACAGGATAACTGGCCTTTATTGAAATACCTTTTTTTCCCCTGATATTCTTGTTCTAATGACACCAATTCATTTGAGTCTATATTAAGATAAGATGTGAAGACATTTGTCATGGATACATTGTGTTGGTGTTTGGTTTGAGTTTGGTAGGCTCTGTTTTTCTGTTTCCCTGACTCCTTTCTCTCTCCCTGGCAGCAGGTGCAGCGGAGGGCGTGGACAGGCTGGCAGGCTCAATGAGGCACACCTGGTTCTCATCTAGACACACTGGCTCCCCACTTCCATCCAAGAAACTGTACAACTTGTCCAAACCCGAGAGGGACTCCATGGAGCAGTACATCACAGACTCCCTAGCTGCAGGCCTAATCTGTCCCTCCTCCTCACCCGTCGGAGCGGGATTTTTCTTTGTCGAAAAGAAGGACAAAAGTCTATACAAGCGCCCTTGTATAGACTTTAGAGGCCTGAATGACATCACCGTCAAGAACAAGTACCCACTTCCCCTTATAGATTCCGCTTTTGGTCCCCTGCATCAATCCACCATCTTTTCCAAATTAGATCTCTACAACGCATATCACCTGATCAGGATTAAGGAGGGAAATGAGTGGAAGACGGCTTTCAACACTCCACTCGGCCACTTTGAATATTTGGTCATGCCCTTTGTTTTAACCAACGCCCCAGCCATTTTCCAAGCTCTGATTAATGATGTTCTAAGAGATATGCTTGACAGATTCGTGTTTGTGTACCTAGATGACATTTTGATCTTTTCCAGAAACTTTGAGGAACATGTGCAACACGTGAGACTGGTACTGAGAAGATTATTGGAGAACAGACTTTTTGTAAAAGCGGAGAAGTGCGATTTCCATGTCGCCTCAGTCAGTTTCCTGGGTTTCGTTGTGGAGAAGGGACAGCTGAGGGCGGATCCGGCCAAGGTGCTGGCAGTTGCTGAGTAGCCGACCCCTTCCACCAGAAAGCAACTGCAGAGGTTTTTGTGGTTTTCAAACTTTTATAAGAGGTTCATCCGTAATTACAGTCAGGTAGCCATGCCGCTGACTCGGCTGACCTCCTCCAAACTCCCCTTTGTCTGGTCTAAGGCAGCGGATGCTGCATTTACGGTTAAAGTGCCTGTTTACCTCTGCACCTGTGGTTTCCTATCCAGATCCCTCTCTTCAGTTCGTGGTGGAAGCCGACGCCTCCGACACTGGTGTTGGTGCTGTGCTCTCTCAGCGTTCTCCTAAACACCAAAAGATTCACCCCTGCGCCTTCTTCTCTCGGCCACTCTCAACCGCAGAATGGAATTACGACATTGGCAACAGGGAACTACTGGCTGTGGTCCTCGCTCTACAGGAGTGGAGACATTGGCTTGAAGGGGCCACACACCCTTTTGTGGCATGGACTGACCACAAGAACCTCTCCTACCTGCAGTCGGCTCGACAGTTGAACTCACACCAGGCTCGGTGGGCTCTGTTCCTGGGCCACTTCAAGTTCACCCTGACCTACTGCCCCAGTTCTCGGAATATTAAGCCCGACGCCTTGTCCTGCCAATTTACTCCCCCGGTAGAGGACTCACCCGAGGAAACCATCCTCCCGTCCTCCTGTGTGGTTGGAGCTGCCAGATGGGAGATCCAAGAGGCTCAACGTGGCGAGCATACCCCTGAGAGCTGTCCCCCCAACCAGATGTTCGTCCCGCTATCGGCTAGGTCATGCCATCCTGGTTTCAACCGGACCCTCACCCTGCTCCAGCAGCGTTTTTGGTGGCCCACCATCACTGCTGACACCAGAGAGTTTGTCTCTGCCTGCTCTGTCTGTGCTCGTGCTAAGTCCTCCCATCAAACGCCTGCTGGTCTTCTTCGCCCCTTGCCTGTCCTTCATCGCCCCTGGTCCCACATTGCTGTGGACTTCGTTACTGGACTCCCACCATCTGAGAGTAACAAAGTTATTCTGACCATTGTTGATCGTTTTTCCAAGGCTGTACATTTCGTCCCTCTGCTCAAACTCCCATCAGCTCTAGAGACCGCCAACCTCCTCGTCCAGCATGTTTTCAGGCTCCATGGCATCCCTCAGGACATCGTTTCCGACCGGGTTCCCCAGTTCTCCTCCCAGGTCTGGAGGGCCTTTTGCCAGGCATTGGTAGCATCGGCCAGCCTCTCGTCTGGGTACCATCCGCAGACCAACGGCCAGATGGAGTGGGCCAATCAGGATCTCTGGTCAGCTCTCCGGTGCATCACTTACAGATATCCTGCCCCATGGTCCACCCACCTGCCCTGGGTGGAATATGCCCACAACTCCCTGGTCAGCTCTGCTACAGGTATGTCCCCCTTCATGGTGTCCATGGGTTTTCAACCCCCCCTCTTCCCAGTTCAGGAGAATAAAGTGGCGGTTCCGTCAGTCCGGGACCATCTTCGGCATGCTCGCCGGGTCTGGCGTGAGGCTAGGGCGGCCCTCCTGTGCACTGCTGCTTGCAAACCAACGGTTGGCAGACCACCATCGCTCTCTGGCTCCCCACTATCAGCCTGGCCAGAAAGTGTGGCTCTCCTCTCGTGACCTCCCTCTGCAGACTGAGAGTCGGAAGTTGGCCCCTAGGTATATCGGTCCATACGAGATTGAGAAGGTGATCAATCCCAGTGTGGTGAGACTTGTAAAATCCCCCAGTTATGGTTCAGTCTCAGACTAGCAGAGTCTGTCACCGGGACCAGCTCTCCATCCTACGGGTAAGAAGTTGTGGTCTAGGAGAGCTTCCTCACTAGATTTCCTCAACTTATTTAAGCTGGTGTCGAGGAGATACGCCTAGCTCTAACTACCTACTTCCAAACGCATGCCCCGCTCACTCCAATACTGTCCTCAGAGGAATAGCCGGGTGGCTCAAAGTCCAGCTATTGGTCGCGTCTGTTAACGGCAGCTCTCCTCTCGATTCGGGCACTTGTTACCGGCTAGGATAAATTTAGTGGCTCGTACAGCAAACCCCAGGGACACTTTGACAAAAATGTGGCTAAAATAACCCATAAGAACCTGTGTGTTAGTGCAGAGGCATAAACAAGTCTTCAAAATTCTGGATACAGATGTAATGTCCACAACGACATCTTATGATAGTTTTATATTTATTAAAGCAGATTAGCAAGGTTAAGCAACAGCATTGATTGGATAAACAATTCTAATTCTAAAAAGGCAAATTAAAGCTGTGGCTTACTGATTGATCCATCTGGTTGGTTCAAGAACAGACTGGTACGCAATGTGGCGCCTTTTGCGTTCACAAGGCCTGCTGGCAGTGAGAGAGAGAGAGTCCAAAACGATCAGGCCTGCAGGTACGTTGATTCGGCCCCTCCTCCTTGCTAGCAGTGAGCTAGGGTAATTCCAAAACTCCAAATTATATTCCTCAAGTTGGGAAAAAATGGTTAATCCGTTCCTGCGTCCTCGTCTTCGGTTCTTGAGGAATAAATGAATAAATCCTTCAGATATTTCCCTTCAGATGGTCGGTTAGCTCCCTTGTCCAGGTAGTCCTGCTTCTTCGAAGACGCCCCACGGAAGAACCCCGAATTCTCTCTGTCTTCTCCTTTTATGTTATTCTCTCTCTCTCTCTTTCTCACGTCCAGCCTGCCTTCAGCCAAAAATGTCTCTCCTGCTGGCCTTCCATATTCTTGATTGGTTCTCTCACATTTGTGTATGCATACATAATTTCACAAAGTCACATGCCACTTCTGATTGGACATATCACATTTACAGAGGCGTGCATAATTTTACATATCCCGTTTACATCATTCATATTCCACAGGCCCTGTCCCACAATGACTTCATATGTTTACAGCATGACATCTTCCCTATCACCAGTCCAAGGCCACCTTGTTTACTTGGCTATACAGCTCGTTAAGCTAAAGCTTATCAGCTAACGCTAACCCTTTTTCTAACGATCTGCTTATCAATATATGTTCCAACGTTACCTTAACTGATTGATTGATGGGTTGGTTCGTGTTTAATAACAGATTCGGTAACGAACCCCAGTCTGCAGCCTGGGCCCAGGTACCGTTCTGTATCAAACACACAGCCCCCCCTTGCCTAGGCCCTGCTGAGCTGATGCTGATGACATCGCCATTTGACCCAGACACCTGGCCCCAGTGTTGTGTATGGCAAAGTTACTCTATTGTTTACTTTTACCCACCTTCTCCTGCTTCTGTTATGACTCCGTAGTTCTGCCTGCAGAGTTGTTTGGGATAACCAGTTAATCAACAAGTAGCCTAAATTATCAAAACCTTAATCCATAATTCGTTCAATTTATTTCCCCTCTATTATAGCAGTATCCTCATGGCTAATTATTCATTTCTTTGGGACTTTTACCTTATAAACCCCATAATAATACTTATTCAGTTTTCATCCACTTCTACTCCTGTTTTGATAACCATATCAGTTGTTTTACATTTCAGAGCAGCACCCAGTGACCTCCGGTCGCTTACCTCAGCTCACAGTTAATTACGACACAGAGCGAACATGGATCTATCATTTCTGATCATCAATTATTGAATCACACATGTCATTGCTTATAGATTGATTCCAAATCACATTAATTACCACTTTTTCTGTTACTCCACTCCGGCCCATGTACCTCCTGTCACATCAGTCTCTCCTTTAACACTTCAACACACAGAGTTAATAGTGATTATTGATTAGAAGCTGAGCTGATTCCAACGATCCCTCAGGGTCATTTGACACCCCCTCCTTGGAATCGCTCAGCTTCCCACCCCCTGTCGTGGGCACAGACATGGCGAGTAAGCCTCCTCCACCTTCAGCCTCCTTGCTGGCCGTCCAAGCCAGCCTGCACATCTTCGGGTCCGCTGGATCACGTCGGGTCGCCCACGCCACGTTGCACACAGGGCCATCCTCCTATCACGTTCATAGTGTTGTCACTGACTGAAAATTTAATTACTGGGTAAAATGTCTGAGTACTGTCTAATGGTCTGAGTGCTGAACAAAACTCCTATTCAATTCTACAGAAATCACAGATAAATCGATCAATAATAACCACAAGAAAATTTTAGTGAAGAACAGCTTAGAATAAACTTGACCCCTGATATACATCACACATTCTATTGAAAGCTGAACAAAATCAATTACAATCCCCGTCATCCGTCTGATGATTAAACTCTGAACCCTGAGTACTGAGGAAAAATCTGATTACTGACCATAAATCAGATTATTGATAACACATGAGTACCAGGAAAAATCTATTTATTGACGACTAATCAGAACATTGAGTAATATTGAGTACACACGAGTACTAAGCAAAAATCTGATTACAGGCTATAACCTAGATTATCGACTAAACATTTGCATACAACATAAAAACCTGATTACTTACTATAAATCAGATTATACATGAGTACCAAGTAAAAATCTAATTACTGACTACAACCCAGAGTATCGACTAAACACCTGAGCACTTGAACAAAACTCTGAATACTGATGACAAGTCAGAACACAGAGTAAAAATCTGACTCCTAATGACAAATCAGATTATTGATCATTCCTGAGAACTAAACAAAAATCTGATTACTCTATAAACCAGATTATTGATTATACATGAGAACTAAACAAAAATCTGATTACTGACTATAAACCAGATTATTGATTATACATGAGAACTAAACAAAAATCTGATTACTGACTATAAACCAGATTATTGATTATACATGAGAACTAAACAAAAATCTGATTACTGACTATAAACCAGATTATTGATTATACCTGAGACCTAAATAAAAAATCTGATTACTGACCATAAACCAGATTATTGATTATACATGAGAACCAATTAAAAATCTGATTACTGACGATAAATCAGATTATTGATTATACATGGGAACTAAATAAAAATCTGATTACTGACTATAAATCAGATTATTGATTATACATGGGAACTAAATAAAAATCTGATTACTGACTATAAACCAGATTATTGATTATACATGAGAACCAATTAAAAATCTGATTACTGACTATAAATCAGATTATTGATTATACATGAGAACCAATTAAAAATCTGATTACTGACTATAAATCAGATTATTGATTATACATGAGATTATACATCCCCCCTTCGATTTTCCAGAAATCACAGGAGAATCGAATCTCCTCTCTCTTTTCCCTCCTCCTCCCCGCATTTTTCAGAACCCATATCTCTTTTCGCATCCCCCCTGCCGGCGGCGATACCACCCCCTTCTCCGGTGCCTACGCCTCTCCCTCCGTGGCGGGGAATGCCGGGGCATCCCAAACTGTTGCTCCCGCACCCCCGGACCTCCCGACCTCCCCGCCTGAGGAACATCTACAGGCCACCCAACTTCGTGGTCTACCAGCCACGGCTCTCCATCCTCCTCCCACGGTGTCAGAGCCAACACATCCTCGTCCCCCGGCAAACCTCCCTGCCAAGTAGCCGGCGGCTCCCCTACCCACTCGTCAACCACCACCATATCCCCCCATGTCCCCCGGGAACACATGCCCCCAGGGGATTCGCTGGGAACGGGAGATGGGGACAACACAGGGATCACCGGGGAGCCGGGGGACTGGGGTGACAAAGACACCGGGGAGCAGGAGGGTCCGGCTTCCACTGGTTCCACTGGCGGTTCAGCGGCCGCCGAGAGGTCGGGGGCTCCAGCAGACATGGGAGGTTCCGGGGTCCCAGGGGACTCGGGGGACTGGGGCGCCACAGAGGACACTGGGGAGTAGGAGGGTCCGGCTTCCATTGGAGGTGCATGGGTCCCAGCAGACATGGGAGGTTCCGGGGTCCCAGGGGACTCGGGGGACTGGGGCGCCACAGAGGACACTGGGGAGTAGGAGGGTCCGGCTTCCATTGGAGGTGCAGCGGCCGCCGAGAGGTCGTAGGTTGGTCTTCCTACGTCCCCGTCGCATTCCGCCGCCCCCTCCGCCGCCGTTGTAGTGTCAGCCTGCACTGCTCCCAAAGGCTGGTCCTCCTGCACACGTGCCGGGCTGTTGGAGAGGCTGGGAGGGGGGGCCACGCCGCCCAATGCCCTCGAGAACAAATCCAGCAGCTCCCCTGGACTCACCACCCGCGCTGGAGCATACTGCAGCCACTGATCCTCATCCTCCTCTTCATCTAGCTCCATGTCTTCGGGTGCGGCCGGCGGCGTCACTACACCTGGCATCTGCATTCCCGGTTCTTCGCCGTACCAGACAATGGCATGGGTCTGGGTGGAGGCATCAACCTTTGGGGTCACCGGACGGGCGGCAGGGGGCCCCCTACCAGCCTTTCACCCACTCTTACCAGCCGGCCATCCAGCTGATGGGAGCTAGTCACCCTCGATCCGTCCTGACACTCCCACACTTTCATATAGAGGGGGTAATACTCCCCTTGTGCTATTTCCAGATGATAGCCCAGAGCCTCTCTATCCGAGCCCCAGCCCAGGGCGCCCCCAATATGCCTGGCACCATTCTCGAACTCCCAGCAGGTGTGCGGGCCGCCCCTGATAGGCGGATACGGGTCCCCCAGGAGGCCTCTTGCAGACTGGACCCTGAAGTTAGCCCCGTAGCACCTCGTACACCAAAAGGCCGAGCTGACATCCCACAGGGTGCGGGCCTGCTCCAGACATGCACCGCAGCACATGCAAGACACTCCTCCCTAGAGGATAGGATGGAGATAACACAATTTTTCAACAGTTATTATTCTTGTACAGGGTTCGATGGAGCCGGTTAGCAAGCAAGCAAGCGAATTAATTGGTTAAAGTTCTCACACAGCCCCTGAGCCGGCCGCCACTTCTAAGAAAATACCCTTTATTTTAAATGGAAACGAGCTGCATGGACTATAAACCACATGACCAGCAGCAACTGTAATTAAGTCTTGTTGGTTGAGTCAATGTACTGTTATCTATTTATTGTTTGTGTGGATTGTATTTTCTCTGTTTTATGTGCAACTTTAAAGGCGGCTTTCTTTGCCAGGGCTCCTTTGAAACTTGTTCTCAAAGGATTTCCCTGGTAAAATAAAGGTTAAATAAAAAAATAAGAAAAGAACCAACCCACCCCGTCCAGCCAGGAGAGAGCTGCCAGCACCCCCCCCCCTCCTTGCTCCGGTAACAATTCAGCACAGATCATGGTGACACTGACGTGTTCAATGTTTCACACACAATACAGGGGGTCTAAGACTAAGCCTAACCAAACTTCCATAGGCTGGTTTGCTCCTCCAACTGACGGGCCGGATATTCTCTGTTGCTCTCTTCTCCTCT
The DNA here is from genome assembly GCA_018398805.1 of Hirundichthys speculiger. Classification (NCBI taxonomy): domain Eukaryota; kingdom Metazoa; phylum Chordata; class Actinopteri; order Beloniformes; family Exocoetidae; genus Hirundichthys; species Hirundichthys speculiger. Next base: position 16,887 of record JAGFBZ010000831.1, on the reverse strand, counting down.
CTTCGAGCAACGGTTCCTTTCTGTACTCAATGCAGTTCATCAGCCCTCACACGTCACAGAGCCGAGGCCGTACTTCTTATCACCTGGTTACGTCTGCCCTCTCTCTCCACACAGAGCGCAGGGAGCCGGAGTGTGCTTCTTATCAAACAATTACGTCAGCCCTCTCCCTCGCCCACAGAGCACAGAGAGCTGAGGTTGTCTCTCCTTTCCTCCTTTCTTCCTCTGCCACTAGCCATCTTTGGTTCCTGGTTCCTGGTTCCTGGTTTCTGGTTCCTGGTTCCTGGTTCCTGGTTCCTGGTTCCTTCTAGCTGAAAATTGGCCGTTGCTCCACTCTCTGGATCCTCGTCAGTAACATCCTATCACTGTCTAGTATTTGCTGAACTATGTTGGTTTCCTTCTCCATGGCTCTCCCTGCCCCATAACCCAACATAGCGCGCAACAGTACCAACAGGTATTTCTCTCTTCCCTGTTATCTCCATGACACGGTACTTCTGATGGTCCAGCCTTCAACCCATTCCTCTTCTCCCTGCATTGCATTGCCCTCACACAACGCAGTCTCGCAGAACATGGCGTATCTGGCTTCAGGCGATCCAGAGCGGTTGCCTCTCCAATTTTCTTCATGGGGGAAGTGTGACTACATGACCCAGCGCTCCCTGCGCGGCCAGTATCACCTCCCTCGCAGCTTCCGTTGGGACCACCCGGCCTCTAGGTGTCCTGTCCCACTTTCTCCATCACGACAAAGACAAGTCTTCTCTCTTGTACGTAGCGGTCCACTTCCTCGTTTCTCCGCCCGTGTGTTCCTTCTTCGGCATGTGCCCTTTGCCACAGCACATCCAATTCCATGTTCAGCCATAACACAGCTGTCTATATTTTTTTTTTCTTTTCTCTCTCCCAAAGCATGTTGAGCTACTGTGCTATTTTTAGCTCCTTTGAACTCGTTGCCTCACAGATGGTTTTATCTTCCGTCTTACTACAATTATCTCACCAATACAGAGTCACCATACCCCCTCCTTCGTTTCACACTTTCAGCACGGCGTCATCATCCTCACCACTCACCTTCATCAGCAACCTCACCCCCCACGAGCAACCTCACCATGAGACTCCCGGGTTCCAGTCTTTCAGCTGCATGAATGGCCCTCTTCAGGCCTTCCAGAGGCCTTTAGCCGACGGCCGTCCAGGCTCAGCTGCTGAAACTCCTCTTTCTTCTCAGACTTGAACTTCTTAACCTGCAGAGTCTCCAGAGCCCCCTGTGGGTGGATGAGGCCCGCCTGATTGGTGGTTGAGTGTCCGTTGAGGGCCATAACGTTGATCCCCGGTCTCCAGCCTGATCCAGGAGGGTCGTTGTTTCCTCTGTCCTTGGCAGACAATCCCTTAGTTGGTCGGTCACTCTTACCATCCGTTTACTGGCTGTTGTTTCTACTCGGGTTGGTTCTATACGAACTGACCTTGACTGCAGCAGATTCCACCGCTTCTTCACAGAGCCCCCATTCTTTCTGGGTTTCTTCAACTCTCTTACTATGATCAGAGTTTTTCGGACCTAGTACCCACACCACTCCTTTCCACACTTCAAATGGCACCTCTTCGATGGTTCCGGTGACAATTTGGATCTTCAGGTGTCCTACTGTCTCAAGGCTCCTGCGGGTCATCGACACCTCAGCTCCAGTGTCCCACTAGATAGGGGATTCCGTCCACCTCAGCGTAGATTTTCGTCCCTCTTCCAGTAGGCTCCTCCCAGAGCGACCCGCGCCTTAAAGCCCCTCATTCACGGCCTCCCCCCCCCCCCCTGTCGGGCAGCCCGGATGGCCTCCTTCTGCTCGGGTGTCAAACTGCTGTACTCCTCAGCTGGCAGATAATCACCCTTTTTAGGCTCCCCGTCTGCTCTCCGGGACTGATAGGATGGGGGTGGGCTCCGTGAGGGTTGGGGTCGGCTTTGATGGTCCTGCTTAGCCCCTTTGGTCAGATCGGCCTCACACTGGGCCCGGGGCCGTCGTAGGGTTCCCATCTTCACATTGGCGAACTCCAGCGGCTTCTTCTTTCCCTGGCCTCTCGTCATCTTCCCCGATGGCGGTGGTGACTCCTGTCGAGGACTTACCTTCGTCGCTATCTTCACCTCAGGTGGGGTCTTCGCTGTCACGCTCTTACCTTCGTCTCCTCGACTTCTCATCACGGCAGGCAGGGCCCTCGGCGAGTCTTCCCACAAGAAGCGAAACTCCTTTAGGCCCGGTACTGGGGTTCCGGGTCTAACTTCTTCCGCTCTTCCCTCCGGGGGCACCATTCCAAGGTCAGGGGCGATCTCTTTTTTGGGGGAAAAGGGGGGCCAAGGGAGGACACCCCTACTTTTCAATTTTAGGGGTCTCCCTGCTATCCTCTCTGGTCGTCTTTGTGGTGGCGGTGATTCTGATGAGAGGCTTGGTGGGGGCTCAGCACCACCCCTGTTCGTCTTCTCTTTATCTTCTCCGCTGGGTTCATCCCTGAGCTGCATCTGGCGAAAATCCAGGTTCATCTCTTCTACACAACTCCGTGTCAAGGGTGTGGGCTTGGTCTGCTGTTCATCCAATTCTTTGTTCTTCATACTGAGGATCGGGTCAGAAGGTTTCTTGTCCTTTGTCTGACTCTGGGCTATATCTTCTGGGTTAAGGTTCTTCTGGTCTGTCGCCATTCTTCTCACTCTTCTCTGTCTTTGTCTGATCGAGTCGTCTGTTCCTCAAAGCCTCCCTAGGTACCAAATTCGGGGTCAGGGATGAGGTTCAGACTGGTTGGCTATTCCACGCAGCCTTGGGATTTCCTCTAGAAATTCTCCGTCGACCTTCGCTCCTCTTCAATCCCGCTTGCTCCCTGCAATTACTGCGGGCTGCTCGGCCCCCCCTCGCTTTCCTCACGGGGGAGTCGATCTTCTGTGCCTGCGCAGGCTCCCTCCTGCTGCACACTTTTTTATCTGGGGGGTCCAGATTAGTTGGACCTGAAACTCACTTTTTCAGGTCCCTGTTCGGGCACCAAATGTAAAATCCCCCAGTTATGGTTCAGTCTCAGACTAGCAGAGTCTGTCACCGGGACCAGCTCTCCATCCTACGGGTAAGAAGTTGTGGTCTAGGAGAGGTTCCTCACTAGATTTCCTCAACTTATTTAAGCTGGTGTCGAGGAGATACGCCTAGCTCTCACTGCCTACTTCCAAACGTATGTCCCGCTCACTCCAATAACTGTCCTCAGAGGAATAACCGGGTGGCTCGAAGTCCAGCTATCGGTCACGTCTGTTAACGGCAGCTCTCCTCTCACGATCTGGGCTCTTGTTACAGGCTAGGAAAACTTTAGTGGCTCGGACAGCAAGCCTCAGGGACAATTTGACATTATTGTGACTAGAATAACCCATAAGAACCTGTGTGTTAGTGCAGAGGCATAAACAAGTCTTCAAAATTCTGAATACAGATGTAATGTCCACAACGACGTCTTATGATAGTTTTTATATTTATTAAAGCAGATTAGCAAGGTTAAGCAACAGCATTGATTGGTTAAACAATTCTAATTCTAAAAAGGCAAATTAAAGCTGTGGCTTACTGATCAGTTCCTCTGGTTGGTTCAAGGACAGGCTGGTACGCAATGTGCACCTTTGCGTTTTCAAGGCCGCTGGGCAGGGAGAGAGAGAGAGAGCTCAAACGATCAGGCCTGCAGGTATGCTGATTCGGCCCCTCCTCCTTGCTAGCGGGGAGCTAGGCTAACCAAAAAGGCTCCAATTATTCCTTCAAGAATTGGGAAAAATTCGTGATCCTGTTCCAAGCGTCTTTCTGTCTTCTTTTCTTGAAGTAATTCCTTCCAGTTAATCCTCCAGATGGGGGTTGCTCGTCCAGGTCCCAGCTAGTCCTTCTCTTCTGAAGTCGCTCCAGGAATCCACCCAGAGTCCCTCTGCCTTCTCTTTTTATGCGCTCTCTCTCTCTCTCTCTCCTTCTCTCGTCCAGCTGCCCCAGCCCCGAACTGTCCCTTGTTGGCCTTTCATATTCTTGATTGGTTCTCTCACATTTGTTTATGCATACATAATTTCACAAAGTCACATGCCACTTCTGATTGGATATATCACATTTACAGAGGCGTACATAATTTTACATATCCCGGTTACATCATTCATAGTTCAGTCATTTGTTTACAGATCAGCAGGGGCATTTACTTCACCTCCTTATGATGACATCACCTCTATCGCCAGTCCAAGGCTACCTTGTTTACTTGGCTACACAGCCCGTTAAGCTAAAGCTTATCAGCTAACGCTAACCCTTTTTCTAACGATCTACTTATCAATGTATGTTCCAACGTTACATTAACTGATTGATTGATTGGTTCGTGTTTAATAACAGAATTCAGTAAATGATCTGCCGTCTGCAGCCCTCCACTCTGCCACTTCGCCAAGGCCACTTCTGAGCTGAGCGGATGACATCGCCATTTGACCCAGACACCTGGCCCCAGTGTTGTGTATGGCGAAGTAACTTATGTTTACACTTACGCACTCTCTCCTGCTTCTGTTATGACTCCGTAGCTCTGCCTGCAGAGTTGTTTGGGATAACCAGTTAATCAACAAGTAGCCTAATTTATCAAAACCTTAATTCATAATTCGTTCAATTTATTTCCCCTCTATTTTAGCAGTATCCTCATGGCTAATTATTATTATCCTTGGGATTTTTACCTTATAAAACCCCCCTATAATACTTATTCAGTTTTCATCCACCTCTGCTCCTGTTTTGATAAACATATCGGTTGTTTTACATTACATCACCCGCTACTGCATGATCTCTTCTCCTGTTTTGATAAACATAGCCGTTGTTTTTATTCCCCTGGGTACACAGTGACCTCCGGTCGCTTACCTCAGCTCACAGTTAATTACGACACAGAGCCAACATGGATCTATCCCCCCTTATTTCTGATCATTAATTATTGAATCACACATGTCATTGCTTATAGATTGATTCCAAATCACATTAATTACCACTTTTTCTGTTACTCCACTCCGGCTCATTTGACAGACTCAAACTGCCCCCTGTTTTGCACGTTCACCCGGCTTTCCATGTGTCCTTATTAAAACCTGTCTCTACCAGTGCTCTGTGCCCTCCGGCCGACCCCCCCACTGGCCCCCCGGCTGATTGATGGCCATCCTGCTTAACACTGTCCGGCGGCTGCTGGACATCCGCCGACGGGGCCGGGGGTTTCTGTATCTCGTGGGCTGGGAGGGGTATGGCCTGGAGGAGCGGTCGTGGGTGTCCCGCTCCTTGATTTTGGGCCTGGACCTCCTGCGTGACTTTTATCAGGACTTTCCTGACAAGCCTGGTAGCGGGTGGCGTCCATTGGAGGGGGGGTCCTGTCATGGCTACATTGTGTGGGTGTTTGGTTTGAGTTTGGTAGGCTTTGTTTTTCTGTTTCCCCCACCCCTTTCTCTCTCCCTGGCAGTATGTGCAGCAGAGGGCATGGACAGGCTGGCAGGCTCAATGAGGCACACCTGGTATCTATAGTGTGTCTCATCTAGACACACTATAAAGCCTGGCCAAGACACCACACCGGTGCCAGATTATTCCATCGCTATTGGTATGATTGTGGCTTCAATTTCTAGTGTTCTCTCATCGCTCTTAACCTCTCCTGGGATTTTGTGCAGATTCCGGGGTGGCCTCTCTGCCGTGCCTGATCACCCTGCATGTGCTCCAGCGTCTACCCGTGCTCAGCCCTGTCCTCCGCCACCTGCACCTGCCTCGTTCTCTGTTTTTTTGGAAACACCGTGTTTTAAATAAACATGTTAAACAGACTTTGTTTCTGTCTCTGCATTCTGGGGTTCCTAATACAAGACCGATACCTAACAACATTACAACAGATTTGAAATTTTTTTGATATATAGGCAAGCCACGTTAGTCCACGATTGTCCTGCCATACCATTGTATTTTTTTCCTTTTTTTTAATCCATCCATCCATCCATCTCAGGTAATAAATCAAATAATAGAGATTAATATATTACATGATATAATGTGAAATAACACAGGGAAAATATATTAAACACACTTATTGAAATGTACTTAATATGTCGTACAAAAGCCTGTCTTGGTTATGACAGTTTCAAGACTCCTTCTTCTAGGAAGGAGAAAGTAGTCCCATGCATTTCTTAGGTGTAATTGTAGACTATTCTCAAACAGTCTTCATAGCTTAAAACTGATGTGGGCCTCTTTTATGAACTCTGAGGAGAGTGGGCAGAGAAGGGCATGTTCTCCAGATAATGTTCTCCCTGTGCTTGCGTGGGTACTCCGGCTTGGTCCCACAGTCCAAAGAAATGAATGTGAAGTTAACTATGGTTCTAAATTGCCCGTAGGAGTGATTGTGAGTGTGTGTGGTTGTGTTGTTTGTATATGGTCCTGTGAAGGACTGGCAACCTGTCCAGGTGGACCCCTGCCTTTTGCCAGAAGAGAGCTGGGATAGACTCCAGCAGATCCCCATGACCCTGCAAAGGATTAAGCGGGAATAGATGATGGATGGATGGATGGGAGAAAAGAATAGGTAAGAGGATGGAACCAGCTCGGAAGAGGAGGATTTCCCCTTTGCGTAAACATTTGGATTTAATAATGCCTAATAACCCTCCAGAATACCGGGAGAGAGAAAAATTACTGTACCCCCATTTATATATTCTTGCATTTTTGTGCAAATCATCATCTTCTGTACCATGTGAAAGGGTGTTTTTAAAAACCAGAGAGGTTGTGGCAAAAAGAAGGAATCACTTAAAACCTTAAAAATAAATAAAAATGAATCAAAACTCCAGTGTTCTGTACACCATTGTCCAAGTTACACAAGCATATTCAGTGCCCTCTTCCTAGTTTCAGCAGCACTTCCACTGACCCTCTACGTGCTCAGGCCCATATCATTCTCCTAAAGTGGCAGAAAACCATTACTTCAAAGCCTGCTATGTTGTATGTTACTACCATACTGGGAACTTTACACACACAGAATGCATTCATGGCATATTTTATTATACACATATATGTGATAAGGTATGTAGAAAATGTATTTTGTCAAACAGTCTTTGTAATTCATAGTCATTGACATTCATTGTAATTCAGTCATTCCCAAGGGCCATGACAGACACTCATATTCAGTGTGCCACAACCAGCTGTGGTTGAGATAAAGCTGCCTGTGATTATACACACAGCCAGTAGGTGGTGTTGTGTGCTCGTGAAGCTTCGAGTAATGAACCCTTTCTCGAACCGATTGGTCCAAGGGGTTCAATGTCTCATGAGGCTTATTCTCACCATCACTACAGGATGACAGTAATGGGGAACATGGAAAGGAGACAGAGAACATCAAGATAATATAAACAGGTGAACCAGCAAACAGAAAGGGAAAGATGGGACTAAAATATACAGAGAGAAACAAATGAGAGGCAGGTGCAAAAATCAGGGAGATACACGGAGGGTAAGTAAAAGTAAACACCTTGAAGACAAGACAGACCTTCAAAGTAAAACAGGAAACACTGTAGACCAAGGACAGGGGAGGCAAGAATACCAACTCAACACAGAAAACATAAGAAAACCAAGAATGCCTGCCATGGCCGACCCAGACCATGACAGTACCTGCCAATTCCAGGTCTTTCTGAGGCGCTCCACAAGTGGTCCTTGGCTCTTGGACAAGTCTTTTGATTATTCTTTTTTTTTACTCCTCTGCCAGAAATGTAGCAAGTAGCACACGGTCGTGGCTGGTTTATGGTGAAATGATGTTCTTTCCGCTTCCAGATTATATCCCCAACAGAAACCATCAGCAAAGAGGTTGCAAAAGGTTTTGGGAGAGCTCTTTGCTTTTACCATTAAATAGATGTTTCTTGTGTCACACGTTGGTAATTAAGGCCATCATTTGGGACTCAACCAGCTGGTATGAATTTGCAAAAGCAAGGGGCAAGACTACTTTCAAACTACTGGTTGATTTCAGCTGGTGTCTTGGGTTTTCATGTTTTTTTCCAACCCTCTTTCTTTATGAGTTTATGAGTTTGATTTCTTTGCACTTGTGGATTTCATAGGCTTTTTTTTTTCCATAGTGTCTCCCAGTTCCATACCATGCCCACTTAGCCCCATTATTATCCCTAGGGTCCATGTAGTGAACCCACATGGGTTCCCCATGTGGCACCAATGTAAGTGAAATCATATGGGCCCTGCAAAGTGTCTCCTAGTTCCAAACCATGCCCACTTGGCCCCGTTATCATCCCTACAGGGCCCATGTAGTCAGCCCAGATGGGTTCCCCATGTGGCACCTATGTAATTGAAACAATACGGGTGCCCCATAGTGTCTCCCAGTTCCATACCATGCCCACTTAGCCCCGTTATCATCCCTATAGGACCCATATCGTCAGCCCACATGGGCTCCCCATGTGGCACCTATTTAACTGAAACCATATGGGCCCTCAACAGTGTCTCGCAGTTCTATACCATGCCCACTTGGCCCCATTATTATCCCTAGGGCCCATGTAGTGAACCCACATGGGTTCCCCATGTGGCACCAATGTAAGTGAAATCATATGGGCCCTGCAAAGTGTCTCCCAGTTCCAAACCATGCCCACTTGGCCCCGTTATCATCCCTACAGGGCCCATGTAGTCAGCCCAGAAGGGTTCCCCATGTGGCACCTATGTAATTGAAACAATACGGGTGCCCCATAGTGTCTCCCAGTTCCATACCATGCCCACTTAGCCCCGTTATCATCCCTATAGGACCCATATCGTCAGCCCACATGGGCTCCCCATGTGGCACCTATTTAACTGAAACCATATGGGCCCTCAACAGTGTCTCGCAGTTCTATACCATGCCCACTTGGCCCCATTATCATCCCTACAGGGCCCATGTTGTCAGCCCACATGGCTTCCCCATGTGACACCTATTTAACTGAAACCATATGGGCCCTGCAAAGTGTCTCCCAGTTCCATACCATGCCCACTTGGTCCCGTTATCATCCCTACAGGGCCCATGTTGTCAGCCCACATGGGTTCCCCATGTGGCACCAATGTAAGTGAACCATATGGGCCCTGCAAAGTGTCTCCCAGTTCCATACCATGCCCACTTGGCCCCGTTATCATCCCTACAGGGCTCATGTCCACATGGGTTCCACATGTGGCACAAATGTAATTGAAACCATGTGGGTGCCTTATAGTGTCTCCCCTTTCCATACCGTGCCCACAAAGCCCACTTACATTCCTGATAGGGCCCACATAGTCAGCCCACATGGGCTCCCCAATTGGGGTTTATATTTCTTAAACAATGTGAAGCCCATAGAGTTTCCCCTTTTCATGCCCATGCCCATTCAGCCCACATTCATCCCTTTTGTGGCTGATAAAGTCAGCCCACATTGGTTTCATATGAGGGGCCCATGTGACTATAACCACATGGGACCTGCAATATTTGCCCTGTTCAAGCCCATGCCCACTCAGTACCCATATTGCCCGCATTAAACCCTTGTGGGCCCAAAATGTAGATGCTGGCTGGAAAATTTGTGGATTTCAATTTCCCAGCCAGCAATGACATGTGGGGCCCAGATGGGTTCCATGGGTACTGTGTGGGCATGGGCTTTGGCTGGTTGAAATCAGTGGGTCCCATGTAAGTTTTGTAGTATGAGACCCACATAGGAAGCCCATATGAGCTGATTACATGGGCCCCATAAGGGACAGGCAAGGGCCCAGTGGGCATGGGATTGAATTGGGAACATATAAATGGGTCCTATATGGCATATTTATGGGCCAAATGGGCATGGGTTGGAACTGGGAACGCATATATGGGTCCTGCATAGAACTATTATGGGCTAAATGGGCATGGATTTGAACTGGGAACGTATATATGGGTCCTGTGTAGAACTGTTATGGGCTAAATGGGCATGGGTTTGAACTGGGAACACATATATGGGTCCTGTATAGAACTGTTATGGGCTAAATGGGCATGGGTTTGAACTGGGAACACATATATGGGTCCTGTATAGAACTGTTATGGGCTAAATGGGCATGGGTTTGAACTGGGAATGCATATATGGGCCCTGCGTGGTATATTTATGGGCCAAGTGGGTATGGGTTTGAACTGGGAATGCGTACACTGTAAGAAAAAAAAAGTAATTTTACAAGAAATATTCTGTAATTTTTCACAGGTTTTCCCTGTTTTTCATTAAAACAATGAAATGCCAGTAGATTTACAGATATTTTTTTTGTAATTTTAGGTTTTGTGTTTAAAATTACAATTAATTAACCATACTATAAGATTACATTAATATTACATTTTTTTAATGACAATTTTCTGTATTTGTACATCTTTAACTCTAATTTTACGTACAATTGTCTGTATGTTTTTTACAGGTTTATCACCATTTTCCATAAAACAATGTAATAACTGTAAATTAACAGATACTAGCAGTAATTTAAATATTTACCTTGAGGATTATATGTAAAAAATAGAACAGATAAGAGTTTTAAAAATTGGGAAAGGGGACCTACAATATTCTGAGAGCTCTTAAGAAAGTTTTCAAATTTATATAAGGGAGAGGGAGACTTACAGGAAAATGACACAGTGTATATAAAAGAGAGGTGGAGATGGATGATGAGGATGAGGCAAATATTGTCATGTTAGTGGATGAATGGGAAGAGATAAATGAACAGCAGTGGAAAACAAGTTGCTCCTTATCTTGGACAGAACACAAGTGGAAGAACATCATAACATAACATAACATAACATAACATCCTCTGCTTCCCCCTCCACTCTGTCAGTCTCCTGCAATCAGGTCAAAAAACAACTTGAGAAACTGAACCAGAACAAGGCTGCAGGTCCAGACGGTGTCTGTCCCAGAGTTCTCAAGACCTGCTCATTGCAACTATGTCCGATTCTCCAGCACCTCTTCAACACCAGTTTGAGACAGAGAACAGTTCCTGTGCTGTGGAAAACATCCTGCCTTGTTCCAGTGCCTAAAAAACCACAACCAGCTGAACCTAACGACTACAGACCAGTTGCCCTGACATCTCACATCATGAAAGTCCTGGAGAGACTCTTACTGGTCCACCTCAACAAGCAGGTCAGCACCTTTCAGGACCCATTACAGTTTGCATATCGTAATGGGCTTGGGGTTGAAGACGCCATCATCTACCTGCTTCACAGAGCCCACTCTCATCTGGACCAATCAGGCAGCACTTTGAGGGTCATGTTCTTTGATTTCTCAAGTGCTTTTAATACAATTCAGCCTGCGTTGTTATGTGAGAAGCTCCATAAGTTCCAGGTGGATTCCTCCACAACCTCCTGGATTTATGAATACCTCACAAACAGACCACAGTTTGTGAGACTGAAAGGTTGTGTGTCTGAGATGGAGGTCAGCAGCATTGGAGCACCACAAGGAACTGTTCTCTCACCATTTCTCTTCACGCTCTACACCTCTGACTTCCAGTACAACTCTGAGTCCTGTCATCTGCAGAAATACTCTGATGACTCTGCAGTTGTTGGGTGTATCAGCAACGGACAAGAAGCAGAGTACAAAGAACTGATCTGTCAGTTTGTGAAATGGTGTAGTAACAATCATCTCGTATTAAATACCAGCAAAACTAAGGAGATGATTGTCGACTTCAGGAGGAGCAAGAATCAACACAGCAGTATTTCCATCCTGGGAAAGGAGGTGGAGGTGGTGGAGGAATACAAGTATCTTGGAGTTCAGCTTGACAACAGACTGGAGTGGAAATGCAACACAGAATACATCTACAAGAAATGTCAGAGCAGACTCTACTTTTTAAGAAAGTTGAGATCTTTTAATGTCTGCACCAAGATGTTGCACATCTTCTATAGGTCTGTTGTTGAAAGTGCAATCAGCTTTGCAGCCATCTGCTGGGGCAGCAGCATCAGAACCAGAGACCTGAAGAGAATCAACAAACTGATCAGGAAAGCTGGATCTGTGCTGGGTGTAACTCTGGAGCCGCTGGAACTGATTGTACAAAAAAGAATGCTGCACAAGCTGATGAAGATGATGGAGGACTCTTCATACCCTCTCCACGACACAGTGATCAAACAACAGAGTGTGTTCAGTGAGAGGCTTCTTCAGGTCCGTTGCAAGACGGAAAGATACAGAAGATCATTCCTGCCAGCAGCCATCAGCCTCCACAACAAGACTTAACACCTGTTATATTATTATGTGCATGCCAGTAGTGGCATGCACATATTGCAATGCTGCAGAATGGCCCAAAATGGCCCTGGGGGGGGGCATAAAATGGCCCTCGGGGAAGTTGCCCCTGCGAGGGCATCTGGGGGGACACCGCCCTCGCTATGGAAGAAAAAAATCCAAAAAAACCCAAAAAACCACTGAGAAAATGGCAAAAAACGCGTTTCGGAAGGCGTATATTAGTATCCAGGATGAGTTTCCCTTTTCTTATTATTAAAATTATTCCGCATCATTTTTTGTCCGTTAATAGGGGCATAAGCGTAAGGTGTACACATGCATGAAATATATCAAAACGTAGGTCTCGACCGTGCGATGTGTGCTATTACTTTTCTCCGTCAAAAGTGTTACCGTGGCGACGCTAGACGCCAAAAACCGGTCAAATTTGTCCCATAGAAATGAATGGGATTTTGACCGACTCCAGTTAAGTCATGGGTTCAATCCCAGCTAGAGGCATATGTCGCGTGCCAGCCCGTAATGTGCACAAATGCATGAAATATATCAAAACGTAGGTCTCGACCGTGTGATGTGTGCTATTACTTTTCTTTGTCAAAAGTGTTACCGTGGCGACGCTAGATGCCAAAAACCGGTGAAAATTGTCTTCTTGGGCCCTCTTTGCCCTCTTTGGAGCTTTATAGCTCAGCCATATTTTATAGCACAGACACCATTCAAACTTTAAAGGGGTCACAAGACTTTGGACTTATACTGTCCTCTACCAAGCAAAGTCATGTGCCATGTTAGTCCAGTGGTAAAAGCAGCCGCCCCACATACGGGGACATTGAGTTCGATCCCACCCTGAAGCATATGCAACATATGCCAGGTACAGTGGATGAATTTAAACTACTTAAAACTGCTCTAGTTTAAAAACGCAAAACATTCACCTAATAACAAATATAACTGTAGGTTTACGTTGATTGAATAGACCGTTTAGACTTGTGTTCACACAAAGAGTTATACTCTTGTCTACCGTGTGACGTCATCTGCCACGTTAGTCCAGTGGTTAAGGCAGCCGCCCTCTATATGAGGGACAGCGAGTTCGATCCCAGCGTAAGCCATAATTTGCGTGCCAGCTACGGTGGATGAATTTTTTACTTTTTAAAACTGCTCTAGTTTAAAAACGGAAAACATTCACCAAATAGGTTTCCAGTTCAAACTCGAGATCTCGAGTTTGATTTGCAATGCAGTTGACTTGTGAAATGCGTGCGCTCGGCTGCTCGGAGGAACGGCTGCCGGAGAGAGAAGGAGAGTGCACCGCCCCGGGGGGCTGCGGAGACGGAGCCGGCAGAGTCCAGACTAGTGAGGTGGTTTGGACCGTGACACTTTTTAAATCTGCTCAAGTTTCGAAACGGAAAACATTGACCAAATGACCAAATAACAAATATTTTTTTGGGTATACGTTGACACTGAGACAGCGTGTTGCTTTATAGCGTAACGGTCTAATGCACCGACTTTCACCTGGTGGACTCCGGTTCGAATCCGGCCTGTGGATGCTTTTTTTTTTTTTTTTGTCTTGCAAGATTCATTAAAATAAAATAAAATATAATAAAAGAGAAGAAAAGAAAATTTTCAAACTCGAGATCTCGAGTTTGAAAGTCGAGATCTCGAGTTTGATCTGGCTTCTGCAGCATATTATTAGAATATTTTTTGAGAGCTATATATACATTTTATATTTTTTTTTTTTTGCCTTTTTTTGTTTTTAACAAGTACTTCTCCAAGCCCTGTTTAAATTATTATTTGTCCAACCTGTGCTGCTGTAACGACTGAATTTCCCCGGTGACGGATTCATAAAGTACTATTCTATTCTATCCCATCTGGGAATGTGGAATTTCAAAATAAAGTGACATCAAAATCATGAATAAATGCAGTACACTACCAGTACTTTGACAAGGTCATACAATAAAAAGCACTTGTTTCCACAGACTCATTCCACTTCTCACTAATAGTATGCCATCTGGGAATGTCACTCAACAAGTTTCAGCCCAATCTGATGTGGAATTTCAAAATAAAGTGACATCAAAATCAGGTATAAATGCAGTATACTGTCACTACTTTGAAAGACTTGTAAAATAAAAAGTCCTAGTTTCCACAGACTCATTCCACTTCTCACTAATAGTATCCCATCTGGGAATGTCACTCAACAAGTTTCAGCCCAATTTGATGTGGAATTTCAAAATAAAGTGACATTAAAATCATGTATTTACAAGTAATTTCAACAGCAAAACGGCACAAATATTTCAAAGAGGGCTGGCGTGACAGACGTTTGAGAAGAGAGGGCTGGTGTGACGGCAGTTCCCTCGGGGTGCCTGCAGCCGTACGCTGCCCCAGCGGCCTCTGATAGAGCGATCTCTCCATCTCCGTCTCTGCTGCAGAAGCCAGATCAAACTCGAGATCTCGACTTTCAAACTCGAGATCTCGACTTTCTGCTTCTTTCTGGCTTCGGAGATGGAGAAATGCAGAGAGCCGGAGGCGAGAAGGAGGGAGAGAGGCCGCTGGGGCAGCGGTAACACGTCCAAACATCACCCTGCTCTGAAGATGGACGTGCATTAAGCAGCAGCAAGCGACAATAAATGTGCTGCAAGCGGGCATGCACATATCAAAATTTCTCCGAAATTTTCTAGTTATTATTATTTCCGTCTGTTTTTTATAAAAAAAAAAAAAAAAATTAAAAAAAAAGAGAGAGAGAGAGCCCTTACTACACATTGAATTTCCCGTTATGGGATAAATAAAGTATTTTTCATTTCATTTTTCATTTCATTTCATTTCATAAGAGTCACACCAGCACAGACAAGGTGTCATGATACAAAGTGTTGGAGATTATGTGGAACTGATAAAGCGGAGTATTTCCACACTTTCTTGGGTTGTCCATCGGTGTTATGCAATTTTCTATCCTTAATTTACACAAAGTCACGTGTGGGCCTTGAGGTCCTTGGCAGTCTTAGTTGTTTGGGGTCATCCCTATGTTCTCACAGCCCAATGATCCCACAGGCCTATGTTCCCACATTTCTAAGATTTTTCTCAAAATTCAACTCTAAGTCAAGTCATCTTTAGTTTTATGTTGCTTTTCAAGAGATGATTCAGAATAATTTCAACCTAGGGTCTTTTGCACCATGACCTTACCCCGCTAATAATGTCTGGAATTTCTGGTGTACTTACAAACTTTCTAACACCTCATTTTATGAGTACTAACACTATTTGTACTACTGTAGAAGTTTGGTAACATTCTGGACATTATTAGTGGGGTAATATAACACAGCCGTTTGGTAACGTTAGTGCCTGTGTTAAGCCATTAGGTTAATAGTGGTAACTCAGCCACTGATTGAGCATGGGAAAACTAGGGCTGAGGGAACATAGGGCTGTGGGAACATAGGGCTGAGGGAACATAGGGCTGAGGGAACATAGGACTGTGGGAACATAGGGCTGAGGGAACATAGGGCTGAGGGAACATAGGACTGTGGGAACATGGGGCTGAGGGAACATAGGGCTGAGGGAACATAGGACTGTGGGAACATAGGGCTGAGGGAACATAGGGCTGTGGGAACATAGGGCTGTGGGAACATAGGGCAGAGGGAACATAGGACTGTGGGAACATAGGGCTGAGGGAACATAGGGCTGAGGGAACACAGGGCTGTGGGAACATAGGGCTGAGGGAACATAGGGCTGTGGGAACATAGGGCTGTGGGAACATAGGACTGTGGGAACATAGGGCTGAGGGAACATAGGGCTGTGGGAACATAGGGCTGAGGGAACATAGGGCTGTGGGAACATAGGGCTGTGGGGAACATAGGGCTGAGGGAACATAGGGCTGAGGGAACATAGGGCTGAGGGAACATAGGGCTGTGGGAACATAGGGCTGACGGAGTATAGGACTGTGGGAACTGTGGAATTATAATTGTGCTTGCATATTTGGACACATATATTAAGAGTAAAATTAAAGTTGTTAAAAGGTCTGCAGGTCATAGGCTGAGCTAGAGTCATAAAGTTGTAGGCAATAAAAGACAGCTGGGCTGTGTCGGGGAAAGGCACTGTTCAGGGGGACAATGGGGGAGTTTGCCTTTAACTAACAGAATGTTTTACGCCCTGCATGTGTCGATAAAACTAGCCTCTGAGCTACAGAGAGGCAGAGATCAGCCAGAACCTGGACAGAAAGGACAGACCGGGGTCTGTCAGCTGGTCTCTCCCTTTGCAAAGGCGAAAATTGAGAGTGTCATGACTATTATTGAATTCAAATTAATCTCACTTTGAGTCCACAGATCAGCAGTCCGGGGAAGGTCAGGTTGACCACAACAGAACATAGGCATGCTCCCAGTTGTTTGGCTTTGACAAAAATCAGTAGGGTAGTCGGGAGCGTGCCTATGTTCCCTCAGCCCTATGTTCCCTCAGCCCTATGTTCCCTCAGCCCTATGTTCCCACAGCCCTATGTTCCCTCAGCCCTATGTTCCCTCAGCCCTTTGTTCTCTCAGCCCTATGTTCCTTCAGCCTTATGTTCTCTCATTTCTAAGGTTTTATTTTTCTTTCCAAAATTAGGCCCTATGTTCCCACATTTCCTCTATCAGCAATTTGCATCAGATTTTATCCCCATTTCTGCCAATTTGGTCAATTAGTCAATTCGGGCAGCACGGTGGCTTAGTGGGTTGCTTACTGTGTTGCCTCACAGCTAGAAGGTTCCTGGTTCGAACCTCGGCAGGGGCCTTTCTGTGTGGAGTTTGCATGTTCTCCCCGTGCTT